>JAOTAY010000006.1:7608343-7619186 GCA_025629805.1 Erythroxylum baracoense
AAAGGCAGTAAGCGGTACTTATTGTCTTTTGCATGTTCAGTAACTGGGAGATTGATAGTGGCATCGCACTAAGTGTACATTTTTTATCTATCAAATCCTTTGGAGAATCTTTCTGTTATACTCTTTTGCAGATAGTTTATACATTTGTGCAGCATTCTTATGTTTAGTGTTTTGGATCATTATATGCAGCTCGCAAAGAAGTATCATCCAGATGCAAATAAGAATAATCCCTCTGCAAAGAGGAAATTTCAAGAGATTAGAGAAGCCTATGATGTCCGTACTACTCACATATTGAATTCACATTTTATTGGTTTTCTTATGCTCTTCATTCCGTTTTACTACTCCATTAAGACTCCAAAATTATAGATTTTCTGCTACTTCAGAATGCAAATTATGTGTGTGTGTGTGTAGAAAACTAAAATCTGGATTAGTTGTTCATATCGTCTGTCTGAACGATATTCATTACTTTTATGGTAATGTCAGACACTGCAAGATTCTGAGAAGAGGGCACAATATGACAGTGTAAGAATCGCCATTTCTATGACTTTATCAATCATTCCATATTTTTGGTTTAGTAATATGTAGGAACTTGCTCCGTTTTCCCTGTTGTTGGGTTTTAAACTAACTGAATTCTTGGTACTCATACTAATGAAGAAGCGGTCTGGAGGTTCAACGAGTGCAGAATATGGAGCTGATACTGCAGAGGAGTTTGGATATGGTGCTGATAGAGCATCAGAGTTTAGATATGGTGCTGGTAATGCAGGGGGTTTTAGATATTCTTACAACAGTAATTTCTCCGATTCATTCCAAAAGATATTCTCCCAGGTACTTCTTGATACAGCTCTTGTGTGCTTCATGTTGATGAGATGAGCTTCTATGGCATGGCAGTTTTCTTAAATTGCAGTTCATTTGGTTTCCTACAGATATTTGAAGATGAAATAAATCAGTTTGCATCTGATATTCAGGTCAACCTTTTCCCTTTAATTTTTCCTTGTTTCATACTCATTGCGTCCAAACTTAAAAGCTTGTTTATATTATTTTGAAATCTTTATAGGTGGAGGTGTCGCTGTCTTTTTCTGAAGCTGTAAGGGGTTGCACCAAAAACATATCTTTTGATGCATATGTACCATGCGATTCTTGTGGTGAGTAAAATTATTACTTTCTGGGCACATAAACCTTTATGAAATCCTTAAATTCCTCTAATATGTTTGTGCACTTTTTTAGTCCTGAGGGTTCAAATGAGAGATGATTTGTTTTTGTAGTTCACTTATCATCCATTCTGCAGATGGCCGTGGCTATCCAATTGATGCAAAAGCAAGAGTTTGTCCTACATGTAGAGGTATGGGAAAAGTAAGTATTGTGAAGGTGTATGGCCATATTAACGGTGGGATGAATCACCATTAAAGAATTATCTTATGCTCGGTTCCTCTTTATCTGGGACTCTGCAATTTTACTCCACAATTTTATGTTTGTTCCTTTTCTGATATTTCAAGTTTTGAGCTAGGTTACAATTCCTCCATTTACGGCAACATGCAGCACCTGTAAAGGATCAGGCCAGGTTATCAAGGTCCGACACACAATGAAAGTTTTATCTGGTTTTTATTTATTCTCATAAACTGTTTGTGATGAGTCACTGTTGGGGATAGGAACATTGCATGTTGTGCAAGGGATCAGGTGTGGTTGAAGGCATCAAAGAAATCAAAGTTACAATACCAGCAGGTTGGTTGTAATTGCTCTTTTTGTGATGGAACCTTGTTAAATGGGTATAACAAAATTCCCTTGTTCATAAGTTACCTATCGTAGAAGAGAAGTAGTTGGATATGAAGCCAAAGAATGATGGTGAGAACTATTTTTGTTAATATCATTTTAACTAAGCAATTCTTTTCCTTCAATGACTTATGATGAGGACCTTTTTTTGTACGTGCTAACTATCTAGAATTGAAAGATTTGTGTCAGAGGTTTCGGATAATGATGCTACAAGTTTGGCTTTTCAAGTACTTGGCTTTCTGCATATCTGTTCTTTTTTCTAACTTAACTGCCCTTTCAAAAAATAGAAAGATGTGACAGATTATCTACAGTGGTGCAAGGCCAAACTGAGGTCATAAATAGAATGGAGTAACAAAAAAGCTTCTTTATTTAGGACGCTTTTACATTCATATGCCACTAGCAGTATGGTGTCAATGTTATGCATGACCTTTTTATTAGAAGTTCTTGTAAGTAATCTATGACATCTAATAGATACTTTGCTTTTTTCTGGATGAATTAGGTGTGGATTCTGGAGATACTATACGTGTACCAGAAGCCGGCAATGCTGGGGGACTACGAAATCGACCTGGCAATTTGTTTATTAACATAAAGGTGCAATTTCACTTCTTGGGAACTTTTCCCTGCTCTTGTTTATTATAATTTAGTATAAGTTTCTTATGAATGAATTTGATTGGAGATCACTCATCAATGTAATCTAACTTTCTTGAGACTCAAGTATCAAATAGAGAGCTGTTGGATATCCTCTTCTGCATCTAAAGCCTATTGTTTTTATATCCCATCTCAATAAATGAATCAGATATAGAGTGTTTGTTTCCATTGATGCACATGTATTTTATAGCTGCCTAACATACCAGAAGAAGATTTTAGTCCCTAGGGAACGAGGTTTGGATTTGTCCTATACAATTGTTTAGGAGCTTATATTACATTTGCAACACGATGTATGATACTCCTCACTGTTCTTTTGCTGCTATGATATCAAACCTAATAACTCAAACATTTTAATCTAACTTGCTTGTCTGTTCTTATGCTATTTGGAGATTTTTGCTTCTTAAGAAAGGCTATATGTGCCCCAGATCCTAATTCCATGTACCATTATTAGATAAATAAAATCCTGATGCCTGTCTTATTGAAGTCTCATCTTCAATGACTGTTGGTATTAGTTGTTGCTCTAAGAGTCTTACTATCATCTACTCTTTGAACTAACTTTAATGTGTTATGTTTAATACAGGTTGCTGACGATCCCGTCTTTACTAGAGATGGTGCAGATGTTTATATAGACACTAATATTAGCTTTACACAAGTGAGAACTGAACTCCTTAAAAATTTTAACTGAATCTTTTGTCATGAATGTTATGTTTGCTAGTTTCAAGCTTTGGCTGTTTGTACTCAGTGATATAGGATGAACAAAAGAATGCAGCTATTTGGTTAGGCACTTATAAAATGAAAATAGTTATACTAGAAGTTTGAGTTCAGGGCTGGAAATTAAACAATAAAATAAGCAATTGAAATAAAGGATAGCCGGATAGATCTAGAAATCACTTAGATAATTCACACCTAAAAATTTAGTCTTATCTTCTTCCTAAACGTTGATAACATAAACATATATATAGAAAATGGCTTGAAATCCAAATATTGATGAAATAGGAATTCCATCTAAACTTCTAAAATAAAAATAGAATATTATTCAATAAGGATCTTATTATTCCTTAAAAAATTATAACTTAAACTAATAAGGACAAATTAAGACCAAAATTATTCTCTTGTCTAATAAAGAAAATTAAAATAATCTTTTATTCTGCATCAACTCATAATAGAAAGTGTTTTATTATTATACCTATCATGTCTTTGTGATGTTAAGGCGAAGGATCTTATTAAGAATTAAACCTTAAACTAATACCAACAAATTAAAATTAAAATAATTCTCTTTTTGTTAAAGAAAATTAAAATGACATTTTTAGTCTGCATCAACTCATAATAGAAAGTTACTAATATTATGTCTTTGTGATGTTAAGTTGGACATGTTCTCTTTCCCAATTGATTAGAGTTGTGCTTGGTAATGGGATGTTTAATAGGGACAAGCTTGTCAAAATTGATTCTTGACTTAAATGTTTGTCAAATATGAAACCAAATTAGGGATGCCGGCCCCAGCCCGTCAATTTTTTTAAAATAGTTGGACCTTAAGCTTGCCTGGGCCTAGATCGGCCTATTGAAAACACTTGAATTTAGGCCTATATGCCGTCCATTGCCATCCCTAAACCAAATTATTGCTTCTCGATCAAATGTTAAGAAAACCTGTCTAAAGTCATTGGAGTTTCTCGATGTATTAGTGATTCTTTATCTTGATCGATTATTCTTGTTCATTGTGATTGTCAAATTAGTGATTTCAAAATTTGAGATGGAAATCATACTAGTATTATCTTAGGCCCTTCTGACAACAATATTCTACTAGAAGTTTCATTGATATGCGGGGTCTGAAAAGGTCTGAAAATATGTAGCCTTATCTCTAACTATAGAAAGACTGTTTTTGATAGACTCGTATAAAAAATTAAATATAAAATAAAAATTAATAAAATATACATATTAAAATAATAAAGCAATAATAATAATAATAAAAATAAAAATAGACATAGACATAAAACATAATAATAATAATAATAATAATAATAAATAAATAAATAAATATGTAAAAATATAAATATAAAATAAGTAATACAATAAATACAGAACAAGATAAAGAATAAAAAAATTAAAGAAATACACAAAAAAAGAAAGACAAGTAAATAAATAAAATAAACAAACCATTATAAGAAAATGTTTGAGCTAAAAGAAGAAAGTGTGAAATATTAAATGTTTAGGTTAAATACAAAATATAAGATTCGAATTAAAATGTTTAAAAGATTTATGAGAAAGAGGACTTCTCTATTGAGATCCTTTACCCGTATCCTGATACGTTAATGTTTTCTATTAAGGGTCACGTTTTTGGCAAGTTTCAGCAGAGCTATATCATTCTTGATCACCTCTCCCTATTTTTTCTTAGGCTTTCTTTTTAATTCTCTTACAGTCCTGAAGTATAATCTTCTCGTATCTTCTCACTAAAGCATCATGACGTCTTGTCTTTACGTTTTCAAATCACCTAAGTCTTGTCTCTCTTAATTTTTTGTTTATCTCTTACCATTACATTTTTAACTTTATCTCTTTTAGTACTGCTGCACATCCAATGGAGCATCTTTATCTTCGCCACCATTAACTTATGACTATGTACTTGTTTGATAGGCCAATATTCTGTCCATAGAACTACACGATAAAATTTGCCTTTGAGCTTGAGTGATATCTTTTTGTTACATAAAACTCCTGATGCACTTCTCTATTTAAGTCATCCTGATCTAATACGGTGAATAATGCTTTCATCGATCGTTCTATTGCTTTGAATGATAGATCTTAAATATTTAAAACACTCTTTCTTTGATATAATTTTTGATGACCTGAAAAGTTATAGTCTAAGTGCTCAGTCTTATTTCTACTTAATTTAAGACCCTTTGTCTCTAACATATCCCTGTAAAAGCTAAGTAACATCCTCTTTGTTTAGGGTTTTCTACACTTCTGTAGGTATCTCACCAGACCCTATTATCCTTTTACTTTGCATCTCCTTTGAAGCCCTTTTAATTTTTTCTCTTGTGATCTGCCAACAACAAATAAAGTTAAGATATCTCTTGGACGTGATATGATAACTTAAAGAGATATTGTCCTTTACGCCTTCATTAAAAAGGTTATAGAAGTATGTTAATGTCATTTTCAACTACAAATATTCGCTCTGCTTCATCTTTTATATAACATACTTAATCTAAGTCGCTCACTTTTTGTTCCTTAACTTTCGCCAACTTAAATATATCATTTTCATCATTTTTAGTTTCCAACTTAAATATATCATTTTCATCATTTTTAGTTTCCAATCATTAGTATAATTTCTCGTAAGCTTTTCTTTTAGCTTTTAAGACCATCTTCTTCAACTTTCTTTATCAGTTTGTAACTTTCTCTATTAGTTATCCTCTCTATCTTTATGATGCTATCCAATAGAGTTTTATAGACAACTTTTTTTATCTTAACCTTTTCTTGTACATCTTCATTCTACCACAAAGACTCCATCTCATTACTCCCAGACACTTTAGAAACACCTAAGATCTTTTTTGTTGCTTTCCTTAAAAGAGATGCTACTCTTTTTCACATCTGGTTAGCATCTTCTTCTAATTTTCATTCTTCTTCATATATTACTCTATCTTTAAGTTGTTTCCACCATTTCTCCTTTTATGTTCTACTATCTAACTCTGAGACACCTTCTATGATTTCTCTTCTTCCTTCAACCCTTAATTATAAGATCCATAACCAACAATTTATGCTGAGTTGAGAAGCAAGCATTCGATATCACCTTGCAATCTTTGCAACTAGGTCGATCATTCCACCATACAAGGAAGTAGTCAATTTGAGTTTTGTGGTTCTGCTCATAAACTTCACCAAGTGGTCTTTGTTTTTCTTGAAAAAGTTTGAACTCATTAATCTCTTTCACTTTAACCTTTGTCCACTTTGTCTCTTGGATGCACACTATATAAATTTTATATTTGTCCAAAATTTTCACTAATTTCATTGATTTCCCTGTAAGGGTCTTAATGTTCTAAGAACCTATTCGTAATCTGTTAAAATCTTCTTCACGTAGACCCAAAACTCACTAAAAGACTAATCCTTGCTTTATTATTTAGACTACCCTAATGCCAAACACAAGTTATAAAAGACAAACCACCCCACAAATCCCTAAATGACTCTAAGATTGCTCGAGAAAAGAAACAATGAATGATATTAAATTTTAAAATGGGCAATGCAATAAATGGATATGAAAATCACAAGTATAAACGACAGCAAGCAATTCAAAATTTAGATGATTCAAAATTTGAAACAATAATAGTCGCCTCACACCTGACTTTGCAATTGACTAATGGCTAATGACAGAGACTAATTTGTATGAATAAATAAAAACTAGGTTTCTGCAAAATACTAAAACATAATACTAGATAGATAGATATATAGATAGATAGATAGATTGAAAACTATAAACAAAAAAGAACTCAAAACTTTTAATGGTTCAATGAAGACTGCAAACTGACTCTCAACAACTAAAGAGCAACGAATCAATCATGAGCAAACACAATTTGAAACCAATCATAATTGCATCCAATAGAAAGAAAAATGTATGAGATACTAATTAACCAGAGGAGGGAAACAACAAAACCGATCTAATTTAAAATGCTACACACCAGCTCTGTAAATTCTCGTCGTAGTTAGCATCATTCATCAGAAATTCTTCCTTTGTGTGGCTCACTTTGTATCTGCAAAAGAAGAAGCAAAGCGTAAGGTTTTGTAAATATGAACAAATTTTGTAAAATGTCAATGTTTCTCTTCTTTATGTCATAGGCAATAACCCTGCCTTATGTAGATTTTCAACTGAAAAGTCCATATATTACAGAACAAATAATTCGCAGCTACCATTTAAATAATAGATAAGATCCTGTATACTAACTTGCATTACAAATTAAGGCTTACATTTTACTTCCACAGGCAATTCTTGGTGGAAAGGTAGATGTGCCAACTTTGTCCGGGACGACTCAAGTAAAAGTAATGTTTTATCTATAATAATTTTTAGTTTGTCCATGTTGTTTCACTTGTTAAAAGCTTGAAACAACAAAATTATTGTTACGGAAAATGCAGATACCAAAAGGGGTTCAGCCAGGACAAGTTGTGGTTTTAAGAGGAAAAGGTTGATTGGATCATATGCTAGGCCCTGTTGTGATTTACCTTTGGTAACTTCTCTTTAAAACATTCTTGCATTTTACGTTCTCACAGGACTGTCAAAGCATGGTTTTCTTGTTCATGGTGATCAATATGTGCGATTTCGTGTAAATTTCCCCATGTAAGCTGCTTCTCTTCTTCACTGATTTTCTATTTCAATTTTGTTATTAGTCTGGTCCTCCTTGATTTGGTTTCGAAATGTGAGCACGAGAGAACTATAATGTTATTATTTGTTATAAAAGCCGTTGTCTCCATGGATTTCATGTCTTACATGTTGGCTATACTCTGTTTGCTTCTTCCTAGTTTGCTGAGAGTGGTTCCAGAAATTCTGTATGTGCCATTTGATCTAATCTAAAAGTAAGAACAGTTTATACATACATGATTTTGGCAAAGAAGGAAAGCTGATAGGTTTTGGTCTTTTAACCATATGAACCCCTATTCCATACTTTCTTGTTTACTTGTTTGATATTATGAGATGGGACTATGCAAATTGCTAAAAGGACAAAACATCCTTGATGTTCCATCTTGAAATTCCAAATCGGTGCTGAGTAAATAACTTCTATGTTGGATCTCAGTGTTCTATTGGTTGTAACCTGAGTTTTTTAGCATTTCTCGTTCATGATAGTTTCATACTTTTTAGCTTTTGCGGAATTTAGAGACTGACTGGAACATTTTCTGGTAGATGTTACCTAAGGTATATTTGTGTTTTAAGTGCGATAAAAAGAACTATGCCAAATGTTTGTATGCAATAGTTGTGGAAACTATGGATGCAGCTTGTGTATCAAAGGAACTTGAAAAAATATCCTTTTGTGCTGTATTCTGGTTTTAGTGCCATAAATGAACGCCAGCGTGCTATATTAGAAGAACTTGCTAAGGAGGAGATACAAAATGAAAGTGCCACCTCCTCTGAAGGAAATTGGTAAGTTTTTATTGTTCAAGATCTGTCTGTTACCTTACTCATTTTTTCCCTGCGACTTTTGTTCTGTAGAGGATTATACAAATCCAGTTAGGGTTCCATCTTCTCTCTAGCTGCAATTTATGGTTTTTACTAGATTTTTAGGCTACTTCCTCTGCTTCTGCTTCTTAAATCCAGTGTAGGCTTTTATTAATGCTTAGTTTAATATGAGCAGCCTTAGATCAGATCTGATTCTCATTTAACTTTGGCACTCTGGTGGCAAGAGTAATGCTGCTAGAATCATGTACATCTTAAAGAGTTTTAAGGAAATCAATAACCATGTTTGCATCAGAGTATGGACCATAACCTAGAAAGTCAATCGACCAATTATTTCATTCATTGGAAGCCTTAAACCAGATTGGGCTGGATAATGTGAATGATTCTTAAGCGCTTGGATTTTTTGGTTGTAATGTCCAGGCCTGTCGCAACCACTCTTCCTTCTGAAAGCTTTTTTGTTGATAATCATGTATTGGAAACTTTTGTTGAAAGTTGGCGTGTTAACTTTTTATAGGTCTTGTAGACAGTTCTGTGTCTGCATTGGTTTGATTTTGAAGGCCTGCCAATTTATTTGCCATTGGGTTGGCTTTTATATGTCCATTTTTATTGAATGTGTTGAGAATTTCATTAGAACTTTATTCAGACTGTGATGAAATATTCATGGAATGATAACAGGCTTTATGAGCAGCTGTCTACTGGTTGAACTTACAGGTGGCAGCACATTTTTGAACAAATTTTGACTCCTCGACTTATGCTCGAATGTTCCTTAATCATGCTAATACTGCTGTTCATGCACAAAATCCTGAACTGAAGAATGATTGATGACGACTTTTATGAAGAAGTGTGAAACATATACTTTTCAAAATTCAATACACAGCCTCTGCAGGTTCGGTAAATAAAAGGTATGAATCTCTTGACACTGAATTGGGAGAGATTTCATACCCTCTATCTTGTGATTAAATTGTTTTATGCTCTTTGTGCTTGCATTTGGACATGATTTCTCGAAGGTCCAGGCATACTTCTGCATTTTTGTTCCCCTTTCTTCTCCCCCTTATATTCCTTCTATAGTCTGTTCTCTGTCTTAGGAAACAGTTTCAGAATGGAGAACAGGTAACAATCTGTACACATCTATTTCTTGACATGAAATCAATTTGATGCTTCAAAACTTGCGGTTCCATTTTGTGTTGCATCAAATGCCCCTATGAAACTAAGAAATATTTGATACTTATAAGGAAGTTGTCCTGAACAAATAGAATAGGGGGGTCTAGTTCCATGTTTGCTTTGCTTATTGACATTTATATTTGCTGGCTAGTAGGTGCAGGTGAAGTAGAGGCCACTGTCTACTCTCTCTGCTCTTCTCTGTCACTCTCTTTGACTCTGTTTTACATGCACAAGATGTCAGATGTTAATGTATCTGCTAATGCATGTATCGAAGATTGACAGATACTTATGTGGGGTGGATATATCTGCAGGATGGAATCTGAATATGCAGCATATAGTTTGTAAGAAACTTTTGTCTTCCTGGAAGCCTGACATGGAGTTCTCCTTTTTTAAGATCGATATGTCGGGAAGTTCTGAAAATAACCAAGTACACTATTTACTGGCACCATTCTATAAGGTGGATGCATTACGTCCCTCTGCTTCATTACTCAATTTTAACTAAATATAATGAAAATTTTGGTTTTTTAAATCATGGCTGTCTACTTTGAATTCTACTGTTTCTTTCCATCTGTTTTATTTTTGCCTAGAAAGATAAATAACTGTTGCAAAAATTTTGGTAAAAGAGTGAAACTCGAATAATGAACTTAAGAAGAAGATTCAAAGAAATGTAGAAGAGAATTCTAGAGCAGATTGAGAAAATATATCTGAAAAATGAGTTGGTTGGATTGTTTGACCGTATTCTTAGAATTTGTTCCATATATATCTGTTGGTAGAACAGATGTCGGCCACATACTGATTATATTTCACTCTATACAAGCTAATCGAAGGTCACTTTACCATTGCTGTCCTTGTTTCCACGAGTAATTCACAGGTAGCGTTATAGAAGTAAATATTGGAGCTTTAGAGAAAGAAATATGTTTGAACATTTCAAACGCTTTAGACTTGTATCTCATTAAATACACATACTGTAACACCCCCTCACCGTAGGGTACGCACCGGGACGTCCGTAGGTCATTCCGATACATATCCTATAATAAGGGAGCGCTACGTACAATCACTACAATACTCCACATGGCATCATATCAATTTGAATAATTAAAGCAGTAATTGTAAATCACAAGATTTTTA
>JAOTAY010000006.1:7656647-7666757 GCA_025629805.1 Erythroxylum baracoense
AATTAATACAATTATTACCAATGATTATTGGTATATTATCAATTAATTGATTTATTAATATCAATATTACATGTCACTTGCCAATTTGGTGCCGATCACCCTTGTGCTTGTGCACAAGGGTGACGTGTAATATTGATATTAATAAATCAAAAACGACGTCATTTTATTAAGAGTACGGCAGGGTTGTCTTGGATAGAGGATCTAGACTCTCATCAAAGACGCGTTAAAAGCGATTTTTGGAATTGCGTTGTATCCGTTGAACCGTTCGACACTGATCGATCTCAGAGTAGTTGCGGCGCTATTCTCAATCGTATTGAAGGACGAACGAGTAGGTGATTGTGGAGGATGCGACGACGATTATAGCACAAATCGCGGGATGCGAAGAGAGCGAAGTGGAGTTCGCAAAGTTCTCTGGCATTAGGTTTTTTATAGATTTAGTCAACTTGAGTACGATGAACGCCCTGTTTAGGTTTTTTATAGATTTAGTCAACTTGAGTACGATGAACGCCCTGTTATATGCACTGTTGTATCAGAAACATATTGCAAGTAAAATTTCAACTGGCATCATCTCGATGCAATATGCAACCTGCTCTATTCGTAAAGAGGCCAACTCTGGAGAGATTCACTCAACTAGTTCTAGCTCTATCATGGTAAAACAATTACAATACGCATTGAATAAGCATCTTTAGTATAGGTTTTGGAAATTCATGAACGGATGGTTATTTTGTAGTCTGATGATGAGCAAGGTGAGACAAAGAAGACGAAGAAGAAGAAGGTACTTGGGCAGAAACTAAAGGAGAAGCTAACACTTGGTGGTGGAAAACACAAGGAAGGTCAAAAGGAAGAGCACGGCCATGGCCACCATGTTTCAAGCACCCCCACCACGACCACCACCGCCACCACCAAACATGTTCAACCACCCCATGAACACGAGAAGAAGGGTGTGATTGAAACAATCAAGGAAAAATTGCCTGGCCACCATAGTAGTAATCACTAAGTAGTTGAATATGAACGTGTTGTGTAAATTATCTTTCCTTTCATTGCATGTATATGACATTTGAACTATCTGTTGGTTGCTGGGATGTGGAGTTTGGGATCAAATTTGTATGTTGTTGGTCTTGATTGTAAAATGATTACAATGCAATATGTAATATCATGTTTCAAGTCATGTATATATATATATAAATAACGTGAATAATTTTGGTACTAAACTAGTTCTGATGAATAGCATTATAAGTTAAGATATGTATGTATGCATTTCTTTTTCTGTAAACTATTGAATCTTTCCTTCAAATTTGAAATAAAATATATAAAAGAATTCTACATTGTTAGAAAATTTATTAAATTAAAATTTTTTCAAAAAATGAAAAAATAATAATTAAAAAATAATACAATTATCGTATAAACGTCATAGAATGTCTTCCGCGACGTTTCCAAAAACGTCGCGAAAAGATCAATCTTTTAGTGATGTTTTTTAAAACATCACCAAATGTCTGTATTTTCTGTGACATTTTATGAGAAACGTCGCAAAAACTTTTTACCTACACTACATTCCGCGACATTTTTTATGACATTTTTTAAAACGTCACAAATTGTATTCTATGATGTTTTTGACATTTTGTGACTTTTTTTAAACATCACAAATTGTGCTGTTTTCTTGTAGTGAAAATATGTAAGAATGACAAAGTTAAAGGGTATGTTCATTTTCAGACTTTTATCTTTTATCTTTTTAATTCATCTTTCTTCTTTGGTTCATTATTTTGTGGCTTATTTTTGTTAGATAAACTAACAAAAATAATTTTCTCATTTTTTAGGTTAAAATTATAATCGAGAATATATAATCATCAGAAAAAGATTCAATGAACTTAGTATCCTCTACTCGTGATAAGTCTAATCTAGCATGGAATTATTTTTCTTCTTCTCAAGCATATGATGAGAATGTCTAATATAATTGTATATTTTACAATATAATATTTAAAGGGGGAGGAATTTATAGAATGAAAGAACATCTTGCTGGTATTAAGGGTAATATTTTTTCTTGCAAAAAAGTACCATTTGATGTACATGAGAGGATTGAAAGTTATTTGTAGTAATAAGTAAAAAAGAAAAAGGAAAATAAAGAGGCTCATGATATATCTTTTGGAGATAATGAAGCACCACAATTATTAAATAAAGGAAAAAGGAAAGCTATTATTAACATAGATCCTTATTTTCCTTCAAGAACTATTTTCAGTTCTTAACCTAGTCTAAAAAGTGTTTTGGTTGATAAGGATGATATTTTACAATGTAAAAAAGCATGGGCTAGATAGGTTGGAGCACCCTGTTCCAAATAGGGTGTTCTAACCCTTTTTCTTTTAATCTGGTCCACACATTTATGTGGACCCCACATAAATATGTGGATAAGATTTAATGGAACATGGTTGAAACTGGTTAACTGGAATAGAGGATCTGATCTCGGGCTAGATGGTTCTATCATTCATATATTCCTTTGAATGCTTTAAATTCACCTCATCTTCAAGAATCAATAAATGCTACAATAATGATAGGTCCATGATTTAAGGTACCTTCTTATTATGAGATTTGTATACCTTGCTTCAAGATTTTAAAAAAGAATGTCAGTTAATTATGGATACATATAAGTCTAGTTGAGAATTAACATAATGCACTATTATAGTAAATGAGTGGACCGATCAAATATAAAGAACCTTGATTAATTTCTTAGTTTATTATAATATTAGAATAACTTTTATCAAGTATGTCGATGCTTCTGATACGGTAAAAAGTGCTAATGATTTATCTAAATTATTTTCTGAAATTGTTGAGTAGGTTGGATTAAAGAATGTTGTGCATTTTATTATATATAAAGCAGCTAATTTTATTACAGATAATGCAGCTAATTATGTATTAGCTGGGTACTTATTACAATCAAAGCGTGGACATAATTATTAGTCTCGAAGCACTGCTCATTGTATAAATCTTATTTTAAAAGATATTTGTGGTATGAACCATATTTTTAGTCTTTCTTTATATGCACCTAAGATTACAATTTTAAAGTATAATCATATCACATTTTTGTCTTGGTTAAGAAAGCAAGAAGATTGGGTTGAGATCGTGCGTCGTGTTGCTACCAGGTTTGGAACTACATTTGTTACTTTGAAAAGTGTTTATGAATATAAACAAATGCTTCAAAATTTTGTGACAAGTAAACATTTTCCAAGTCATAAGTTATCAAGGAGTGCGAAAGGAAGAGAAGCTTGAGCTATTATTCTAGATAATAAAATTTAGGAAGCTTGTTTGATCATTGTGAAGATTGTGGCTTCTCTTATAAGGTTGTTGAAGATTGTTGACTCAGATGAGAAGTCATCTTTGGTGTTATCTATATATATATATATATATATATGATGGTATATATATAGAGCTCACAAAACAATTATAAATCTTTTTAAAGGAAGGAGAAATTGCATAAGCCTTATATAGATATTCTTGACCAACGATAGGATAAGCATCTTACTCAAAGGATCCATTAAGCAACTTATTTTCTCAATCCTTGTTGCTTATATAATGGATACACATGTACAAATAATATTATAGGTGGTTTGTTTCAGTGATTGAATGCAAAGGTATTTTCTCTATTAAAGAGCAATAACAACTGAAAAATGAAATTAAATTGTATCTTGAAGGTTTAGAGAGTTTTCTTAGATCATTAACAAAGAGATAACTTATGATTTAAAAAATGTAGTATGGTAAGTTTTTATACTTTTAATTCATTCTTTACTTATTAATAAATATATATTTATTTTTCATAACTATAAATTTAAAATACAAATGAGTAGTTGAGATTATTCAATGAAAGTGCTCCAATATTGAGAAAACTCACTATTACATTACTTAGTCCGTTAGCTTCTGCATCAGGTTATGAACGTAATTAGAGCAATTTTAACGTATTCATACAAAGAAACGAAATCATTTGAAAAATCAAAGACTTAATGTAATATGAGAATGAAGAATAGGTATTTTATAGTTTTGTTTCTATTTTTCATTATTTTATATTTTATTATTGGCTTTATAATTTCTTTATTATATATTCAAAGTGCTTAGTAAAAAGAAAACTTATAATCTACTTTATATTGATTGTATTCACCATACTAATTTTTGGATTGAAGAAGAAGAACTATCACCTGATCTTGATTATGAAGAACTTGAAAAAGCGATTTATGAAGAAAATGCATTTGTCATAATGAATAAATTAAGAACATCTACTGATGATCAATTCATATCTTATTTTAATCATATTTAATTTTAAAGTATAATTATTACAATTTTAAAATTAAGAGTAATTTCATACGTTACTAATTTGTAATTTATTTGAATGTAGTAGAAGAAGTCAATGCAAATACTTTGAATGAAAGTGTAGTTTATAAGTCTTTTAGAGAATTCGAAACTTTTGACGATGATGAGACACAACCTTTTTAGAAATGCAATTTTGATTTTTTTGTTATTTTAAGTTTTATATTAGACTTAGATTTAGATTGAATTATCAGGTTTGATTTATTATTAGTTCATTATATAATAATAGACATTGATGCATATTTTATTTTAATAAAATATTTTTTTACTTACTCTTATAATTTTTACTTCCTATTTATTATATATCGATTTTATAATGGTTTAATACCGATTGAACCTTTAAACCTTAAACCTTTTCTTTAACTGGTTCGATATCTAATCTAATTTTCAAAACATTGTTATTTACTCACTATGATGATATTGTCCAACAAAGAAAAATCTTCTGGCAATTAAAGATATGACTTTCAAACTTAACTTTTCAACTTTTAAACAGTTGATTACCCCATCGCTGGTGAGAGGGTATGCCTTGACAAAAGAAGTTCAAATATTCACTAAAAGTATTCAAATATAATGAGAAAATAATTCATTCATTCGATCACACCCATTTTTACAAATAAGTTATACAATTGTGATATGTGAAAAAGGATCTAGAGCTTAAGAATTAAGTATAGTCAATTATATGACAGTATTTTGACCTTATGGTAATGTTTTGTTGCAATTTTTTATAATTAGTATGACATGTGTCGAGTGAAGAAGGGAGAACTATGCGCTAGCTATTGGAATAATAAATGTAATTGACTTTTGATCAATTAAATTTAGTGGATACCCAGTAAGTTACGAAACTCCATGAGCTTGCAATTATCTTATAACCTTCCTAAGTTGCAAGAGTCGGTGTCTCAACATTGTTATGAAATTCACAAAGGTCCTCTAAAGATTCCACAACAAGCACAATCATTTTAAAGGCCTTATCAAGTCCTTTTACCAAAACTGCAAACACCTGTAACTTTGAAAAATGGAGAGGCTAAGGTGACTAGAGATGCAAACAAGGAATTATAAGAAAAAAGGAGAAAAAGGATATACTCTTGGTGTGATGAAATACTTATCCTTGGTCATAAGTGCATAAAAGGCAATTGCATATGTATATGGTAAAAGATAGTGATGAAGTTGACAAAGATAAAGTAGTAAAAGAGGTGGATCAAAAATAACATCATGCCATTTCTTTTTTAAAGAATAACAAGTATATCTTTTTTCAATATTTATCAAATAAAGGTAATTGGCAATATAATTGTAAAATCTTTTGTATTCTAATTGATGGAGAGAGTACATATATTTTTGTTGATGAAAAGATTGTTAATAGAGAAGAATGTCAAGTTGAAGAAATTGAACACGTAAACATCATAGTTAGAGAAAAATTAAGAATTGAATCTAACATAACATGGAAAAAATGTTGGATGATAAATGATAGAAGTTTTATGGTATATGTACTAGTTACTATTATTAAGGGTGGTGACATGTCTCCCTTTTTTTTTTTGGAAGATGTAATACGCAACTACAAGAAAGGTATGATGGAGTTTGAGTGAAAAATAAGGGTCATTAAGTTGTAAAATGGCCAGAAGGGAGTAATTATGACCTCTTTTAAACAGGTAACTAGGTTAATAGAGGGATGTAATAAATTTTATCACTTTTATTTGTTGCCAAAAGGTGATCAGATACAACATTCTAAATTACCATAATGTATATATCAAATGATAAGAGATGGAATTGACAAAAGTAGAGTTATTAAAGAATTTTTGAGATACTCTTGATGTATTATTGAAGAAATACATGGTTTCTTTGTATAATTAAATGGTTTGCCACCATCAAGAATACATGACTATGATATTGTGTTGAAGGAGATAACATAAGTTATTAACTTAAGACCATATCAATATGTTGGAGTTCAAAAGAGAGCTATGGAGGAGTTGGTTCAAGAAATACTCAAGTAATAGATCATTTAACAAAGTAAAGGTCTTTTTCCATTCCTTATTATATTGACAAGGAAGAAAGAAAACATTTGAAGATTGTAAGTTAACAATAACAATGTAGACAAACTATACAGGATAAATTTCTTATTCCTTTAATAGATGAGCTATTATATAAACTAATGGAATTGGTTATTTTTCTAAAATAAATTTAAAGATTGAATACCTTCAAATAAAGGTATTGATGGAGGACATCTAAAAAATAGCCTCTAGAACATATAAGGTTATGCATTTATAATATGCCTTTTGACTTAACTAATGATCTTTTTATATTACTAAATGTCTATATCTAAAAAAGTTAATTTTAATATTTTATGATATATAATGTATAATAAATTTATTAAAAACATTTGAAGCGTTTACCAAAAGTCTTACAAATTCTTAAAGAACAATATTTATATGTCAAGGACCAACACGTGAAAAGAATGCTCTCAACTCTCTTTAAATTCCTTTATACCCTGATTTTCCTAAACCTGGCTCCCTTGGTTTCATTGCTTATTTTGGTAACACACCTCTATTTCCCTTCCTCCTGCTAATTCCCTCTTGGTTCATTTTTACCATTATAGGAAAATATTCTCTTAACAATCTTTCCACTCAATACTCTAGTACTAATAACCTAGTGGAAACTAGTTATGATCCTACTTTATTAGAGTTTATATCTAGTTTTTTTCCTCCTCCAAACCTTTAACAATCCTTCAAAAATTCCTCTGTCAACCTTAGAATCCTTGCCCTCAACTGAGGCTAGTGATCTAGGTTCCCCCTCTCTTGTTGCTCCTCTCATCAAAATTCTCCTGCTTATAGCTAAGAAATGGAAGTTAAAATTAGTTGGTTATATTCTGAAAAAGATTATCATTTCCTATTTTCCAACGATGAGTATTTGCAAATTGGAAAAAAGTTTAGTCTTAAAAAGGTTTCATAAGTGAAGACGAGTTATTCATCTTCAATATTACAACCTTAGAGAACATTTAAAAGATTCAGGAAATTACTCTTTGGAATATTTATGATAGACCCCTATTTATCACTAAAGGGTTCCCTAGCATCTCACTGAACAAAAATCATCTAAGAACTATATTAATTTGGTTTAATAGATATGGGGTTCCTTAAGAATGTTGGTTTGTTGAGGGGTCAAGTTACATTTTAAGCTCTTTGGGGAAACTTATCAGTCTTGATAAGAACAAAACCAATTTAGAAAGGATAAGCCATGTTAAAGTTAGTGTAGAAGTTGATTTGATAGTGAACTCCTAAACTTTATTAAGATTAAGGTACTAAACTAAGAAAATCTTTAAAGACTCTCTCAAAGTCTCCTACCTTTGGAGGCCTGAGAAAAAGGAGATAATGTAAGTGTGGAAAGTTAAGAATAATGAAACACAATATCTTGTAGAAGTAAAACCTACTCCTTTTACCCCATCAACTATGGTTTAAATAAAAGATGTTATGGTTCCATCAAAATAGATAGAACCCCAAAGTTATCATTTTAGCCTTTTAAACCCCTCTAGCCCTCCACCCATAGAAGCAGTCAAGGTGGGGGAGGATATTCCTACTTAGGTGACTGATAACTCTCAAGGAAGTGTATAGAAGCAGTCAAGGTGGGGGAGGATATTCCTACTTAGGTGACTGATAACTCTCAAGGAAGTGTATTAGTGGATATGGAGACTTGGCTTACCAACAAATCTTCTCCTTCAAAGACTATACAACCTGATCGATGCAGTAAAGGCCTAAATCTATGCAACAATGACTCCCCTTCAATACCTAATTCAAGTACCAACAGGGTAGATCAGGTAGGACAGCTAGGAACCAAAAGTTTGCTTTCCCTCCTCCCTTATAAACTTACTCATATGGAATGTTACAAGTATAACCTTACTAAGCAATAATAAACCTAATTGTTTAGGATTATTTGAAACTAAACTCAAGTTAAATCAATTATAAATTGTATAAGGACTGGATAACAATTAGCAACGATAAGGCTCAATTTAATGGGAGGATAATTATCTATTTGGATTCGCTATTTTTATTGTTAGAAACTGAAAATGTTTTGACTAGTTCTTACATCGTAACATCCTTTTGAAGCAATCTTAAGCTCCTATCTGTATCACTATTATCTATGCCTCATATTTAGAATTTCAATGAAGGTAGCTAGAGGAGTACTTAAGATAGATAGTAAACAACATCTGTAGTCCTTAGCTCATTGCATAAGACTTTAACTATATTCTTTCACCAATGGCAATGTAAGGCATTAGGAGGAATCCTAATCCTAACCTTGAGGAGCTAACTCAACTTACTAAAGACTTGGAGTTGTCTATTCTAAACTACTTAGGGAAATTCTACACCTGGAATACGAAACAATTTGGTAAATAGTTCTAACAAAAGAAGTTGGATAGGCATATGTTGAACTTTATATGGATGTCTCAATTTCCTCTTAGCCATGCAAATTCTAGGAATTAGCTCACTTCAGATAGCTCCCCAATTTGTATTAAGATCAAACCAAAAGAGGATAAAAGGAAATTGCCTTTCAGGTTATATAATTCACTACTAAAGCACTTTGACTTTATTGATGCTTTAAATATAGGACTAATATTTGATCTTAATGGTTTATTTGCTTATAAATCTGCAACTAAACTTAAAGCAATTAAAAATGGAACCAATCAAGCTGTAGAGAATGATGACAGACCCAATGGTATGGGGGAAAAAGAGGCCCTAAATGCACTGGACAAATATAAAGAAAAGTTGGCATTAAACCCCCTAGACAATTCCTTCAGAGAATAAGAATACCTAAAATTGAGGAGATATGTAAGTGCGTAGAAGATTACAACTCTCAACTATTGTAAGAATCAAGAGTCAGTTGGTTGAAGGAAGGGGAAAAGAACTCCAAGTTCTTTTTAGGTCAATCCAAGCTAGAAGGAATTGCAAGAACATTATTGCACTTGCTGATTATAAGGGGCATCTTAATTTGGGATAATCAAAATTAAAGGAGCTAACTTATAAGTATTTTACAGAACTACTAGGTACCTTTTTTGAATCCTCTCCAATGTTTGGTGAACTCAAGAATGCTCTCCAAATTTCACTCTGTCAGGCCAACTCTAAAGAATTTATTAAGGAAATCATGTTTGAAGAAATTAAAACTACCTTATTCTCCTTCTCTCCTGAAAAAGCTCCAGATCCAAATGGATTTAATGCTAGGTTCTTTCAAAACTCTTTGAATCAAACTAGTAAATTAGTATTAAATTATATCTTGGAATTCTTCAAATCTAATAGGATTCTTATAGAACTAAATAAAACTACATTTATCTAGTTCCAAAGGTCTCTAATCCTTAAAGTTTGAATGATTATAGACCCACTGCATATTGAAATATGATTTATAAGATAACCAATATATGAAAAATGATTTTCATCAATCCTTTGCAATGTACTTATGTTCAAGGTAGGAGCATTGGCAATAATATCATAATTGCTCGTGATTATTCAAGAGCTATAATTCCAAATCATCTACCAAGAGTTGTGCTTTGAATATTGACTTTATAAAGGCTTTCGATTCCTTGAGTTGAAACTTCATCATTTCCTCATTTCAAGCTTTGAGACTGCCTTAAGTCTTTATAACTTGGGTTCAAAGTTCTATCCTTTTCGTAACTTACTCAATCCTCCTAAGTAGGGTGATCCCCTATCATCCTACCTTTTGTCATTTGCATAGAGATCTTTCATAGACTCACTAAGCTTAAGATTGCAAAAGAACCCAGATCCCGGTATC
>JAOTAY010000006.1:7685598-7702845 GCA_025629805.1 Erythroxylum baracoense
TGTATATCATATGATTTGTTAATATATGAATTGTGAAATTTGCAAATGGTTAAAGGAAATGTTATAGTGCCTACTCTATTGTCTTGGTTGTAGATAGATAGGCATGCCTTAGGGTTACAGTGCAACTGCTAAAGTTTGACACTACCGATGTGCACAGTTCGATACCATCCACAGTTTGATACCTTTGGGTATCCATAGTTTGATATCTTTGGATATTCACAGCACCCGTCATCCACACCCACAAAAAGTTTGCAGATTTAACATAAAAAGGAAACTTAAAAATCATAAATAAGAAATAAAACATGACAACATGAATAATTGGTATTGATGAGCATTTGTATTGATAGTAGTGATGTGCAATTATATTAATAATTTCTATCAATGAGCGTTGAATATCAATATTTAGCTTATAAATGTGCATTTTCGGTATATGGATAATATGTTGAAGTATATTTGCATTATGGACTTTGCCTATTTATGCCATCATTGTTTACATGAGCATTAAATACCAATGTTTGGTTTATAAATGTGAATTTATGGTATATATAAGTTATGATATGTCTTAATGTGTGTGCTTGGCGGATGACTGTTGTGAGTGATCATCCAATCTAAGTGTTTTCTCCAATAATCTTTCAAGTTTAGCACGAACATTAATCCGTGTAGGTCCAACTCATAGGAGTGAGGTACAAGGATCAGATGCAGGGACCAAGGCCAACAGATAAAAGAAAAAGTTTTTTGAAATGTTTTTTTAGTTACAGATGATTGCACATGTAATAAAGAAAGAAAATTTTATATTTTCTTTTAGATTACCATGTAAATGTGAAGATGCATTACTACTATTAAATGATAATGTTAAGTATTGGGGAATTTTGTAATGTCCATATGTATAACATTGAATATAATTGTATACCTTGATTGCGTGTACAAGAATTTGGTTGTTATGTGTCTAGATGTTTATAGATTCCATATAGGGGGTGTTATAAGCAGAGTTGCACACCATCAGAGACTCGTGGAGGCCATAAAAGGGTAAGCTTCCTGACACTAGTTTGGAGGTGATATCGATGTTGAATAACAAAGTTAAGCATATCTCTCACTGTGTTTGTTGTTCTTTCTCTCTTAGGGATTAATTATGTTATTCTATACTTATATAACTAGTTTTTATGTAAGAATGATCGTAATGCATTCATTGGATTATTTTATTATGAATCCATTGCTAGAATCTTCAATATAATCCATAATTTTTATGTTGAGATTCGTTTGTAGCTACTAATGATAACCATTATGGATATAATTTGTAATCGTTGTGTTTCCGATTAATTTTGAATCATTAGGGATAACACAATCTAGGTTAAATGACCCAAATGTATGTGGTTGTTGCATTGATTATCTTTTTTCCTAACTCATAATGTGGCTGCTCAATTAAATCTAGACAGCTTATCTTAGGTTATTCGGTAGTTAGGTTTAATTAACGAGCTTATCTCAATTAAATTAGACCTAAGGGAAAATCAGGATTAACACAGCTTGTCGTTAACCTAAGATTAATAGTTGCTAGGAAAGGTATGACATTAAAAATTAGATAAAGTATGTTTAATTGTGTGTAGGCCGAGATTGAACCGATGACCAGGTCCTTAACGTGTTCATCACATTTCTCATTTTTATGTTGTTTGATCTAATTTGCTTTTGTTAGTTTAGTTTCATTTTATTTTCTTATTTGAAGTCAAATCAAAACCTCTCCATAACCTAAACATTGATTTTTTCATAACAGAAGCTAATCGAACACTCTTTGTAGGATCGACCTAGACTTACCACTATCTATAGTATTAGGTTTAGTTATTTTTATGTAGTATTACGACACGCGACCAAAATTTTAATGCATGCCTATGTAAAGGAGACTGACGACCTTGAGCCTTCAAAGGGCAACCTAGTCATGCCTGAGAGTTTGACATTCTTCATTCCTTTTGGAACTTTCTTGTCTCCTCTTGCTCTAATCCTTCTCCTTCTTGCTTCTTGAAAACAATTGAGTGTTAATCTCAAGAGGATGACTCAAAGAGTGTACTTTCAACTCACTTTAGCTATTATGTTGGCTCAAAGAGTGTGCTTTAAACTCACTTTAGCTATTATTCTTTCAAATTGCACCTAAGACCAAATATAAACTAAAGTGAGTGTCTTAATCATTTTAAAACATTAATCATTAAGTGTCATGGACTAAATGTATCAATAATTAAGCACATAACATAATCTAAATGGATATGCACTTCAACAAGGAAGTTTAGGACAATCTGATTGATTCAGATCAGCTAAAGGAACTATTAGCTGATCTGAAATTAATTTCCTTATAGCCATCAAGTGCACTCTATACTAGTTGTGATATTTCAAAAAAACATGATGTTCAAAAACTTCATGACTAAATACATTATCAAATTTGAAAGGATATTTCTGACTTGATAATAAATAGCCATAAATTGTCAAACGAGTAGTTTTGGTTACATACGATTTTTTTTAAACCCCATCCTAAAAAGAATGTTAAGAAAATCTTTGATTTCCGAAATTAAATGAACAGAAAATGTATATATCCTATGAATTTTGAAGTTCAACCAACTGGGAAAGGTTTTACAAGAAAAGATATATATACCATTTTGCCTAAGTCAAATCCACATTTAAGAGCTTTAGTTTTTGCATAATAAGAGATACTTTATGATACTTTTTCTGAACTCCATTATCAGGTAACAAGGGATGCACTATATAAAAGACATATATGTTCCCCTTTAATTCCTATAATAAAAACATTTTTAGCATTATTAAATTCTTATTTGAAGCTTAAAGTGTAATAGAAAATCAATTACCAATATAGTGTTGTGAAACTTTTTCCTTAACTTCTCTTCTTCAATTAATTGGTGCTCTTTATTAGAGAGATATTCTTATAACAAAGTTTAGGTATTCTTTAGTTCTAAAAATTCTTATCTTTTTATTTCTATTAAAGATAAATTGGTCAACTAGAGATAAATAAAACAAATGTCAATTGGGAAAGAACTGAAAAAGATATTGGAAATCAATATGAAATTTAATATCCTCCTCACTGTACATCACCTTTCACGTCTCATCCACTGTTTCTTTGGTGAACGTAGTGTCATTTAAAGTTGTAGTACCATCATGCTTCTTATTATTAACTAAACAAAATAGCAATCATAATCCTTTTATGCTTGTATAATGGGACATCATCAACACCACCCCTCTTCTATATTTCAACACAAAACTAGAGCTCAACAACCTAATCCTCACAAGTTTCCATACAATAAGAACCACAAGAAATATCAATTTCTTTTTCTTTTTGTTGGCTTCCATCAAGAAATTATATGAAATCTAGAATAGTAAAGACTTAACAATAAACAAAGAAAGTATAAGATCTAAAAGTTTTAGTTTTATGTTGTATATTTAAATCCTACTAGGTATAATAAAATCAGTTATAGAGGAAACAACTAGATAAAATCCTAACCATTCACTCCTTGTATAAATATAAAGTTTTAAATGCAATATGATCATTGAATAATACATTCAGTTGAAGATTTGTCTTTCTTTCTTTCTCTTCCTCTTCTCTCTCTCTTATCTACTCTTCTCAATAAACTTTTTAAGCTTATTTATGATAATATCTTGTATCACTGATATTAAAGCATGTTCTTAGTGTTGGGAAATCAGGACATAATCTAATCTTGAACTTGTTATATCCCTTGAAACATTTCTAAAATCAGTCCATTCTAACCACCATAGCTACAAAAGTGTCTGACTGCTAACAATATCCACAGAATAAATCGAGAGAACTTTGTAACTCTTATAGACAGGATAAAGCAAAGAATGTTAGCTTCAATAGAACTATAAAAGGTTTTGGACGTTTTAGTAAGTTAATTGAAATTAAATTCTAATTTCAATTAAACTTTAATTAAAATTACAAATAATCCTAATTAAATACTATTTATACGTAAATAAGATCCAATATTTTATTTTAATCCTTATTTATTAAATTTTGCATACTTAATTATAAAGTTTCTCAAACTTTACAATCAAGTCCAACTTGATTAAAATATCTTTCCTCTCTTCAACATGTTCTTTATGTGCGACTCATTAGGTTTCTAAATATGTTAGCAATAGATACAAATTATAACCCTAAATCATATTAGGATTAGATAAATTAAACTCCTTTAATTTATCTTCAATTCTCTAATTAGGCAATTTATATCCATAGATCGAGCTTGATTTCTAGTAATACAACATGACTAAGCAAATGTTTAGGACTATCAAAGTGGTTTTGGACTAACCTTTTCATGCATGAATTTTTGTATAATTCAATCTTCTCATCGTATAATGGGCCGATTAGACATAGTGTATAGAATTAATGACTACTCTATTTTGATTCTAATCATATCAGTTCTTCACCATTTGTTACTGATTTAATTAATGGCATTTGTAAACTATTTTATAAAGCTTCATTCCACCTTGGCTAAGGATTTTCCAAATCAATACTAATCAAGACCAAATTCACATTATCTTTAATTACTTTAGGGTGATGAATCCTATGTTGATCACTCAATTACCTCTGTGTAATTCGTACTACATCCAATGAATACTGCCTGAGCTATCCTTAACTGCAACAATTCATAAGTAGTATAAAAACTTAACAATACATATACAAGATAACTTTAGAGACTTCAATTCAAAGGATTACATATACAATCATCACAATGAGAATTTTGATATACATACAAGTAATATTTCAAATTGGTTTCTCATATAGTTCCAATTCAATGAACTTATTCTCTAACAAGCACCCACATATTTGTTTAAGTATCTTCATACTTTACTTCCTTCATAAGGAAAAATAAAATATGTTCTAGTCTTTTTACATTCTGTTAATGTCTAGTCTTAATGGAACAATGACTAGGAACAATTTAGGGATTATACATAATGCAATATGAATCTTATAATTATAATCTCATAATAATTTCATATGCAATGTATAATTATCCCATGGGCTTTATCATGTACATCTAAATATGTACAAAATAAAGAATGCATTTAAATTATTTTGTCTCTAAACTAAAACCAATCAATTGGCTCTAGGGAATAATCTAACAATTTCCCACTTACATTGAGTCAATTATTTAAGTATCTTATACCATATAACCATATAATAATCATGCTATTACTGGGATAGTGGCTTAATTCGATAATTCTATAAGATCCTTTATAGTGATAACTTGCTTAATTCTTACAACTTTCAACTTAATTATCATCATAATTAAGAATTGTTTTTCTAAATGCATCCTTGGATCTTTGATTGGACTTTGGCTCCTTTTATATGCCCAATAGCTCTAATTTTCCACACTACGTCACTGTCTCGAATAATGTAAGGAAATATATCAAGGTCATTAAAGATCTTATTGATCCAATTAATCATTTCCATTAAATAAAAAAATGTATTATGACTTAATTAATGTCCATTGCTACATCGGAACCTTTCTAATCTTGAATGATATTGTTCTATGTAAAATATATCTTAATAAGAATTTTACTTCTAAAGTTAATATCTTTATCTCCTTAAAATCAAATATCAAATCATACATAGAATAATGGATATCTTTAATACTTCACAAGTATTAAGTATCTCAAATACTAAACATCTTTTATACATTATCTATATACTTGGATTCAGGATAGGTAAATAACTTTAGAAGTAATTCCTAGGATTAAGTTGTTACCTTTCCATATCCAGCAAGAATTGTTTTTGGATAATTATATTTTCAACAATTGAAAATTAGAATTATTGTTCTCTATGAGCAGTATGCCTCTACATACTCTCATTTAAAAAGAGAACTATACTCCTACTATCCTTCTTATAGAAATGATAAATTCATAAGTATATCCAAAACAAATATAGACATGATAAATTCATAAGTATCTCCAAAATAAACTCTTTGAATTCATCATGAAAATGAATCTTTCAATGTGTCGTAGCCTTTCAACTATACATCAAATGTATTAACAAAGGCACTAATTCCAATTGGATGTACTTTTATGATATTTGAACCTTTCAAATTTCATTTTACTTCCTCTACTCATCTTGAGAACCAATCTCCTATAAGTATACATTGAAACAAATAGTTTTTTTAATAGGTCTGTAAGATTATATCTAACCTTTTGGATATCTCATAATCTTTTATTAACCAATTTAGTTATAAACTTAGCAGATAATACATGTTTCAGCTAAACATCACATCCTTAAATCATTAACTTTCACTCTTTCAAAAAAATAGCTTTTCATATCTAATATGAAATATTGCTAATTGATTTAATTGGAACTATTGAAGTTAAGTCATTGTACTAGGCATAACTGTAGAAGAAATAACATAGCATCATATAATATCTCATATTGTATTTTCCTCCTTACATAAATCCATCCTCTTATCGATTTTTTTGAAGGTATTCACCAGAGAATCTCATTCCTAGTAGATAAACAAAAATATAAAACTTGCTATATCAATCTTATTGAAGTGCTTCATCATTCTCAATGATTAGTTTATGCTTAGAATTAAACAATTTGAATTGTTCAAAACTTTAAATCATTATTTCATTTAATACATATGACTATATCACATAAATTCAATAGTAATATATTGAAATATAAGTATCATCCTTTTATGAATTGTTATTCTATCTAATACATCATACGTATAAATTTAATAGTTGAATACAATCATCATCCTTTCACCAAAGATTGATTTAGTTATTCTTCAACTTAACAAGTTTTATATAATTCATAATCAAAACAATACATATATCCTAATATGTAACTTTATGATTCTCATTATTTCGATTTAATCAATATGGCATGAAAGAAGAGTCTCGATTATCCATCCTTTTATTCTTGCCTCTTATGTTAAGCATAAATCTCCCTGATCTAACACATAAAATCTATTTGTATATTATTGAATCAATTACTTTTACTTAATAAACTATTTCTGATCATGTATTGAACATTGTAGTAATGTTGAATCTAAATTCAATATTTAATATTACAAAGCAAGAATTAGAAATATATATGATCTTTATCATACTATACATAGGTAAGAAAAATCATGCAATCATTTTCTTTTTATGAGAACCATTATCATAATATAGCAAAGCCTTTAATTGATGTGTATGCTTAAGCTTTTAGTAGGCTAAATTGAATGAAACAATTTCATCAGGGTACTATACCTTTCAACTCTACTAAATATAACCTTTTACATCTTACTATCATAATGTTGATATATATCTTTCACGTTGTAATCAAAATTTATGAGATATTATTCAACTCAAAATCTCATTAAATTTTGTCATCTATATGATTTTGGCATATCTTTAAAGCTTTGTCACCGAATCCTTAATAGCAATTATAGCAAAATTACATAATGGACATGCAATTTTTTGTATAAAGAAAACTTTGATGACTCTTCTCAAACATAACTTTTATCCAAGAAATTTGGTTCATTAAATTAGAACCAACTATACTAAACAAGGTAAATTCCACTTAGAATAGAATATAAATGTAAGAAAAACAAGTAATTAATTATGTGTCATGACTACCATATGAGACTAGGACTTTAACCATGTATGTAGTTTTTCCAACTAGTTTATTCAAAATAATAGCCCTCACTACAATTCAAAAAAATTACTCTAATCTTTCTAATGGGATAGGCTCCCATTCAAATTTAGTTAACCTTCAGTTTGCTCAATAAACTAACTAAACTTAAATTAGGTAGATAATAACTTTCTCAATCATATCTTATGTGACTCATAGATTCATTAGGTGACAACTCTCGTTAAAACATATCTTACATATTATTCCTAGCCCTACCTCTAAATCCATATGATCACAAGTTTGCTCATCCAAATCACACAAATTTAGTTAAGTAGAATCATTTTTTACAAGACTAAACATATTTGTTTTAAAGTGTCCTTGAGTTTGCTATTGAATGCAAAACACAATACTAGTTTTACGCTCAAAACCACAAGTATATGGGTCGTAACTTATAGTAAAAAGTGAATATCTATCCTATGAGGACTACGCTTAAACACCACTTAATTCAAGTTATTCTTTTTTTAAGAAATTGTTTCAATCAAATTTAAAAAGTTAACTAAAATAAACACAAAGTAAAAGTAAAAGGGAACAATGCAACCCAAACCAAAATCGTAAACTAAGACTAGGAGAAAATCAAGATCAAACATTAGGACTTGTCATTATCCCTATTTTCTCCCCTCTTACTAATTTATTCAATTTATACTTGCCTAAGATTTCCTAAAATTCTAGCTACCCTCTCTTAAAGTGTAACTAAATATCGCTAGTTAAATAAATTAGAATTAATTTTAGGATCTCTCGATGTGTAAAGCCTTTCCTAAGCATTTAACAAGATATAAAGCTATCCTATAGGCAATATATTGATCCATTGAAATTTCTTCCTAATAAATCAATAACTCGTTATTTCTAGGTCTATTAATTGTCAACTCTCTTAATAGAATTAACACAGATTACCAAGCTCACTCTCTCGATTTATTGCAAGGTTTAAGTACAATAAATAATAAAAACATGTATATCATTAAATCGATAACCAAAGGTTCACAAATAGTTAAAAAAACAATCCCTAAAGATTGTTTTATCCAATCATAATATCCATAACATCCCCAACAATCAAATAATCCATAACAAACATGCTAAAAGAGGGAGAAACTGAAATAAGATTGGACAAGGCAACTCCTCCTCTTCTTTGCTCAAATATGGAAAATTTGGATCATGAGGTGCTCTTTGCCCAATCAAGAATGAAACCTTAAATCTCCACTTATCTCTAGGCTCTCAATCTGTCTTTTTTGCTCCAAGAAGCAAGTTCCACCACTCTCTAATGGCTCTTGGGATTCTCCTCCTTATAAAGTCACGAAAACCTTAAAAAGTACAAGAAACTCGCGTGTGTCTTTGACTTTCAGTTCCTATGATCGTGGGAATTATACTTGTGCTTCCTATGATTATGGGTCCTATGGCCATGGTTTATCTTAATAGAATCTTTCTCCATAGATTTCCCATAATCTTGGAAAATATGCCCTTTTGTAGCACCCCACTCTCATAAGGCATATTCCCCGAACACACCGAAGGTGTTCAAGAACATACTCTACCAGGATGACACGTTAGAACAGTCTAACAATCAAACTTATTGCAAATTTGTCACACACGCATATTTAGAAAATTAGTAAACCTTTCCGACCCATTTTATTCAAAAATAATTTCAGTTGTTAGTGTTACAAACGATTAAGACATTGTCATATATTCCTGTAATCATCTGGGCCTAATAGTAAACATTTCCATTAATACAGTCATTATACTTTTCAATTCACATAAATGTTGTACAATATTTATGGAATACATTCTTTATGACAAAAATAACAGAAAACATATGCCGACGCTAACTGATCCCAACCTCTAACTCTTACTCAAAATGCAATGATTAGACTCTAGTTAGTTTAACTAGGTGTCTCCTCTGAGCCTAAAAATATGTTGTAAATTAGGTGAGTTTTTCAAACTCAGCTAAGTAACCATACTCGATGATTCACTCTTTTTATGCAACACAATAGTTCATGTTATCATATAATTCACATTATCTTAGTTATCATCATGTGATATCACGAGCACTTTACTCACAAATGTCACATTCCAAAAATCATACAATTCATCATTTCATCGTGATCATGCCAAACATGTTCATCGATAAGTATTCACACATTTTATACATTGAAAAGCCTCAAAACATGAAAATCATTCAATTTAATTATGTCATCAGAGTATGCAATGTTTATGAGACTCAACCTCATTTGTTAAGTTGTTATGATCGAGTACCTTTTTCACTGTCTCGTATCCATTATGGATACTGGGCTCTATGATATGTGTTTAATTGTTGATATATTTAATCATTTACACCTAGCTATTAATGACAAAAAATGCTTAAAATACTCACTTTAATTTATATATGATTTTAGATACAATTTGGAAGCAAAGAAATTAAAGTGAGTCGAAACTATTACATTGAGGTTGTTTTCTTCTCTAAGATTAATTTTCACTTGTTGGAGTAAGAAGAAGAATTAAAAGTGCTGGAAAAATGAAGAAAAAATCAAATAATGGCTGAAGAAGAAAACGACCGTGCATAGCAAGAAGGTAACAACTAGAGTTTGCGTTGAATGCAGCGCTGTGCGTTAAACGCATAAGATGCCGGCGTTTCATGCAAGGGTTAAGTGAGATGAACAATAGCTGGAAAGGAGTGTTAAGAGGAGAGTTATGGCGGCAGAAGTAAAAGGAAGTGGCGTGTACAGTAGCTTGGAACATTAGAGTTTATTCGTCCCATCAGCTACAGTGAAGAATTGGAGGGTTACGGCTTGGTGTGGTTGGAAAAGAGAGAGAAGTAGGCGGCGTGGCTTGAAAGAAGACGAGCTGCGGCTAGGCTGGTGTTAGATAAAACAAGAAGAGAGCTATGGGTAAAGAAGAGAGGAGTGAATAGTTAACATAGACCAAAACCTCAAAGCTTATTTCTCCCATTGATGAATAGTAGTGAGGAGAAGAAGCTTGGTGGTGAGTGAAGAGCAGTTAAGGATTTTGGTAGGGTTATAAGTGTGGGGGCTGAAGCATTTTCTTGGGAAACTTATGGAAGGTTAAACGTCCCGATGTCAGTTTGGAGGTGACGTTGATGCCGACGACCGCTGTTAAGTGTATTTTTCAATTTTTTTGTTTCTTTCTCTTATTAAAAATTGATTATGTTATCCTATGTTAATTGATTTGGGTTTTGTGTATGGTTAATCAGATTTTCGTTATTGTTCGGTTATTTATGTATAAACCCTTAGGGTATTGTGAAAGGATAATTTTAATGTGTTCATTGAATCATTTGATTACATACCCATTGCCAAAATTTTGATATAATATGTAATTATTATGTGGAAATTAATGTGTAGCGACTAATGATTGTTAATCATTAGGGATAACATGACCTAGTTTAAATGACGCATCGTATGTGGCTGTTGCCTTGATTAATCAGTTTTCCGAATTCGTAATGCTACTGCCTAATTAAATCTAGAGGTCGTCGTTGATTTATGCCCTATAGCCAATCGTTTTGGTTGTAGTTTAGTGACAATTATTAATAAAGGCATTCTTTATCTTTATGTATTAATATTTTATGTTTTAATACTAAAGATAAAATCCTTGGAATAATTATTGTGTAATTGAAATTATGATGAGATCATAATTATGAGATTTAATTTACACTTATGTATTATTCCTAAATATTCCTTGTCCTAGTTGTAGTTTTATCAAGAAGGGATATTGTTGAAACGGTAAAACTAGCACACATTATGTTTCTTTCTTATGAAGAATGTAACTGATCTCATAAATTAAAGTATAGAGATACTTAAACTAAAGTGAGGGTGATTATTAGAGAATAAGTCATTGAACTGACTCGATTATGAGAATTTCGGATGGAATATTACTTATGTGTCTATAGATTATCTCATAATGATAGTTGTATAATTGATCCTCAGACTTGAGATTACTAAGGTATCTAATATGAGAATTACTGTGTTTTGATGCTACTTATGAATCGTTCTAGGATAATTCAGTTGGTAGTAATTTGATACAGTATGAACCATATGTTGATAGTTGAGTAAGTTAATATAGGATTCATCACTCTAAAGTAATGAGAGAGAATATTCTACTGTTCTTGATTAGTAATAATTTATAGAATTCTCTAGCTAGAGTGAACTGACATTTAAAAAGGTATTTTCAAACATCAATTATAAATCAATTACTCATTAGCAAGAATAAACATGATTGGAAGATAAGGGTAGACACTATATCCATACTCTGTCCAATTAGAATATTGAATGACAAAATGATTAAATTATACTTCACAGACATGCATGGATAAGATAAGTCAATCACTTTGACACTCCTGATATTTGGGTATTCATGACATGTTGCCAAACGTCAATCATGATTTATGATTTTGAATTGTTTAATTGGAGAATTAAAAATAAATTAAAAAGTTTAAATTTATATAATTCTAATTGTGAATTAGAATTATAATTTATAATCATTGCTAATTTATTAGGAACATAATGAGTCACACATCAAAGAGCAATTTATGAAAGAAAAATCAATTTAATTAAGTTGGACTTAATTATAAAGTTTGAGAAACTTTGGGATCAAATATGAGATATTTGAGTTTATTAAAATTAAATTAATTATAATTAAAAATTAATTTTAATTATAATTACAGAGATTTAATTTTATTAAAAGACTCTTATGATTTTTCTATTTAAAGGGAAGAGTTTCTTAGAAGCTAACACTTTTTGTCTTCTTCCTCTCAAAGCAGTTTGAGAATTGCTCTGTGGATACCTTCAGAGACTGGACACTTGAACAACTCGTGATTGATCAATCGGAAAATTTCCAAAGATTTTTCAACAAGAAAGCGAACAAGGTACGATTTCTAAATCATTTTATGATTTATTCAAGTTTATTCAATTATCAGAATTTGCTCGGAATCTGTAAAATTTTTGTTTTCTGCTACGTCGATGATTCGATTATGGTTGGATTCTAACACTTTTTATTAAACAATTGTATTGATTAAATGAATGTTACATTTCTCATATATAATATAATCTTTTTTGTTCGTTTCCTTTAAAAATGAATTTAGTTTTAACTTATTTATTTCAAAATTTTTATATATTTTTTAAAAATAAAAATAAAAATAAAAATATTTTTTTGAAAAAAGGCAAAGCCCGATAAGCCTCAAGTTACTCGAAAGCCCGACTTCACTTGAGATTGACCTTACTCACTGTCAAGCCTACCTACCATTAAAGATTACAAGATATAATATAAGAAGGTATGATAAAATCTTTTTGTAATTTAATTTTATTCAAAATGTTTATTTTTATATAAATTCTGAAAAGTTACAAGAATTTCTTCTACTTCTAATGGCTTTTACAAACTATGGTTGCAAGTGTATTTAGTGATTTTTCATGGTATAGAACTCGCTCTAATAATTATTTGCACCATTTTGAGGAAGACAATGAAAATAATTAGAAACGAAGAGAAAAATTGTGCCTCTTTACTCGCTAAGATTTAGTAATAAGAAACTATACGGAGAGAAAAGAGTGGTTGTTTACCAGCTAATATTTACATTTTGGTTTTATCAAAATGAAATTCGCATTTTATTGATTACAAATGACAAAAGGATTATTTAGTTGGAAACGTATCCATTGTCCAACAAAAATAACATTTTTCTTAATTTTACATTCATCTTTTCTTTGATGAGGTGATGTTTAATAGGAAGCAGTGTAAATGTCTATGTTCTCGATAAGATTAATAAAATGCTAATAACAAACATTGAATAAGTTAAAGTTATGCAACAGTTTTTAATCACAAGAAAACGAAGAATTTTGTTGCCTTACACTTTTTATGAATAGCCATAGGTAAGAAATGTACGTAGATGGAGAACGAGGCATAGAACATGGATAGACGGACGCCTAACATTCTCGCGGCTGATGCTTAACGAAAGGAAAGTCAACATGTGAACAGAGAAGCCTAACAGTCTCGCGGCTGATGCTTAACGAAAGGAAAGTTAACATGTGAACAGAGAAGCGTAACAGTCTGGCGGCTGATGCTTAACGAAAGAGAAGCCTAACAGTCTGGCGGCTGTGCTTAATAAAAGTTAACGTGTGAACAGACATATCAACGTAATCTTAGGCTATTAGTAGGTTTTGGGTCAAACACAATTTACGATGAATTAGTATTACTTGCATTACAGCAGAAATCTGATTTAACATCTCATAGTTTTCCCCTACTTATTTCGAAATCAAATGCAACTTGGATTTGAGTGTCGGCCATTTTCAATAAACAAAAATACTCCAAACACTGTTAGTTTGTTACCGACTACTTATTCCTCACTCGCGAGGGAGCGGAAAGCCAGTTCATCATCCACTTAATTTCAAATCATAAAAATATTTTAATGAAGGGAAGAAATCTTTGAAGTATATGAAAATGAGAGAGAACCAACTCCATTTATGTGTATATAGGCATTATTGTATGGCCTCCAACCTGTCTTAACTAAAAGCAGGATTCTTTGGCACTCTAATTGCATGCAAGCAATTAGATTCGTCTCGACTGACTACAGAGATGAGGTGTCTATATTCCTATCAATTGAAGGGGAAGCCATTCAAAAGAAATTGATTATTGAAATTTGATAGTAACAATGGAACCAGCCATTATCATCTCGAGATTTGACACATCTTTTTTCATTTTATTATTCTATAAAGCCCACAAAAGCCTAGTACTCTTAACCAGTGTTTTAAAAACTTGACCGAACCGGCCGATCGGACCAAAAAATCAGTGACCCGGAGCATAAAACGGTCCGGTTTGACTTTTATTTTTTGTGAGTGGTTGGCCCGTTTATTTTACGGTCGGACCGGTAAAAACCTGTGAACCGGTATAAGAGACAACCGCCCGGTTCACGTAAAATAACTCTGCCTCATGTCTCTTTCTCACTTCTGTCAAATAAAACTCAAAAATAGAATAATAGAAAGACATCGCCGCTTGAGAAGGAAGACGCCGCCACTCTCTCAGGCCTCATCTTACCCACTACCGCTGTTTGCTCTATTCATCAGGTCTCTCTCTCACGTCTCTCTCACGTCTGTCTCTGTCTCTTAGGTAGCGAAATTGGGAGCTTGCGAGGTGGGGACTGGTAGTGCTTCTCTTCCTGGTCAGAGTCGTCAGACGCTTCTGTTGCATGATTCACATAGTTTGGCTCTTCTTGCTCTGCTTTTCGTTACTTTTTGGACTTGTTTAGAACTTTAGATTTAAAAAAACAGAGGAACTAAAGGTTATGTTAAATTATTAGTTTATTCAATATAAAACAAAAGGTTAAAGTGAATGGGACTTTGCACTTTGCAGTACTTGTTAAAGCAGTTCCTTAATAAAAGAATAGTCAATGACGTGGCCCACCATTTCCTTAGCTTTTTTTTCTCTAAGAAACCTTAGCTTTATTAGACTTACAGAGGAGCTTTTCATGGATCAAAAACTTCCAAGATATCTTATATATAATATATAAAATAAAATTAATATATTTATTAATCATCGGTTCGATCACAGTTCAATTCCAGTTAAACCATTGACCCTTAAATCAGTTGCTTCTCCGGTTCAGTCACTGGTCTGGTTCTTAAAACATTGGTTATTAACCAATTTTTAGAGAAAACCCGGTAGCTTTCAGTAAACCAGTCAATTTATTACTTAATCGGCTTATTTTTACCTAGAAAGGTTATAAATATAGATTTTAAGTAATCCGACTAGTTTATTATTTAATCGGTCAATTTTTACTTAAAAATGTTATAAATATGACTTTAAAAAGTTATATATATGACTCGAATTATAAACTAAGTTAGTTTGTATTTATTCTAGTCAAATTGACTAATCCGGTCCGATTTTTTAATCATTAGATAAGAGAGATTCAAGTCCCCCTAGAGTTTTACAAAATAGAAAGTATAAATTTAATATTAAATTTTTTTAGTTTATTATAAATATATTCCACTCTTATCTTCATTTGCATTAAATTGAAATTTATTTATATTAAAATAAGTGAATTTTTAATCAATTAAAACAATTGTTTTTTATTTTTATTCGTTATTTTTAATTAAAAATATAATAATTTCTTTATTAAAATTTTTCACATAACCTAACCTAAGTGCAATTGTAAGATCAAAGGATAAATTAATATCTACATTATATTGGTAACGAATTGAACTTTTTGGTACTATCCCATCCCTTCTTCGTTACGAATTGATTTGAATTTGTGTTTATGTACTTACAAGGAAAGATAAATTGAAAATAAATGTTAAATAGCTTCTTAAGTAAGGATGCAAATTCATCTAAGCTTGAATAAACATAACTAATATTCAAAATCTATATTTTTATTAAAACAAATTAAACTTTTTCGGATTGACTTCAATTTAAATTTAAATAAAAAGTCTAAACTTAATTTATTAAGTTTGAATTTACACTTATTAAAAAATTGAAGGTTAAATTTAAAATTTAAAAGACCTGCTTTGATTATTTGTCATTTTTATTTTTGGTTGCCAATTTTTAATTTGGGTGAATATGATTGACAATGAGTCAAATTGAGTGATATTGTGGGGACTTGATCCTCTGTGTCACCAAACCTATGTCAACCCTGTGTTACTTCATCCTAACCATCCATTTATGTGGGACCCACCTGAATGGATGACTAGGATGGAGTGACACAGAATTAGCATAGGGTTAGTGGCACAGAAGATTTGGGTTGGGTATTGAAAGCAATTTATGTCCGACCTAAAGCAATTTATTCTTTAACGATGTTACTTTTAATATAATTGACTAAAATAATAATATTTTTATTATATATTTTTAAAATTTATAAATTAAACAAATGTATTAAAATAAGAGAGTATTTAGGAGAGTAGTAATAAGAATTATAACGAATATGGTGAAGAATATAAATGAATATAACTATCAATTTTTACTATATTGGGAGTGTAAAGTATTATCTTAAAAGGAGATATAAAAATACTGTTTATGTATTATCTTAAAAGGAGATATAAAAATACCATTTATCAAATCATTGTTAAAAACCAATAGAATAAAGCTCAACAGTTCTGGGAATGACTCACTTCGTATTAAACAATCTTGGGCTTTACAAATAGCCGTTTACATTCTTAACTGAATGAGAAAAACTCAGCTCACATTTCCCAACGTGAATAGTACAACTGGAAAAATCAGGAAACACAACTGAAGTACCCTAATGCTGCGTTTGGTTACTGTCTTTTGGGTGCAGAGACGGAACAAGACGAAAATTTAGAGACCGAATAGAATAAAAATTGGAGAAAATAAATTTTTTGGTTGTGATGGACAAAACAGAAAAGATTGTCTCCGTCTCAAGGACAAAAATGTGTTTGGTTGCAGTAGACAGAACATAAAAATAGTGTCAATGACAAAAATACCTCTACAGTATAATATACTTTAAAATATGTAATTCATTGATTAATTTATAATTGTATCAATATTTACTTTATGCGTATTTGTAATTTTTTTGATTATGATGAGATAATTACAATATAATTAATTAAATTATTATTATTACTTAATTAATTACATTATATTTA
>JAOTAY010000006.1:7741977-7781729 GCA_025629805.1 Erythroxylum baracoense
CACGTAGAGAATAAACCTAAAATGCAACACTTTAATAAACATTAAGAGATGGTCTGAAACTTTAAAGACACGTGCATGACATATGCATAATACATTGACTCAATCCAAACATATCCAAAGGCAGAATTCATCCTCAACTCTTATAAATAGACGAATCTCAAGCTCTAGAAATCAAAAATACATTTACAAGTCTACTAAAAATTGCATTTTCTGTGATTCAAGTGAGGAAATAATAGAGAGTGCTAGAGTACATACTGAGGGTACTAGAGAGTTTTGAAAAACTCTTGCGGGTGTTCTGTAAACACTCAATCTCTTGTATTTCTTCTTCCTTGATACTAGTAAAATTCGATGTGTGAGTTTGATCCTTGGACGTAGATAGCTTTGTGCTATCGAACCAAGTAAATCCTGTGTGTCTTCTTTACTTTTCCTCGTAATTTCCATTCTTGCAACAATCAAATCCAAGATTTAATCATCATCAGTTCAGAAACAACATCAAGTTTCTAACAATTATTATTAACAAAATTTTAAAATAATATTGATACTAATAATTTAAAAACTAAAAATAATTATAGAAAATTTGAAGTACAATCAATTGAAGCTCTTTTACATTCATACACATTTAAATGAGAATTTCAGATGGATAAAGTAAACAAAACGATAGAATGGTAGGAAACCATTCATCCTAAGAGCAATCACAAAGAAATTGAGAATATTTGTGAGAAATTAAGAAAAGAAAGAGGAAAGAGGACAGTAGTATACATTAGCTTTTAGGTTGAAAACAGTAAATGCGGACCAAAGCTATCATTCTTTGACGTTGACTGTCCAACTGACGGTCACCATTTCAGCTACCCTGTGGTCATATTTTGTTTCGTGAACGACATGGGATATTAGTAATTAATTGCTATTTTGCCTTTAAATTCCAATAGCAACTAAGTCATCGACGTTGTAATGAGCTAATTGGTTTATTGAATGATTCGAATGGATAGTCCGATTAGGTCTAGTTATAATTACTCAGAAATTATAATAAAATATAAAAAAATCAATCAGTAACAATCCAACAGGCTTACAAGTATTCTTTTACCAGGTAATTAAAAATCAATAAAATTAATCACTAATAGGAGATGGACTCTACCCCGAATAGAACAAACATACCAATAAAAGAAATTGAGATAAAAAAGGAACACACAAGATTTAATGTGAAAAACCTCTTAACGAATATGGGGAAAAATCACAGGCAAGATTAGAAAACTTTCCACTATGAAAAACAAAGATTATAAGAGGAAGATCTTAAAATCCACACAAAAAATTAATACACAAGGTTATGGGAAAGAGATTTTGGGATTTTTAAAACCTTAAAAATATGACTCCTTATATAGCCTTATTGGAGGCTTTTATGTTCTCTGTTTACCAATATGAGATTTAAGTCACCAATTTCCCACTTGGAGATTTGATTAAGAACCAAACAATCTCCATATCGTTATTTCTATCTTGCAATTTCTCTGCTGTCTATATCTTTGCCAAGCCATACAAGGATCTACATGATATGAATTTATCAGTGTTGATTAGCTTTGTTAGTGCATATGCTAGGTTTTCTTTTGTATGAATTTTCTGCACGCCACACTTCCATCTTCCACCACTTCACGAACAAAATGATATTGAACTCCTATGTTTTTAGTTCTGGAATGAAAAAATGAATTCTTTGCAATGTACAGGCACTCTGACTTTCACAATACAAAGGGATTTTCTCTTGTCGATGCCCAAGCTCTTCCAAAAACCTTTTTATCCAGATTGATTCCTTGCAAGCTTGTGTAGCTGCCATATACTTAGCTTCTATTATAGATAATGCTACAACTGTCTATAGTTTAAACACCCAGCTCACAGCTCCTCCTGCAATAGTAAACACATAGCCTGTAGTGGATTTTCTTTTATCAAGATCGCCTACAAAATTTGAATCAACATATCCTTTGACAATACATTTAAATCCTTCATAATATAGACCAGCATTTGCGGTCCCTTTAATATATCTTAGGATCCTTTTCACAGCCCACTAGTGTTCTTGACCAGATTTGCCATGTAACGACTAACCACTCCCACTGCATATGCAATGTCTAATCTTGTGCAAATCATAGTGAACATTAAAATTCCCACAGCTAATGCATACAGTACTCAATACATCTCCTTCCTCTCTGCTTCATTACTAGGTTTTTTACTTGAGGATAACTTAAAATTAACAGGAAGAGGGGCAGAGATTGACTTACAATCTTGTTTGAAGCGTCATAAGATTTTTTTCAAGTAATTCTTCTAAGAAAGCCAAATCTTCTTGTTATTTCTATCTCGGTAAATTTGCACCCCTAGAATCTTGTTTGCTGGTCCTAAATCCTTCATTTCAAACTTCCTAAGTAACTAAACCTTCAAATCTTGAATATGATCTTTGATGGGGCTTGCAACCAATATGTCGTCAGCATACAACAATAATACAATGAAATCATTATTACCAAATCTCTTGAAATATGCATAAGGGTTTGCACTAAATTTGTTGAATCCATAACTCATTATGAAGGAACCAAATCTTTTGTACCAACATCTTGGCACCTATTTTAAACCGTACAAAGATTTGTTCAAACTGCAAATCAAGTTCTCTTTCCCTGGTTCTTCAAAACCTTCTGGTTGATGCATGTAAATTTCTTCTTAACGATCTCCATGAAGAAATGCAGTCTTTACATGTAACTGCTCTAAATGTAGATCAATTGTAGAACACATAGCTAGGAAAGTCTGAATTGTATTGAGACGAATTACAAGTGAAAAAATTTCAATAAAGCCGAGACCTTGTTTTTGAGCATATCCCTTTACCACCAACGTTGCACGATACCGCTCTACCTGATCATCATTGCTACATTTGATCTTGTACACCCATTTGTTGACAATGGCCTTTCTCCTTTGTGGTAGTGGCACAAGCTTCCATGTCTTATTCTTATGAAAAGCTTCTATTTCTTCCTGGATTGCTGTCGTCCAAAGTGATGCATATGAGTTATTTATTGCTTCTCAGAATGTTGATAGTTCTCCATCTTCTGTTAGGAGATAGTATAGAACATTGCCCTCCTTAATATATCAGACTGTCAGGTTGGGATTCTCCTTTCACGGGTTGACCGTTGAACTTTTGTATTTCTGATTCAACTAGTTCTTACTCCTCATGATTTGATATAGCTTCAGTATAATCTTTCTGTTTAGTCTTCTTTTCTTCCTGAATCATTACAACTTCATAATTTTCTTCAGATGTGCTATTTTGATCTTTCTCTTGCAGTTTATCTTCTAATGTCGAGCTTGTGGGTAGTGGGATCCCACATTTGATATCCTTTGACTCTATCAACATACCCTATAAATCTACATTTCTAGATTTTGGATATAGTTTTGTGATATCTTGGGTCTTATACATCACAAACACAGATTTCCAAATGTGTGTAACTGAGAATAGTCTGCTGGTTTACCAGTCCATATCTCCATCGGTGTCTTCAGATTAATTGATCTTATTGGTGATTGATTAATCACATAACAGGCATTTTTCACTACTTCTGCCCATAAAGACTTTGTCATACTTGCAGTTCTCAACATGGCTTTAGTTCTTTCAATCAGGGTTTTGTTCATTTGCTCTGCCACTCCATTTTGTTGAGGAGTCTGAGGCATCGTTAATTGACGTTTGATGCCTTCTCGATTACAAAAATCACAGAACTCATCACCATTATATTCTCCACCATTATTAGTCCTGAGGCACTTGATTTTCTTCCCCGTCTCTAACTCAAATTGTGCTTTAAATGTTGTGAAGGTTAGAAATACATCTCCCTTTCTTATGACATGATATACCCAACAGCTTCTGGAGTAATCATCAATAAAGGTCACAAAGTACCTTGCTCCAGCCAGAGACAAAACTGCTGCTTGCCATACATCAGACTAAATCAATTCTAGAATATCTTTACTTCTAAAATTTAATACATTAAAATTTAGTCTATACTGCTTACTTGTAACATAGTGCTCACAGAAGGGTAATGATACCTTCGTGAGACCAAGGAGTAGTTTATGCTCAACAAGAATCTTTAATCCTTGTTCTGACATATGGTCAAGTTTAAGGTGCCACAATTTTGTTGCATTTTTTGCAGAACTAACCGATGCAACCGAGGCATTTGCTTCCATATATGTCTCTCCCATAAGCTTGTATAAGTTTACAGCTATCCTTATCGCCTTCATGACTACAAGCACTCCTTTGATCACCTTCATGAATCCATTTTGAATGGAGGTCTTATACCCAATTTCATCCAATTTTTCTAAAGTCAATAAATTCTTCTTCAAGCTCTTCACATGTCGCACATTTTGAATAGTTTGAACTGTACCATCATACATTTTTAACTTGATGATGCCAATCCTAGCAATCTCTAAGACATGGTCATTTCCCATGTATACAGATCCTACAGAGATAGATTTATAAGTGTGAAACCAATCTCTACAAGGAGTCATATGCCACATTGCTCCTGAATCTATTATCCAAGCATCAGTGAGCTCTACTCTGTCCTTGAACACCGTTGCTACTTCACTGTATAAGATTTTTCCATTAGCAACACATCCCTGAGAAGTTAATGCTTTAGAGGCCTCGTCTCCACCTTTCTTGAATCGACATTCACTTTTAAAGTGTCTTCTCTTGCCACAGTTGTAACACTTGATAATTTTCTTACTTCTAGATTTTGACCTTTATTATTTGTGACTCCCAGTGGAATCACGCTCCATTGACCGTCCTCTCGTCATCAATAAGGCTTCTGCTTGATGCGAACTTGTCAGCCTTTCTTCCTTGTTGACGTGTCTGCTTTCTTCTTCAAGAATCGAAGCAGCAAAATCATCAAATACCAAAGTATCTGTGAGGATATTACTGGTTAAATTAATGATGAGTTGTTCATATGAATCTAGAAGACTTTGAAGTAGAATCTCCGCACGTTTAGTTGGATTTACATTATGTCCCAACTTTGAAAGTTGAGAGCATAGAAAGGCCAGAGTATTAATATGCTCTTTTACTAAAGTAGATTTAGACATTTGGAGTGTATAAAGTCTCCTCTTTAGAAAAATTTTGTTGTGAAGAGAATTAACTTCATATAACTTTATGAGATGATCTCATATCTCCTTGGCTGTTTTCTTTTTCCTTCACACCTTGCAAGATATCATCCGATAGACCAAGATGCAAATCTAACATAGCCAAGGCATCTATTTGTTTCCATTTGACGTCATTTGTGAAATCCATTGGCCTAGCACTGATGGCCTCCAAGTAGTTATCTTTTACTAATATTGCCTTCATCTTCAATTTCCATAATGAGAACTTTGTCCTGTCAAACTTTGTAATATCAAATTTGGTCGACATTGCTTCTATCATAAGAATTGATTCCCAGTCTCTTACATTAAAAAGGGAAACTACCTCGAGTAAATATTTGTACCATCTCTCGAGAAACCTAATATGGATTAACTTGATTAGTTCTTTGACTCATAGTTTGGTCCGAGTAAGAGAAAAAAGGTTATGAGTTTTATTACGCAAAGAACGTTTATTGTTATAATTTATGAGTTTGAATTTTCGAATCGAATATTTTTTAAAAATTTCTTTAAGAGCTTACTCTTATTAATTGACATAGATATTATCACTATTAAAATTTGTTGTCAAATAATTAGATTTAGTTGACCGCTTGAATGTAAGTCACTAATTTATCTTATTTGAAACACGTAAATAATATATTATTACATTGTTAATTGTTCATTTATTGCAATACGCATGCCAAAATGCATACTGACCATTTCATTGAAGGATTTTGAGAAAGTTTGAGAAGAAATTGAATCGGATTCAAATGAGCCTACAGATAACTAGGACATCATATCTCAACTTAAAACTTTAAAACATTGAATTGTAAGTCCTATCTTTATATATAACTCACTTTATTCATATGTCTTTTTCGGACGTGTGATAACTCTACTTATGAATTTCCAACTTCCATTGCGAAGACAATGGAAGATGAGAAAGCAAGGCTTTCCAACTCTACATTGGAACATGTCTTCTAAATCTGACCAAGTGTTGCCACCAACCGAACTACTATTCCCCTAACGAATTTCAGTGATAGATTAACGGATATACATCTACATCAGTTGAGTCTCATATCTTATGTTGTCAAAGATGCCTCCTGGGATTATGGACCACAAATACGAGACAACTACTAGAGAACATAGATAAGACGAACGATAAAGTTTCCAGAAATTAGATGACATAAAGTGGTGAGAAGTGATGAAATCTGAAAATGTGAGAGGTCATGTAAATTTAAAGAAAGCTTCCATAGAAATTTTAAAAGGTACAGGCCTTTGTGAAGAAAAAAAAACTTAGCCTCTTCAGACTTTACTTTTTCCAGGAATTGAAGTATCTAAGAATTGAGAATAAAAAATAAGTATTTAGGAATATAATCAACCAACTAAGAATTGAACTTGGATGGTTACTGTAATAAGAAGAGTATTTATTTGACTCCGAAACAACATTGGTTAAAAAAAACGCTCAAAATAGACTCCGCATGCATCCTTTATCTCCGTTTGGTTTGTTCGTTCCTTATGCTGGTGGACATAAGAGATCCATTGCTAGCAAGCACCTAATATTGTACGGTAAACGCTACTAAAATAAATATAAAATTTGAAAGGATATTCACAATTTTAACAACAATAGTTTATATATTAAGATATTTTTCTATTATTTTCCTTTCTTTTTATTCCTATTCTATTAAACGTGTTAAAGGGTAATTATTCTTTTTGTTATTATTAAGATTCTTATTAATATTTTTTGTCCACCTTGTTTCATTTTTATCTGTTACTTTTATTTGGTCTAATCATATCATTTTTGTATCTACAATTTAATATGATATATATGTCTTACTTATTTTAAATTAATTCATGTGGAATTATTATTAAAAATAAAAAGATGATCTTTATAATTAGTCCTTAGAGCATTGTGATTAAAAATAAAATAATGATATATCGATCTAATTAGTAGTTTAAAAATTAATATTTAAATATTTAAAATTGTAGACAATTCTTATGATTTAGAGTTAAAATTTAATATTTAAAGAGCCGCCTCTAATCATTTAAAGGATCCTAAGAGCTTGAAATTAATTCTTTAAAAATTAAGTCAAATTGGTGATCAACTTGGCTAAATATCTCCAGATTTAAAAAACGAAACAGAAAATGGTACGAGTGGGCCTCATAAGCTAGATATGGACACTTGGGTATAAGTGATCGTCACATGCCAGCTAGCTCCAAGCCTCGTGGAGCTATGACCTCCGCGAACAAGGAATTTGCTTTGGAAGCGTTATTAACTTACTTTTAACATTGGTCCTTTGTCTTTTCGGTGCTATAACCAAGATGTGTATATTCATGTTTCAGAAAAAGGTAAAACATGAACCTGATCTGCTGCTAGTACAAAACTTTAAAATTAGAATAAACGTACAGTGGAATTAGCAAGCTAGCAAGTTCCCCGTAAGAGGCAAAGCTTGTTGATTCTCGTACCTTATTTGATGAATTTGAGTGTTATTTCTGACTAACATTTTTTTAACTTCAGTTTTGATTTAGTATTTAATGATTTTATTCTAGAATTGAATTATAATATTTAAATTTCTTACATCTGATAACTACATTCTATTGAAATTTTTGTTTGCAATATAATTGCTATTATTCTTTCTAAATAAACTTGTCTGTGTATTCTGAATATCGTCATCAACATAATAAATATCGTTCATTTAAAATTAATTTGTTAATTGTATATTTGTTTATATTAGTGAAGTGGCAAAATGAAATGGAACAACTGAACGAGATCTGCCGGACATTCATTGATGACACACCAAAAGCATGTTAAGAAAATAGAAAAGTCAATGAAAAGCCGAAAATAATTACATATTTAGCGAGTTTTAGGGATTAATTGAGATATACACACGCTTTGCCTTTCGATACTTATGTGAAAATGTTGTGCCATGCGAGACGTATTGCATACTAAAATGTTCTTGAAATTCGGAAATAAGGTAAAACGTAAGCACACATCAGATTTACCAAGTTCAGAGAGACATCTTCTCACTCGCCCTTCTCTCGCGGCATATACAACATAAGAATCTAACCACTTTAGCTACACTCCCCTCTCTTTCTCTCTCACTCTCTCCCTCGTTCAATCTTCCTCTACTGAAACAATTTCTTGATGACAAGCAATAGAGATGTTGATCTCTATGTACCCTTGCTGCCCGCAATTGAAGGCCAAAATAATGATGGCGAGAAAAAAGATTTGGCTTCAAGGTTCTGGATTGAAACGAAGAAGCTATGGGAAATCGTGGGACCTGCTATATTTAGCAGGCTGGTCGCCTACTCCATGAACATCATCACACAAGCCTTCGCTGGCCATCTTGGAGATGTCCAACTCGCCGCTATTTCCATTGCCAACACTGTCATCGTCGGCTTCAATTTTGGCCTCCTAGTAATTACCAAATATTTCTTGTTCTTACTATTAATCCTTGTTTGTTTGTATTAATTACCAGATATTTCTTGTTCTTACTGTTAATCCTTGTTTGTTATTATTATTATTATTATTATTATTATTATTATTATTATTATTATTATTATTATGTGATTATTTTAAATAGTTATTATTTTAATGATTAGTTAGGAATGGCGAGTGCGTTGGAGACGTTATGTGGCCAAGCATTTGGTGCAAAAAGATATCATATGTTGGGAATTTACATGCAAAGATCATGGCTAATCCTATTCTTATGTTGCTTCCTGCTATTGCCATTTTACGTTTATGCCACTCCGCTCCTTAAGTTGATGGGTCAGCCCGATGATGTGGCGGAGGAGAGTGGTGTAGTGGCTCTGTGGCTCATTCCGTTGCACTTCAGCTTTGCATTTCAGTTCCCATTACAGAGGTTCCTGCAGTGTCAGCTAAAGAACCAAGTCATAGCCTGGGTTAATCTGGTTGGTTTAGGGGTCAACTTGTTTACCAGTTGGCTATTTGTTTATCCACTGGGTTTTGGAGTGGTTGGTGCGGCGATTGCGTTAGATATATCGTGGTGGTTTCTAGCGGTTGCGATGGGTGTCTATGCCGTGTGTGGTTGTTGTCCACTGACTTGGACCGGTTTTTCTACTCAGGCCTTTTCCGAGTTGTGGGATTTTGTCAAACTCTCGGCTGCTTCTGGTGTCATGCTTTGGTATCTCTTATCTCTTTTTTTTTTTCCCCATTCCTCCAAATCCATCGTTTTTGGATTATATTTTCAACTTGAAAAGGAAAATTGAAGTACTGATTTGCCTCCTTAAATTGGATTTTTAAGCTTTACATTATTGGAATAATGCCAGGATTATTCTTTCACCAACCGACGTCGTAAACACTTATCACTTACCAAATTCACTTACTACAAATTTGCGCACAAAATTATTAGTTCACCTTATCTTTTAAGCATAAGTATTAGTTCAAATTGAACTTTTTGTAAGGCTATTCATATATATGGTTAGTGAATTGACATTGAAATATGTTTATATTAGGGTTGAATGTTAGATAATATATTATTGTTAGATTTCATAGAATCAAAAAACAGCAACTTTTTATTTGATTATATTGAATTATGTGTCACTTATTATGGCATTTAAATATATTATGACACAATTTTATAATTAGTCTAAACTTATCTTTTAAGTTAAAGAAAAGCTGCAGAAGGAATGCATCTATTAATTTTGGCTTGTACTTCCAAAATTTTTAGAAGAGAGTTATTGATAAACAATAAAGTATTTTAACTCAAAAATTGGATTACATAGATTACTAAAATTAATGGCTTAATTGAACAAATTTTTGATGGTTTTTATTTCTTTTGGCATGCAGCTTGGAGAATTGGTACTATCGAATATTGATTTTGATGACAGGGCACTTAGAGAATGCCACGCTCGCCGTGGATGCTCTATCCATCTGGTAGGTGATGGTGATTTTTCTTACTTTAGCAGTAACTCAGAGTTGCATGCACTTTGCTGTTATATAAGTTACGGTTGACATTTTGATTTATAATGAATTGAAAAAAATATTTCCAAAATTTTACAAACAACCGGACTTGAAAACTCGGTGTGGAAAATAACTTATAATGCAGTGCCTAAGGCGAGGATCATATTACTTATGATCACATCCACTCCACTCCACTTCTTTTCCCCCAATATTATATTGATCAGAGGAAAAATGTGTCAACATAAAGTGTACTTTTGACAATCCTTACTCTCTTTTAATTTAATGCAAATTCTTTGAATATTGAACTTGCAGCATGAATATCAACGGGTGGGAGTTCATGATTCCTTTGGCCTTCTTAGCAGCTACCGGGTATTATCACACACTTATACCCTTTTTTCAATTTCTTTATCTGCACCAATGACCATTCCTATCTATTGATTGTGTGGGGCAACAAATTACAATAAGGAAAATTGAAGTAAAACAAGATGATATGTAACTCATGGTATTCGTTTAAAAGATATGGTTGAGATTTGCTCAAAGATTTCCTGATCCAATACAATTAACTCTGGTCATGGCATATCCAGAGTGAGGGTCGCAAATGAGTTAGGAGCTGGGAACGGAAAGGCAGCGGAATTCGCAACAAAGGTGTCAGTGCTACAATCAACTATAATTGGACTGGTCTTTTGTGTACTTATAATGGTGTTACAGGACAGATTTGCCTTAATGTTCACGTCCAGTACCAATGTCCTTGAGGAGGTTAATAAACTCGCCTACCTTTTAGCCGTCACTATTCTTCTTAACAGCGTTCAACCAGTTCTATCGGGTGATTTCTTGTTCCTGCTGTTGCATAAATTGAATACATTAATACCTCACAACTTGCGGTTATGCTGTACCTAGTCTAAGAGTGATATATATGTAATTGTAGGAGTGGCGGTTGGATCAGGATGGCAAGCAAAAGTTGCGTATATAAATTTGGGCTGCTACTACATTGTTGGTCTCCCACTTGGATTTCTAATGGGATGGGTCTTCAATTTAGGAGTTGGAGTGAGTCCAGACACAGTAGTTTACTTGGATTTTGTTTTCGTTAATGTTGAGCTTGAGCGTTAAAGAAAGAGGAATAATAATAATGTTGTTGTTTTAATACAACCAGGGCATTTGGGGTGGAATGATTTTTGGTGGTACTGCTGTCCAGACAGTGATATTGGCCATCATTATTATAAGATGTGATTGGAAAAAGGAGGTAATTTTTAATATAGTTTGATTTTAAAGTAAAACCTACTAGATGTGGAAGATACTATAAGCCGACACTTCTTTTTGGTGCATTTGCAGGCCGAAAATGCTCTCCATCGAGTGCAGAGATGGTCAAATACAATGACCCCATGATCAGCCAGAAGCACAACCCCCTTGGTACTGAACATGTTGCTGGTAAAACTTTTTAAGCCTTTAGTTCGGGCTAATTATTCAGTAGAGAGTTTTTAACATCATTTAGCAGAATAGAGATGTAGGTTTCTCTTTCATTTAACAGTATTTTTATACCTTTGAACTTCTGATTTTGGGAAGATTTTAATATTTCATTTCTTTTCAATCACAGAATTACTTGAGGATTTTTCATTTTTGTCAAGTCTGTATTTGAGAATGGTCAAAGCTAATAATGACGGCTGATAAGAACAGCATAGACTTGAACGACCGTGTAGGTTCCTTAAGTCTTAGCACCTCATTACTTGCATCATTTATCATGTTTTTTTTGCCCTTTTATGGGAAGAGAGAGCAAGTACCTTACTGTCCTAAGCTAACATTTGTGGAACTTCAAGCTGCACATAAGATAAGCAAATCTGATTCTCATCATCAAATCCCAAGGAGGACTTCGACAGCCTTAAACTTCCAGTTTTAGGTAGTCTTCTTCTTAAACTTCATTTATTTATCGTACACAATTAGGTATATATAATCATTAAAAGAGAAAACGACGACTTTATAAGGATATCACTCTATGACTAAATTATAGCCCTTTTGTTTTTAAATCCTAAAAACTCTCATTTTACGTTTTTAATTGGGTGGAAAGCAATTTCTGTGCCTTTAATTAATTCACTTTTAATAGTGCCGAAAACAAATTGGAAATGGGTCATGCATCTTCATAGCCGTTTTGTCGCCATTATCATCAACAACGGCATCTTAAAATTTTTGAATGGCAACTTAAAAAGTTTAGCATAGGTAGTTGGTCAATGTAAAATGATATAGAATTGAGAAAAGAAGCACAAATTTTGTGATATAACTAAAAGCAAATAGAATGAATCATCAAAATTATGCTTACCGAATCTTTAATCTTAACAATAGAAGATAAAAGAAAGAAACAAAGTGGTCATACAGCTGTATTAACAGTTAAAGGAACAAGATCCATAGCTGACCACTTATTGTCGGCTCTGAACCGCCCCAGATGTCCCGATTCGATGATAAATCGTTCCCTAAAACGATTAAACTCTCCAGAGCCGTCCACACTTCCAACCTTAACCAAAGCTTTTGACTCTATCTTCATGGTTTCTGTTATCTTAATCTTAGTCTCCTTGATCAACTCCCACATGTCATCGTTTCTACTTCTGTTCACAAACAGCATAAATAACCTCTCTTTACAACCTTCCAACTTTTGCAACATGCACACTATCTGAGCCAACTCGTCCGGACCCAAACTCGGGAGTCTGTCTCTGAGTTCCTTCACTCGTAGACAGATTTCTCGCTGAACTAGCCTGTTATCTTCGCTAACCAATCTGACCACTTCGTAAACCAAGATGTTCCTCTGAAGATGCAATGATTCGGGGGCCTCGCAGATTCTTTCTACATAATCTACAAGAATATCTATCTCTCTCACTAAATCTTTGCTCAACAAAACCTGGACTATCTCCTCTTTAAGGTTTTTGCCAGCATCAGAACATAAGTAATAACCTAATAATCTTGAAACCATTAGGTTCTGTTCTATGACAGCCGCGTACCATCTGACCCATGATGACAATTCCCATGATTCAGGGTCGGAATCGCGGCGAAATTGTGATAAGTTGAGGAAATTTCTGCCACCGAAAGAAGGATAAATGGAGAGCTGGTCTTTAAGAATGAAAGAACCCTTTGTTATGATGGAATGAATTGTGAACAGACATTTTAAGGCAACAGAAGCATCTTTAGTCCCATGCAATCGATCCATTAGGGCTCCAATACATGTAGATGCCGTGAGACGAGACCCTAGACCAAAGGAGAGGACGGAAGTTACACGTTTATCCGAGGGTGGCACAGGCACGCCGTGTGCGGCGGCGCGGAGGACGGCTATGTGTATCTTTGCTTTGCTGCGTTTTGTGGACAGATTTGCCTTGATGATCGAGGTCGTGTCTTTAAGGATACCTACCAGAACTCTTGATTTCTTCGTATGGCCCATGGAATGTTTGCTACTGGACAGGGAACGCAGAGAGTTACAATGATAGAAATAAGTCGGAATTAAAAGGTAATTTGGGTGCATCAGACATTTATAGCAAAACATAGATGTGAAGCATTGCTTGGTAGAAATTGGTAACTGAGATTATCACAAGGCTGGCGCGTTGATCAGTTTATGGTCTTAATGTCTTACGCCTTTTTGGCTTGGTCGACTTTAACATCATAATCATAAAAAATGCAAAACGCGAGTCTTATTCCATGTTAGTTTTAAGCTATCCAATGACAATCTTACAAGTCCATTGGAGAATAATACGACCATTTCTTAAAATTAGCACATTTTTTCATATCTTGACCTGTTCCCATCGTCCGTCACATTTCTTGAGTAAATAGATCTCCTAAAGCAGAGGTTTGTCCACGGTATTTATTAGCGTATTTTTCTCCACAGCAAAATTAAGTGATTTTTTTATGGATAAAGTTGGTGTGGTAAATGAAGCAAAAGTTGAATAGTCTCGTATATTTTCATTTTGTCTACCAACTACCAAGTCTTTGATGCACGCACATGGAAATGCAATTAACTAATTTATTTAGTTATTTTGAGCAAGATTATCAAACGACAGTTCAACTTGATTCATTACAAGTTTTTGAGAATTTGTATGTTGCAACTGTTTATTTTGTTTTTGTTTTAAGAAGATATAGAGGATAGAAGATAGGCATATATAGCGCCTCACTCTTATTTGTAATAAGCTTATATATGTATATATTAGACAAACATATCATGACTCACATTTAGTGTAAGGGAGCAATTCAACCAGTTATATGTTTTCACAGCAGTATTTCACAATTAGAATGGTGTTAATTCATTTCGCAGGTCCCTATCTTAGTACTCGTCCACCCTGCGAATTGTCTATGATGTATCAATCAACTCTCCTACGCGTTATGTTAGAAAAGAAGGAAAAGGGAAGCATCCTGTATCCGCTTCGATTATCAGCGCGAACGCAATACCGATGGCTTGTTGAGCCTTTTCAAGGTGGGCGGTCACTTAACAAGTAGATCGGGCGAGGAATTCTTCCTTTTCTTTAGGATTAATTATAATAGAAATTTTTATTTTTATTTTATTTAAAATAATAATATAAATTTTAAAAACTGATATTAGAACATTTAAATTTTATTTTTTGTAAACATAATTTGTACCTCTTATTCAATGTTAACTAACATTTGTGTCATGTTAGTGGAAACATGTATTATTAATTATTACTTATAAAATTAAAATGTAAAAATTAGAAATAAAAATTTAAAAACTAAAAAAGCAAAAACCCTAAAACTCTTGGTTGATACATTAAATTTGAAAAGTAGACCCTTATTTGGACAGCAGTTCAGTCGCACGCTGCCACAACCAATAGCTTCGTTGCACGCTGCAGTACCCAACGACACCCAGAGTAACTTCATACCCCAGATTGCAGTTGCTGCACATGGACATCTTGCTCATGTCCTAAATGTCCTAAGGTACGCTTACGTCGCGATTGTACAAATGTGTTCTGCTCGGGACTGGTCTATTTAAGAAGTACAGTTCCTTTATATTTTCTACTAAATTGTTCATTCTAAACTAAGTTGATCATTGACAAGAAGGGAATGACCTAATGACTACTCTAGAGAAGTGAGTGATTGTATAAAAGGTCTCTCTCCCTTTTCATTGAGAAATGAGCGATTCTGCTTCATATAGGCTCATAGAAAAAATCTTTTCCCGAGTAAGGATCCAGATCAACTATTCTAGAAATTATATATTATGTCTATCTGAGCGTTTGCGCATTACCCTTATGGTCTTTTCTTTCTGGTTTTTGTTCCTTTTTGCCTTTTACTATCATGTCTTATCATCAGCCAACCAAGACGTTGATTAACTAAAAGGCCATGGCCGAACCTTTTCTTGACATACGTAAGAACGGACAAATATAATGAATATACCACACAAGGCCGAAATGAATTAAATCACAACAAATAGCTCTGAAACAATTTAGTTCGAGTAACTACAGGACCAATTAACATTGTGCAGATATTTGCACCTGTTGGTGAAAGAAATTCCTATAAGTTCAGTTTTAGGCGATCCAATGTCTATGTACTAATCGTTGTATGACAATGCATATGTTTTGGAAGGATATATTGCTTGAAAAAAGTTCAAACTCTTTCTAGTAACATTTCTAAATAACAAAGTTTTTCATTTGTTAATTTTGATACATGTCCTCCTTGCTTTGCTAATTCCTAGATGTGAGCTTTGTCTGTTGGAAAATTAGAATGAGATCTGATCCTGATTGTAGCAAAATAATTATAAAACTTTTCTTATTTTGATTTCCAAAAAACTAAGATCACTTTAATTATATAAAATGGTTAACACATAAATCATAATAAAGCATGAATCTTAATATGTTCCTTATTTTGAAGCTTAATCATATTCTTGTCATATCTTTATAATTATTTCCGAAATCGATCCATTTCAACCACCGTAGACACATAAGTATCCAACAGGTTAAGAAAACTCTGTAACTCTTACAAAGGGAGTTAAGCAAGAAGTGCTAGTTCCATTGAAGCTTAAGATTATTTATAATAAGTTTTTGGATATTTTAGTAATTTAATTAAAATTAAATTCTAATTTCATTCAAATAATTCTAATTAAATACCAATTATATCCAAATAAGATCTAATATCTTATATTGATTCCTATTTATTAAATAGGTTTAATTACAAAGATCCCAAACTTTGCTCGATTTTACAATTATAGCCTAAACTTCAAAAAGTGGCAATAAAATGCTCAAACTTTCATTTTTTTCAATTCTAGCCTGATGTTAGTTTCTTCGTTAAGTCTGCTGACATAACTTGCCACATGTCTAGAAACCCTAACTAATAATATACGTCAGCTAAAATTAACACAATAAATGCTGATTAATGAAATAATATCGTTGTTGAACATAACTGAATGACATCATTGTTGAACAATGACCTAAATCAAATTGTTGAGGCAACGCTCACCCCCTTTGTTAAGTTTGTTCTCCTGACTCCCACCCCCTTTGTTTTCAGTTGACGCAGTCTCATCCCTTTCTTATTTGTTTGCTCTGTTAATGCCCTCAGCTTTTAGATGCCCTAAGCTACTCTCATATCGTAGCACATAACACCAGTAAGCTCTTCGTTTTCATATCATTTTCTTAACGCCCTCAACCCTTTTCGCATCGTAGGAAGCTCATTTTGCTCTTATATCACATTCATCCATATGAAGGTTAGGTTTTTCTTACAATTGGGGATTTGTTGCTTCAACAACCTCGAATTAATTCTCTTCCAAAGTCCTTATTTAACATTTCAGAAAAAGATGGTGATAATCAAGGTAGACAATGCTTTCCATTGTTTCATAATATTAAGATCGGTTTTAGTTCTAGTTGTAGATATTGTTACATATGTAGTGTCTCAATAATTGTCTTAGGGAGCATATGGATTTAGAAATTTGTTTTGATGAAGAATCCCCAAGTTCTTCACTGTAAAATACAAAGATAGGTTTCCTAGCATGATTATTAATGTTTTAAAAAATCTGATGTTGCTATTAGGAATAATCTTTTCTAATTATAGAATATGATTATGCTTTTCCTAGCAAAATAGGTCTCTAGTCCCTTCAACAATTATACCTTTTTTTAATGACCTTTAAATATGGTAAACAATGTCACCCTATTTATCTTATCACAAATTTGTTCTTAGTGATCTATTATTAGATCTAATCAAAGGTGTTTCTATTAGAATGATATGTAAGTGACTACAATTCTCCAATACTTACAAGTGCATTTAAGCTAGTAATTAAATATTTGTATGATGATATTGTCATAGGATAAAGAAAAATAGACAGAAATAAAGTATATGTAGCTTTTGTTATTTATACACTTGGTATATATTTGATGTAGGAAGAGTGTCAAGGTATTGTTAATGGATTCAAGGTTGCTATTTGTTGTTCTTTTGATAATTTAGCATAAGCTTGAAGGATATATTATAAATTTTGTCGAGAGAAAGCATTATGTTCAATGGTAAAATAATTTTAATATATATTATTTGTTATATGTGATAATTTAATTGGATTCAATTATAATTAATATTGTAATTTTTATATATAATACATATTTTAAATATTGATTGCCCTAATTGTAATGAGAAGATGAAGTTACGAATATCAAAAATTAAGTCTAACATTAGTCAATATTTTTATGAATGCATTAATATAAAAGTAAGTATTTCAATTATTGTTTTTAGCAATGCCATTCGTATAAATTCATGTTAATCAATATTGAAATTGAAAGTGTCTTATAGGTAATTGGTATTTGTAAAAGAAATCAAAGTTTGTCACAGTTAGAAAATATGTCAAACATGTTTTGTGCGTTGGTGTAAGAGTCTTGTTTGAAAGATGTGTTGTTGTTCGCAAGAGATAATATATCTACATAATGCAAATTTGTTATAAGTCTTAATATTTCTGTTTATATCTTTATTTTGTAAGTCCCATGTAATTTCATAGCTTGGGCATCGGATGTAAGTATGACAAAAAAGGAGACATTATAATAGTTAAAAGAGCAAATGTAGGACTAAGACTCTTTTATTTATTTATTTCACTCACTTGCCACCATAATATTAAGTTGTTAAGTTTACCTTGGATATTCTCTCTCTCTCTCTCTCTCGCCCACTCTCTCTCCTTATTTTTTCTTGATTATTGATTACCAACTTATTATGAGGTATAAATAAATGCATGATTATTTTAAAGGTTTAAAAATGAGTTGAACCCGTCATAATATTAAGTTGTTATGTTTACCACTAAAAGTAGGTGCATAGCTTTGGAAAGCTATTATGGTGAGTATAGCTTTGGAAAGCTATTACACTGTGTATATCCTTAAAATGAACCTTCCTTATTGAATTTTTTTATGTGTCTTTGGAATGAACACCTTCTTCATTGAAATTCTTTCCATTAACTCTAACCCCATTGACAACATTGTCGCATTCAAACCCACTATGTAAAGTCTTTGCACATCTCCTCTCATTTGTTCTCGCAAAAACATATCCTTCATCATCAACTAAATCATCTCCAGAATCACTATCTTGTATAACAACAAAATCCTCATCTTGCTCCAATTGAACTTGCAACAACCCCTCATCATTATCTTCAAATTCATTGCGAATATCAGAGTCTGATTCTTTATCATCTATTGTAGGACGCTCATAACCATGATTATAGTAGATTTGAACATTTTGATAATTCAAATCTTCCATTTGTTGGAGCATAGCCAACATGTCCTTTTCATGGTGTAAGCTTAACTCCATCAAGCTTCTCATCGATTCATGTGAAAATTTGTAGAACATAGATATTACTCTATGTCTTTTATCTTCGAAAATTTCTTTGAGAACTAGCATGCTAAGTTCATCAATACCCATATCCTTCCTCCTTTTAATCTTTCCCCCAACATATTTATTATCATGCCTTTCCAACACTTGTTATCTCTAGATTTTATTACTTTTAATTGCCTTCATATCTTGATTTTGGTTACAAATTCTTGTGATTTAATCCAAATGAGAGATAAATTGAATGAAAATGGTGTGAATATTACATAATGTTGATTGGATTATTTTGTGAATTTTGCATGAAAAATTTAATTTTATGTCATTTTGATTTTAAAAAAGAGAAGAATATAATAATAAGAATGACACCTCCTACACGATGGTGACTAAAGTGTCAACACTGTGCATGAGGTGGTGACAAATATGTCTTTAGTCACCACTGTGCAAGTTTATGCACGGGGGTGACCAGCCCTCACGGAGGTGAAAAACATAGTCACCCTCGTGCAAATTCCCATACACTATGTCAATTAATTTGTTTCATTGCGTGGCAGTTGTAGTTTGAAGGGGCACGAAAACCTAAATCTCGATGAGGCTACAGATAAAAAGGATGAGGGTGGCGACAAGATCATTCATTCCATTTTACATTCTTCATACTCAACATACCAAAGGCACTTGAGGAGAGAGAAAATAGGGAGAAAGAAGGGAAGAGTTAGTGAAGAAGAGAGAAACTTGGCAGAGAGTTGGAAGCAAAACCAAGCCTTCGACCATCTAGTAAGAACAAGCTGAAGCAGAAGGTGAGAGATAATGCCGGAAGCTTGAGAGGGGTAGGAGACCACCACACATCTCTATTTGCTTGCTCTATTATTCATCTGTTGCAATGTTTCTTGTTTATTTATTGAACTTATTACTTTGTTAGCTTAATTGACTATTACTTTGTTATCTTTTTATAGTTCATTTAGTATTCACTATTTTATTGCTTTAATACTTTTGTTGACAGTAGCACGAGACTGAAGTGTATGGAGATGATGAACTGTGATTATGCTATGATGGGCTAATCTCTTTTTCTTGAGAATTAATGTAGCTATTTTAGTTAACTATGCATGATTGAGTCATATATTTGTTGTCCTATTTATTTATGTGGTTTCTAAGCTAAATGGATGTAATAGAATGGACAAACTTTGCATCATTTTGGTATTAAACGAAGGACCGAGAGGAGAAATTTATTACAGATCGAGAAACTATGGACGCCTAGGTTAAGAACTAGAAATATATTAACTTAAGTGGTATTTAGTAGTCGAGTTTCCATAATTAATTTGGATGATAACTGTTTGAATACGAAAGTTAGATTAGTTCACTATTCAAGTTGATTTTGAACCCAACTGTTAATTTTAGTAAAACAAATTTCCAATCATTTTCCCTTAATCATGCATAGGAGATTAAATTAGTGAAGTTAATTCTTAAGAGTCTTCCATTTCAATTAATCTATTCCTCTTTGCTTCTAGTTACTTTCGTTTACTTTTCAATCTATTTTGTGATTTTCATTAATATCTTCACTCAACAAATCAGGATAGAATGTTTAGGATTGCATCTATTTTTTATTTTTTCTTTTATTCAAGGTTAATTTAAGTGAACTAATTTCACCTCCGTGAGAGACAACCCTGGGTAATCACTATAACTACCTCGTATACTTACGAGTAGGATGGCCTAGGTAATTTTTAGAAAATTTTGGGCACAACAAGTTTTTGGCGCCATTGTTGGCTAGGTGTTTAGCATTTAAACTTAAATTAATTTTGATTGCTAAAGTGATTTTGATTGTTTGTGTTTATTCATGCATGCATGTTTTATTGTGTTATTTTGTTAACGTGTTTTGTAATTCTTGTTATTAATTTAGTGCTTTTCGTAGTTAGTTTGTGGTAAGTAGGAAAACTTTAGGTAGTGAATTCACTTGGTTTATGTTAGGAAGGAGATCTTTAGATAAAGAACCCATCCCTTTTGTTGATAACACACATCATATAAGACGATTTCAAGGGGACTTTGAAGATGATCACAAGGAACCCAAGAGTAAAGATCAAATTAATAACCAAAAGATGGGTGAAAGGTAGTTAGTGATGAAGGAGTATGCTAGACCGACAATTGCTACTGCCACTTCGTGCATAAGTTTGGGAGAGGCAGCTAGGAACTATGAATTGAAGAGCATTCATTATCATATGCTGCCATCGTTCTATGGGGTTCCCAATGAAAACCCCTTTAAACTTTATTCAGTAATTCTATACCACTCTCTAAACCTTTTTGTTGAAGATCAACTCAGAATGAGATGCTTCCCATACTCATTGAAGGATAAAGCTAAGACATAGTTAATGACCCTTCCTTCTGAGTCTTTAGCTACATGGGAGGAGGTGTACAACAAATTCATGAGAAAATTCTAATCCCATCAAAAGACCTCTGAGTTGCACATCAAGATAACTACCTCACTCAGATGGAGGGAGAACTATTCCATGAGGCATGGGAGTGCTTCAAAATTTTTCTCATCCAATGTCCACACCATCACTTCTTGCTTCACATGCTAAACCAATTTTTTACTGTTGGGTTGACACAATAGTGCCAGTACATAGTCGAGAATGTAGTAGGAGGAGCTATAGGAGAGAGGACCACGAAATCTTCGAAATGTTAGGGGCTAATTCTCAATAAAAGAGCGTTAAGGGAAGAAGAGTTGGAGTTCATAAAGTGAGCTCGAATCAAGAATTGGCTATGCAGTTAGCTGAGTTGACGAGGCATGTGAAGATGCTAACTATAAGGCCATCCCAAAGAGTTCCAAATCAAGAGGTGTGTGGTATCTATGGAACTTGTGGTCATGGAGATAATGTTTGTTCGTATTCTTGTGAGCCTTTTGCAAATGGAGAAGAGCAAGTGAACTTACTCAATAGTTTGCAACCAAGGAGCGAAATGATCTATACTTAAACACCTACAACTCTGGTTGGAGAAACTACCCCAAATTTTCATGGAAGACCAACAATATATCAGTACAACCCTAACCATAATACCAAAATTTTCAAAGGCCGAATTATTACCAAGAGCAATCCTACTTCAAAACCTATTAAGGAAGCCTTCTTTGGAGGAAATCCTGAATGCGTTTATCCAGTTCACAAATCAAAATCAAGAAATGAATAACAAGAGGTTCAATTCTTTGGAGGCATCTGTGAAAAGGATTGAGATCCAAATAGGGCAACTCGCTGCTCAAACGCATAACAATCAGAAAGGGAAGTTGCCCAATCAACCCAAACAAGCCCAAGCAATTACCATTATGAGAAGTGGTAACGTGATTGGCAATTTGTTGGGTTTCCTTCTGAGTTGTTTGATATTGATAATCAAGAGAAGGAAAGTCTCACCAAAGCAGAAGATGAGCAGAATGAGAAAAATAATGGGAGAAACTCTTCAAGTCACATTCAAAAGGGTGAACAATTTAAGTATGACACCAAGGACAATCAAAGGACAAAATTTGGAATCGAAACAAGATAAGTAGTTTTCCTATCCATATCACAAACTTTCTAAGGTTAATTTTAATCAGCCCTTATTAGATGTGATTAGGAACATTCTAGCTTATGTCAAGTTCTTCAAGGAACTAAGCACCAAGAAACAAAAGTTTGAGCCTAAAGAAAAGGTGCTAGTTTGGAACTAGCAAGTGCAATTCTGCAGCCGCATTTACCCCCAAAGATCCAAGATGTTTTATCGTGTAATTATCAATAGGTAATGGTGATAAGGTTAAGGGTATGCTTAATCTTGAAGCAAGCATAAATCTTATGCCTTACTCCATTTATAAAAATTGGATCTAAGACTGATAAGACCTACGAACATGTGTTTGCAATTAGCTAATAGGTCAATCCGTTATTCTAAAGGAATAATGGAAGACATATTGGTAAAAGTTGGAGGATTGATTGTACCTATAGACTTTGTTGTCCTAAACATGGGGGAGTGAAGGAGAAAGAAAAGGAGTATTCCATACTCCTAGGGAGGCCTTTTATGGCCACTACCAACACTTTGATTAATAAGAAGAATGGGAAATTGACCATGACAGTCTTAAGACAAACAATAGAATTTTCAATCTTCATGTTGAACCTATTCCTACTTCTACTATTTATGAAGACTACTCTTTTGTTGATCAAGTTAATGCTACTAAATTTGGTTTTGCCTTGCAGGAAGAAGAAGAAAAGAAGCTGGACTTGGTTAAAGATAGTGATGAATGCTACCAATTTCTAATGGATGCAGCTAAGGAAGTGTTTGAAAAATTCTTAGAGACGAATCCATACGAAAAGGAGAAAATGGTGGAATCAATCACTTTGAGCGACCTACCTTGAGCATGACCATTGAGGCGTCTAGCTACAAGACGATAAAGAAGCAACCCATTTAATTTCTGCTTGTTTTTTAATTATCTATTGGTTGTTACTTTTCTTAGTGAACCTTAACTTAGTTTGTTTTCTTTGTGTACACATGCTTACTCTTCGGTCTCTTCTATCTGTTTTCCTTGCAGCTTTTCTTTATTCCTCGATGCAGTATACCACGTTCCACACCAGATCAACATAGTGATCACCCCCACATTCATATCGTATTTCTATCCCTTTCTTTGTTGCTTGCTAGTTTAATTTCTTTTAGTTTTAACCTTTGTCCTTGTTTGTGTTAATTTTTTTGTTTTGTCTTACACCCCTCTTTTACTTTTTTATCACATTAGAAATAGTGTGATGTTCAAGTGTAGGGGGTATTAATAAAAAAATCATTATTTATGTATTCTGTGTTTATTTTTCCCATTTAATATTTAGAGATACATGACCATTAAATGAACTTAATTGAGATTAGAAATGCATAATATGAGTGAATGAGTATATTTGCATGCTTAGACTGATCAACTTGGATTTCAATTAAAAAAACATTAGTTTGTTGTGATAGATGAATGACGCCTTCTTTGGTAAGAATTTGTACCTTTTTGAACTATTAAACACCAAATTCAAGTATTCTTTGCTGAGAGTGTTCTTTCATGATTAGGCAACTCTAGAACTTGCTTGCAAATACTAGTCAAGCTCACTTAATCGTGTGCAAATGTTGAAATGATAAAGGTAATTAGGATTTACCCCTTTTGCTTAAAAAGCCACCATGATGTTACCTTTAGTAAAACCCCTTTGAGCTTAACATGAAATCTTTTCTTTCTTTAAACCCAAAATATGAGCCTTGAACTTAATTGTTTCACTTCTTCATTGTACCTACCATAAGGCAAGTTGAGCATTTGAATGTGTACGATTGGGTTTAGGGAATAATTGTTTGAACAAGTGTGGGGGAATCATAGCATATAGTTGGCTTTCGAGTTAGGAATGGGTAGGGTTGTAATAATTTGTATCTCTTCTCTACATTTTTCTCTTCTAAACTTGATCTTGTTCTAAAAGAAAAAGAAAAATATAGTAAAAAAGAAAAAAACAAAAAAAAGAAAGAAAAAGGAAAAAAAGAGATAAAAGTGAAAAAAAGAAGAAAAAGAAATAGAAAAGAAAAGGAAGGAAGAAAAGGTAACCAAAAAATGAAAAGAAAAGAAGAGAAGCAAAAAATGGGAAGTGTTAATTTTGTTAAATGAGAGGAAAGAATTGAGTGTTTTATGGTTTATTATTTTGTATTATTTTAATTGCTCAATTTGTGTTGTGGTTTTAAACTGTAAGTTTTCTTTTTCCTACCCTTAACCAAAATAAAGATCTTCAGATTGACGTTTATGTATGATATGAGTGGTGGAGATTGGATTAGTAAGCAAGCCTATGGTAGATGCCTTACATGAAATGAATAATGAGTGAATATTTATTACCCTTGAATGCTTGAGAGAATGATCACACTTGTTAATGGTCTTTTAGTTGAAGTACTTGTTAATTTTGGCTAAGCATGTAAAAAATGGTCTGTTCATGGAGTATTATAAGTTTCAAATTCTTAGGTTGTGTTTATTAAAATGATAGTTGACATCTTTGACTATTATTTGGGAAAATTGTTCTTTACATTGTTTGTTATTGTATAGTCCAGCGCTCTTTATTTTGCTTAAGGACAAGCATAGTTTAAGTGTGGGGGAATTGTTGTGTCTAGTTTCTATTTCTTTCAATTGCCTTCATTTCTTGATTTTGGTTACAGATTCTTATGATTTGATCCAAATAAGAGATAAATTGAATGAAATTGGTGTGAATAATGTACGCATGTTGATTGGATTATTTTGTGAATTTTGCATGAAAAATTTAAGTTAACGTCACTTTGCATTAAAAAAGGAAGAATATAATAATAAGAATGTCACCATCTACACGATGGTGACTAAGGTGTCACCACCATGCATAAGGTGGTGATGACTATAATGTCACCATCGTGCATAAGGTGGTCACTAATTAGTCACCACTTGCACTAGCCACCACTTACACGGTGGTGATTAATTAGTTACCACTTGCAAGTGTCACCATCGTGCATAAGGTGGTGACAAATGTGTCTTTAGTCACCACTGTGCAAGCTTATGCATGGGGGTGACCAACCCTCACGAAGGTGACAAACATACTCACCCCTGTGCAAATTCCCATGCACTCCTTTAATCCATCTATTTTATTATGTGGCAGTTGTAGTTTGAAGGGGCACAAAAACCTAAATCTAGATGAGGCTACAAGTAGAAATGATAGGAGGGTGGCAGCGAAATAATTCATTCCATTCTACACTCTTTATACTCAACACATCAAAGGCACTTAAGGAGAGAGAAGGGAAGAAGAGAAAAGAATAGGGAGAGTTAGTAAAGAAGAGAGAAACATGACAGAGAGTTGGAAGCAGAACCAAGCCTTCGACCATCTGGTGAGAACAAGCTGAAGTGAAAGGCGAGAGCTAATGTGAGAAGCTTGAGAGGGGTAGGAGACCACCACACCTCATTCACCCAATCTCTATTTGCTTGCTTTGTTATTCATCTGTTGCAGTGTTTCTTATTTATTTACTGAACTTATTACTTTGTTATCTTTAGTTCATTTAGTATTCACTGTTTCATTGCTTTAATACTTTTGTTGACAGTAACACAAGACTAAAGTGTATGGAGATGATGAACTGTTTTATACTATAATGGGCTAATATCTTTTTCTTGAGAATTATTGTAGCTATTTTAATTAACTATGCATAATTGAGTCACGAATTTGTTATCTTATTTATTTCTATGGTTTCTGAGCTGAATGGATGTAATAGAATAGACTGTGTTTATACTCTGTTTGCATCATTTTGGTATTAAACGAAGGAAGAAAAACTATGGTAACTTAGGCTAAGAACTAGAAATATATTAACTTAAGTAGTAATTAGTAGTCTAGTTTCCATAATTAATTCGGGTGATAACTGGTTGAATACAAAAGTTAGATTAGTTCATTATCTGAGTTGATTTAGAACCCAATTGTTAATTTTAGTAAGACAACTTTCCAATTATTTTCCCTTAATCATGCATAAGAGATTAAATTAGTGAAGTTAATTCTCAAGAGTCTTCCATTTCGATTAATCTATTCCTTTTTGCATCCAGTTACTTCCATTTACTTTTCAATCTATTTTGTGATTTTCATTAAATTCTTCACTCGATAAATTGGGATAGAATGTTTAGAATTGCATCTGTTTTTATTTTTTCTTTTGTTCAAGGTTAATTTAAGTGAACCAATTTTATCTCTGTGGGAGATGACCCGGGGTAATCACTACAACTAACTTGTATACTTGCAAGTAGGATGACCTAGGTAATTTTAGGACTTTTTAGGCATAACAACACTCCACTTTAATTAAATTCAAAATTACCAACATCTTCAAAGGGAAAGTGTGACTAAATATAAAATGATATATATTCCAAGAAGAAAAAAATAAGAAGCAACAACTAAGAAACCTCAAATTGGGACAATTAGAAATCCTAAAGAAAAGTAAATCATACTTAACATCAGCATTATCAACCCATCTTCTAATCTCAAAGTACTTCAATTCTATATACTTTACATTGTCTATGTTATTTGTGTTCTTACATATGAGTCATCATAATATAATTTTACTGACTTCAAAATACAGTTAACAACCTTATCCTATACTTATGCTTCTTGAAGTTTCAGTTAACACATTTTTATTCTTCTTTAAGATAATTCTCAGCAACCGTGTTTATCCGTTATTATATATAGAACGATTCACTTTGACATATATGCTCATTAACATAGTGGGAATTGAACAACCAAAGATTAAAGCTAGATTTGAATGTCTATCTATTTTTTAAAAAAAAGCACATGTAGGGAAGAGGACAGTTCCCACTTTGCTCATCTCCACGTTGAACACAAGTGAGGTAATTTTCCATTATGTTCACAATGTATATATATACGAAAATGGAAGATCTAATACTTAGTAGATAAGGAGGTAAACTTGTCCAGTTGTTAAAAATTAATCAGTTGATCCACTATTATTTGGCACCTTATAATTAATATAGTAGCAAAAATGACTTTTTTTCCCTATAAATGCACAGTGTATTCTACGAAAGATGGGGTTTGGTTTGTTATCCAAATGCTCAAAGTGCAAAAATGACATATGCTTCAAGAAAAATAAGTATAGTTAACAATGTACAGGTGACTTTATATCATCTGAGCTCGCATCTATAATTAGCCAAACCTACATATTATCAAAATGTAAAGAACAACAACTTCATTGTGAATAAATTTATGTAAAGAAGAACAACTTCACTGTGAATTAAAAGAATGTAAAGAAAAACAATTTCATTGTGAATAAACAATATGTAAAGAAAAAATGCTTCATTGTGAATTAAATGTAAAAACGCACTTCAATCTTTACGCGTGCTTGGCTAAATAACCCATCATTTCTCGCATCTAATGTTATGTATGATCATCAAGATTTGCAAAATTAAACAAACCTAAAACAAAGTGTAACAAAAACCTAACCTTTATGTGGATGACTATGATACGAGACCAAAATGAGCTTTCCACGATGCGAGAAGGGTTGAGGGCGTTGAAAAAATGATTTGAACATGAAGAGCTTGTTGGTATTATACGCTGTGATGCGAGAATAGCTTATGGCATCCGGAGGCTAAGGGCGTTGATAGAACAAATAGACAATAAAGTGATTAAGCTGTGTAAACTAAAAAATGAAGGGGGTGAAAGTCGAGAGAACAAACTATTGATTAAGTCATTTTTCATCAACAACGTCATTCAGTTATGTTCAAAAATAACTTCGTTTCATTAATTAACATTTTTTGTATTAATTTTGACTGGCGTGTATTATTAGTTAGGATTCTAAACACGTAGCAAGCAGCATTAGCAAATTTAGTGAAAAAAACCAACGTCGGGCGAGAATTGAAAAAATTGAAAGTTTGAGCATTTTGTTGTCAGTTTTTAAAGTTCGGGCTATAATTGCAAAATTGAGCAATGTTTGAGATTTTTTTGTGACTAACCTCTTTAAATATCTCATATTTAATCATAAAGTTTCTCAACCTTACAATCAAGTTTATCTTGATTAAAATATCATTTCTCTCTTCAACCTGTTTTTTATGTGAGACTTATTAGGTTCCCAAATATGTTGACAATGAATATAAATTATAATTCTAATTAATAATTAGAATTAGATAAATTAAAATTCCTTTTATTTTATTTTTAATTCTCTAATTAAACAATTTATAATTATAGATCAAGATTAGCCTCTAGCAACACATCACGACTAACTAAATATTTAGGAATGTTAAAGTGGTTTTAACTAACCTTTTGAGTATAATTATTGGTAATATTGTCATCTGCAACCAAATTAATACCAACTCTAATAATGATATATGTAGTTAGTGAAGAGTTGAGATCGTTCCCACGAGGAATCTGTTAGTATGTGTTTCACGAGTTAAAACTAAAACAAATTGGGGGGTTTAAATAACATGATTCTAAGGAATTAAAATTGATGAAAAATTAGAAATAAACAGAAATAATCAAATATGGAAAATTAATGAACAAATCTTAGTTTCAGGCCACCTACGTTATCAAACTAGTATGGATCATCGACACAAATTTAAATTAAATCCACTATTAATTACTCACTGAATGGTGTTCACTCTTAGGATTAAATAAACAGAAACATGTATTATAATCACTCCTATTAACCAACAACTTAGATATGATCTTAAGTTTGATTCATTAATAGCTTTAAGAACTAAGAGAATCAGTGAGTAAGATAATACACATACGATATGTATTTAATCTAGATAAATATCTTTCTTAGAATTTCCAATCCCTAACATAAAAGATGGCAATCCTCTTTGCCACTTTGGATTAGCAAAACTGAACGTCAAATCCTACTAATTTTGTTGTAAATTAAATAAATCAATTCCTAGTTGTGCACCCTAGAGATCAATCAATTCAATCATGAAAAGTAATATGAAAGACACTTAATATTAGTCAATGAAATAAACTTTATTCAGAAAATCTCAAACATACTAGATGATAACATTGGTTTCCTTCAACCAAGAAGAAGGATTTAACTACTCATAACAGTGATGAAACTTGATAGAAGAATAGCAGAACGTCTGGTCTTCATATCTGCCCTTTTTCAGAAAAATGAAAAATTCTCAAAAAGAAAATAGGAACATGAATGATAAGTTGTTAGAGAGGGTTGTCCTCCCTTTTTAAAGTTGTTTGATCAGATACACTCCCCCACGAAATCAAGTAGCAGATCCCCACATAAGGAAAACAGCTTAGTTCCTAAAATAATTAGAGTCTTAAGTCTATTGAATCTCGTTTCAAATCAGACTCTGGTGATAAACTTTTCCTTTGCACGTGCCCACGTTTAGTCAAAAACTTTTCTGCTAGCTCGAAATTCAAATTGCCTTTGCTTTTCTTGCATCTTTTTTATTCAAATTCAACTCCCATGTGTTCAAAATCACTTGATAACAATTAAGAAACAAGTCCATTAATTTTAAATAAAAATTTCAACACATTAAAGAGATTAATATCCAAAGTTAGCCTAAAAATAATAACTTATTAAATTCCCCCACACCAATCTTTTGCTCATCCTCGACAAATTACATTTGCAATCAATTGACCAACCAATCAACTTTCTTTATTCCAAGTCTCACAACAGGAAATAGTGTACACTTCAAGAGTTAAACATTTTTTTAAATCAATTAATATCCCAGAGTTAATCATTCTAGTAAATATAAACAAAGTCAATTTAAGGCAATCATATTTCAAAAATGACTACATAATTATAGTAAACTCTCACGTTCAGATTTCACTCAAATCACTCAAGTGTTTATTGGTTCAGTATTTCACTCAAATTATTTTAATGCAAATATTCTACCTTATGCTTGCCTTTTCACCAACTTTTCACCACTTGAAATACAAACATGCACAAATCAAAGGGGCTTTATTTAAGGTTGTATTGGACTATAGGTAAAGGTAAGGATTGATAAACTAAAAAGGAAAAAATCATAAACATTAGCAAAGCATCTAACCACTTGTGGAGACATAATTTAAATCACAAAGGAGCCGACAAAGGCATTTCGTATAGAGATAGATTACACTCCATAATTTGTTTTTCACTTTTGTTTTGTTTTTTCTTTTCTTTTCAATGAAATATAATGATATTTAATATTAAGAGACAGCAGTATAACACATAATTCAAGTCTCAATCTTTTCAATTTCCTTTCATCTTTTTCTTTTCCTTGACTTCCATATTTCTCCAAAATAAGTTTGACATAAATTGTGGTTAGAGTGCCTACTTACATTTATGATGGGTTAAGATATTAAAGGTTTTAGTTGTTTATTATGGGTTTATCAATAAAATGGATGCAGCTCAAAAGGTTTAACAAAGGATATTGAATTGGGATGACTTTTTAAGATAAAGGTTTAAAACAAAGAGGGCCTTTATCATTTTTATGTACATATGTATAAATGTGATCTCAAGTCGGTTCCAAGCAAGTTCTAGAGAAAAATTCACCTTAGAAGATAATCACACATCAAAGAAATATAGATTGACATAAATTTTTCAATCTTTTAGGTCCAAAAACTCACAGGTCAATGCAGTTCACCACAATTATACACCATGTTTAATCATATGATTGCCAAACCTTGTCTAAATGTATACACTTGTATTTCTTAACTAAGTGGCATATATTGTCCTAAAAAAAATTAACTCAAGTTATGTGTACTAATTAAATCATTAAAAATGGAAGTATAGAAAGTGTCGAAGTTGGCTAATCAATTACAAACAAGTCAATAAGCATTCAAACATTTTCATCAAAGATTCCTAAATATCAGTTATATGGAACATACCCCACCCCTACACCTAATCCATACATTGTCCCCAGTGTAAATATATAAAGTAAAAGAAGCTAAAATAGAAAGGAGAAGAGGAAAGAAAGCTTCTCTATAAGTTGGTCGCCCAAGTTATGAGGTTGGTGGGTAAGGAGGTTGGAATCCTTGGTGTGCCCAATATGCTATAAAATTTTGCTCCATTCAGTGCATCTGGCATTCAAGTCGAGCCAGACGAGTATTCAAGTTGGCTTAAGGAGGTTGGCTACTACTCGGGTAGGTGAGACAACCTGACTCTTTGTGGTTGGATGTGGGTTGGAAGTGACAGTTGGACCTGGATAAGTAAAAGAAAACTGCCTATGACTCATTTCAACGATGCCCATCCTGCACAAACATTCCAAATCCAAAGGTTCTATGGCACAAGCCACAAGCATGTTAGTATTTTCAGGATCCAATAATTTCAAATTAATGACCAATTGAGTGATCTATAACCCTAATATTAATGGTTTGGATTTCTTGTTTAACACAGATAGAAATTGAGTTAGAAACTAAAACCCAAATTAACAGGAATTTGTTTGTCCATACTTCACAAAAAATAAAATTCAGCCTTATAAAGTGTACCAGTAGAATCTCGTTGCCCCAAAAAATTGTACGCTAAGGGTCAATGTATGATTTTGAAAATAGGATTTTTTAAATATAAACTCTTAGATGCGTTGGCATTATATGGTTTAGGATCGACAGGCCATTGAGTCCACAGTTCAAAAGCATTAAAATCAATATGATAATCGTAACTGGAACTTACAAATGGTTCGTTCTTATTGTCATCAGTTGATATATAACCCATAGCAACATTAAATTTAGTAATAGATAATGCAACTTACTAGCCCATAAGTCTAAATTTAAAAATTCCTTTAGTAAACATGTCAAATTCTTCATAGGAATTAAATTGAAAGGTCATGTAAAATTCTCGTGTCAATTCTACATAAGTAGGATAGTCAACTTTAACAAATGCATTCCAACAAATTTGCCCAACTAATTGCTCAAAGGAATTACGAATTTGTAAAGCATGAAGAGTATCAGTCAGAACACACTTACATGGGTAAACTTTTCGCTGGCTCAATTGTTGAAATCTCTTATTGTCCTTTGGTAGTGGAAAAGAAGTGAAATCCCCACAGCGTGAGTTCCATTGGCTTTTCCTTTCAATTTGCTTACCTTTCCTAGTTCGATTTCGAGTTATAGGACCTTGGGTCGGTTCAAAAAAGGGAGAAAAGGATGGACTCGACGTCACAGCTGTGGTGTTCGATGGAGGTTGAGTGTTATCCAATGTAGGGATTGGTGAAGCTAACTAGCGTGAGTCGTTCTTCTTGCGTGGCATGGTCCCAAGCTTTGGAATTTTATAGACCTAAAATCACTAAAATAAGAGCACAAAGCCAACGAAAATTTGCATTATTGGATGGCATTGGTTACGGTGGTAAGGAGGGTAAAAGTTTTGGGGGATTTCGTTGGGATGGTATGCGTGTTAGTTAAATTTGCAATGGGTGAATGAAAGAGTAAGGCTAAAATTGCAGTAAATGGGTGAAATTGCAGTGGGTGTAAGGCTGAAATTACAGTAGATGGGTGAAATTGCAGTGGGTGGGCAAGAAAATTTTTTTTGTCAATAATTAAACTAGAATTGAAAATATTAACATGTGAAAATATTAAAAGGAATGGAATAAAATTGACAGCTAAAAAATAAATTAAAAAAATTAAAAAATGAGAAATACTGAAAAATATAAATAAAATTGAATATGAAATTTTTGGGTTGCTCCCAAAGGCGTTTCTTTTAAGTCGTTAGCTGGATGTGTCCATTAACTTACTTGATTAGAGATAGATTGGAGCTACCAACTCTATCTCTTCCATATTCTTTATTGGAGAATTTTCATAGTATGGTTTTAGACGGTGTCCATTAACCTTAAACACCTTGGAAGTATCTAAACTTTAAATTTCTACCTCACCATAAGAAAATACATTAGTAACAATAAAGGGTCCGAGCTAGCTAGATAATAATTTTCCTGGAAATAACTTAAGCTTTGAATGATAAAGAAGAAATTTTTGTCCTGCTAGAAATTGCTTCCTTAAAATCATTTTATTATGAAAAGCTATAGTTTTGTCCTTATAAATTTTTGCATTTTCATAGGCCTCATTATGGATCTTTTTAAACTCTTAGAATTGCAACTTCCTATTGTTACTAGCCTCTACCAAATCCATGTTTAATTGCTTCACAGCTCAGTAGGCTCTATGATCTATTTCCACAAGCAAATGACAAGGTTTACCGAAAACTAACCTGTACGGCAACATGCCTATTGGAGTTTTTTAAGCAGTCTAATACGCCCACAAGACATCATCCAACTGTAAGCTCCAATCTTTTCTGTTCAGATTCACCACATTTTCCAAAATTGATTTAATTTCCTAGTTGGAAACTTTAGCTTGCTCACTCGTCTTTAGATGATATGCAATCAAAATACAATGTGAAACACCATGTTTCTGCTTCAATGTTCCAACAATTTTATTGTAAAAATGAGTTCCCTTATCGCTAATCATAGCTTGAGGTATTCCATACATGATAAAAATTTTAGATTTGACAAAAATGACTACAACCTTAGCATCATCTGTATAAGTAACTTTCGCTTTTATCCACTTTGACATATAATCCACGGCTAAAATGATATAAGTCTTACCAAAAGATGAAGGAAAAGGGCCTATAATGTCAATTCCCCATATATCAAAAGTTTCACATACTAGGATATTTGTAAGTGGAATTTGATCTCTTCATCTTAGACTACCTGTTCTTTGGCAACAATCACAAGACATATAAAACATGTAAGTATCATAAAATAATTTAGGCCATAATAAACCACATTCAAGAATTTTACGAGCTGTTCTTTTGGGGCCAAAGTGTCCCCCATACACAGATGAATGGAAAAAATTTAATATAGAAGGAATTTCATCATCTGCAACACACCTTCTAATAATTTGATCACCACAAAATTTCCAAAGATGAGTTTAATCCCATATATAATATTTGGCCTCTCATTTAAATTTGTCCTTTTCAACTCTAGATAAATCACTAGGTAAGGACTTATTCACTAAGAAATTTACTATGTCGATATACCATGGAATTACCTGTTGGATTTCAAAGAGACTCTCATATGGAAATTCATTTTGGAAAACATCAGATGTATTGGTTGGAGTGATCCAGTTGAGATGATCAGCCACTAAAATTTGAGCTCCTTTCTTGTCGCATATTTCCAACTCAAATCTTGTAGGAGTAAGATCCACTAGATCAACCTTAGTTTTGTTTCTTTCTTAGTCACCAAATATTTTAAAGCTGCTTGATCTGAATAAATGATCACTCGTGTACCCCATAAGTAAGATCGAAATTTTTGCAAGCTAAAAACTACGGCCAAGAATTCTTTCTCTGTTGTGGAATAATTCTTCTGAGCATCGTTCAGTATTATAGAGGCATAGTAAATGACATGAGGTATATTGTCCACTTTTTGACCGAAAACTACTCCAACTGCATAATCTGATGCATTGCATATTAATTTGAAAGGAATGCCCCACTTTGGTGGCTAAATTATTGGGGTTGTAATGAGTCGTTCCTATAGTTCATCAAATGCAATTTTGCATGGTTCATCAAAATCAAATTTCACATCTTTTTGGAGTAGTCTACACATAGGTTAAGCAATCTTCGAAAAATCTTTAATAAATCACCGATAGAATCCTGCATGAACAAGAAAAGAGCGAACTTCTCGCATAGTTGTAGGGAAAGGTAAAGATCTTATAACATCTATCTTAGCCTTATTAATCTCAATTCCCTTAGACGAGACTGTATGACCCAAAATTGTGCTTAATCAACCACAAAATGACATTTTTCATAATTTAAAACCAAATTAGTCTCAATGCAACATTTAAGCACTTTCATAAGGTTAATAATGCATGTTTCAAAAGATTCTCCATAAACTGTAAAGTCATCCATGAAAACTTCCATACAATCTTCCATAAGATTAGAGAAAATACTTACCATACACCTTTCAAATGTTGTTGGTGCTTTATATATCCCAAATGGCATTCTTCGATAGGCAAAGGTGTCGAATGGACACATGAAAGTTATTTTCTCTTGGTCCTTTGGTGCAACCAAAATATAATGATAACCTGGATAACCATCTAGAAAAAAATAGTGAGATTTACCTGCAAGTCTTTTAAACATTTGATCAATAAATGGAAGAGGAAAATAATCTTTTCTAGTAACCAAATTTAGCTTCCTATAATCTATGCAAACTATCCCCCCGTTTTGAACACAAGTGGGTATCAACTGACTATCATTATTTTCTATTACAATTACCCCAATTTTCTTTGGAACTACCTAGACCGGACTTACTCAATTGCTATTCAAAATAGGATAGATAATCTCAGCATCAAGAAGCTTTAAGATTTCCTCTTTCACCACCTCCATCATGGGTGGATTTAAACGACGTTAGGGTTGCCTTACCTCCTTGTCTTCATCTTCAATCAAATTTGTTGCATACAAATGATGGGACTAATGTCTTTTAAATCAGTTACTGTCCACCCAATGGCATGTTTATGTTATCTTAGCACCTGAATTAGTTGTTCTTCCTACAAAGGAGTGAGTTTATTTGAGATAATAATAAGTAAAGTACCTTGCTCACCTAAAAATATGTATATTAGATGGTTAGGAAAATTTTCAGCTCCAATGTAGGCGGTTGAATCAATGAAGGCAATAATTTTGAATTGTCTCAGGACAACTCCACATAAGCTAATTGCTTCACTATTTTCTTTGTTTTCTCCAAATTGCAAAACATGGCTTCAAGTTCGTTATTGGGTACCAACATCTCTGTAAGTAATTGCCATTGCAATGCATCTCCAATTTCAAGAATTGTCTTAAGTTCATCTCTTCCAATTAAGGAAGAATTTTTCTACACCCATGTGTTAATAAAATCCATAAAACAATGGGTTGTTCATCATCCAGAATTTTCATGGAATTGTATATATTGAATTTAATTAATTTACAATTAAATTACATAGTCAAAAATCCAGTATGAACATCAATTTTTGTTCTAGTGGTTTTCAAGTACGATCTTCTAAATAAAATTGAAGTTGAAGAGGATACATCCTCACTATCCACTACAAAATGTAAAAATCAGCTAGAAAAAGCATTTCACCTACTTGAACCAAAATATATTCTAACAAGCCCTTTAGATAAGCATTCAAACAATCCACTGATTGAATCACCATATTAGTCTCTTTGAGGGACCCTATGTTTATAGACTTGTAAACATCATAAGGCATGACATTTATTGATGCACCCAAATCTAACATAGTTTTTTCTATTCTTAAATCACCAATTTTACAGGAAATAGTGAACATACCTGGGTCTTGACATTTAGGTGGTAGTTTTTTCTTTTGAAGTATTGCCGATACGTTCTCTCATAATTGTATTTTCTCATCAAATTTCAATTTTCGTTTCGAAGTGCAGAACTCCTTTAGAAATTTAGCATAACGAGGAATTCGTTTAATGGCATCAAGCAAAGGAATATTTACTTGGACTTTTTAAAAAGTCTCCAATATCTCTTTTTCTTTAGTGAATCGACTAGAAAAGGGGGGCGACACATCAAATAAATCTGATTTTTTTCTCATTTTTCCTTTTCTCTAGTTAGGAAGTTCCTTTTTTGCTTCTTCTTCGATTTCCCTCTTGGAGATTTTTTGAAAAGGTTCCTTCAATTCTTTACCACTCCACAACATGACAACTTTGGCATTTTGCTTAGGATTGATTTCTGTTTAAGCAAGAAATTTTCCAAAATATTGTGCCTCTAATCGATTAATGGCTATTGCCATTTAGCTCAATTGATTTTCAATATTTTGAATACTAGCTTAAGTATCTGACTGAAATGTCATGGTATTAGTGGCCAAAGATTTAACTATATCTTCTAAAGAGGACTTACCTTCTAAATTGGGTTCCATTTGTTGATGTTGTCTAAGAATATAGAGTTGCCTATATTGCTAGAAATTTGAAGTAGCTTGTTGTCCTTGAGATTTTCCATAATGTAGATTTCGATGGTCAAGCCAACTTGAATTATAGGTGTTCGAGAATGGATCGTATTTCCTTTAAGCTTGCCCAGCAAATCTTTCTATGGTATTAACTTGTTATGTACTTTCCTTTTGTAAAATCAGGCATGCATCAGTAGAGTATCCCAATATTAAACATATTCCACAAACCTTTACTTCTTCTTTCTTTATGACTGCAAGTTATTGCACCAAAGATTTAAGTTCGTCTGATCTCTTCTCCAATGCTTACACATTCACCTCATTTCCTTGTTTTGAACTATGGTCTTAACATATCCCAAATTATTGTGTATTGGAAGCTATGTTCACTATCAAACCTCTTACGGCTGTTAGTATTTTGTCAACCAAAGCTCCACCACTTGCAACATCAATCATACTCCTGTCTGTAAGCAAAAGACCTTCATAGAAGTATTGAATCAACAATTAATCGTTTACTTAGTGATTGGGGCAACTCGCATAAAGCTTCTTGAATCTTTCCTAATATTCACATAATGTTTCACCTGTGTGTTGTCAGATACAACAAATTTCTTTTCTAATATTTACAACTCTTGACTCCAGAAAATATTTTTCAAAGAATAATCTCTTCATTTCAGGCCATGTCTGCTCATTTTCACTAGCGAAGTAATACAACTAATCTTGAGCATCATCTTTGAGAGAAAATGGGAAGGCTCTTAATTTGATTTGCTCCTCAGTCACATTCATAGGCTTCTTGCTTATACAAACCATATCAAATTCATTCAAATGCTTGTAGGCATCCTCTCCCGGTAGATCTTAAAAACTTGGCAATAAATGAATCAACCCTGACTTTAATTCAAAGGTATTGTTGTCCCCTAAATTCAAAAAATTGATGCAATGAGGCTGTTAAGAGTCCATAGGGGGCAGCTAATTCATGAAGGGTATGATTTGCAGCCATCTTTTCTTTCTTCTATGCTTGTTGTCTCTGTTTTTTCTGCTTCCATACGTCTTAGCTGTCTTTTCTATCTCTGAATTGAATAGCAACAGTGTTGTCGTTTTGTCTACTCGTGTAACATATATATACCATCAAGAGATCCCTGAAAATGGAGCCAAAATTTTGTAATGTTGTCGCCTGCAACGAAATTAATAACAACTCTAATAATGATATATGTAGTTAGAGAAAAGTTGAGATCGTTCCCACAAGGAATCTATTGGTAAGTGTTTCACGAGTTAAAACTAAAACAAATTTTGGGGGGTTTAAATAACGTGATTCTAAGGAATTAAAATTGAAAAAAAATTAGAAATAAACAGAAATAATCAAATCTAGAAAAAAATGAACAAACCTTAGTTTTGGGTCACCTACGTTATCAAACTAGTATAGATCATCGATACAAATTTAAATTAAATTCATTAACAAATACTCATTGAATGGTGCTCTCTCTTAGGATTAAATGAATAGAAACATATATTCTAATCACTCTTGTTAACCAACAACTTAAATACGATCTTAAGTTTAACTAATTAATAGCTTTAAGAACTAAGAGAATCAGTGAGTAAGATAATACATATGCGATATGTATTTAATCTAGATAAATATCTTTCTTAGAATTTCCAATCCTTAACGTAAAAGATGGTAATCCTATTTGTCTCTTTGGATTAGCAAAACTGAACGTCAAATCCTACTAATATGGCTGTAAATTAAATCAATCAATTCCTAGTTACGCACCCTAAAGATCAATCAATTCAGTCATAAGAAGTAATATGAAAGACACTTAATATTAGTCAATGAAATAAACTTTATTCAAAAAATATCACACATACTTGATGATAACATTGGTTTCCTTTACCCAGGAAGAAATATTTAGCTACTCATAACAGTGATGAAACTTGACAGAAGAATAGCAGAACGTTTGGTCTCTATATATGCCCTTTTTCTAGAAAAACAAAAGACTCTAAAAAAGAAAACAAGATCGTGAATGATAAGTTGTCAAAGGGCATCCTCCCTTTTTAAAGTTATTTAATTAGCTACACTCCCCCACGAAATCAGGTAACAGATGAAGTAAATCACACGTTAGCATAGACTTTACGTTTAAGAAATTAAATACACAAGAAGGGGGGTTGAATGGTGTATCCTCCTTTTAACATAAAATCTTGAAAAGAACTTCTCTTTCTTGTAAAAGAATATCACAAGGTTTATATGAAATTATTACTTAGTTAAATCGCAAATTACTTATATATGATTTTTTAACAACAAAGTAAACTGAAGTAAAGAGTAGAGAATAGACATTGCGATTTTGATACTGGTTCACCCCAAACCGTGAGCTACGTCCAGTCCTCAGAGTTTGTCTGAGTGTTTCACTATTCTCCAAACGATTACAAGTATTCTTTCTATTGCAATCTTGATCTTCATGAATTTGACTTTATTTAAATTTATTCTAACTTGAAATTGTGTCATCCTTATTCGGCTAGTCTTCCATCAACTTCAATTTAACCTGAAATTATTTCTTAACCAATTCTTTAAATTTTATTATTATTAAAACATAGAAGGATTTAATTTGTCAACCTCCATTGGTCCAACAATCTCCCCCTTTTTGATAATGACAAAACAAAGA
>JAOTAY010000006.1:7800864-7813056 GCA_025629805.1 Erythroxylum baracoense
CCTTAACCGATTTTTGTCATTTGATTAAATCTAGTCATTTTAATTCATACCTTGCATTTTTCATATTTCCTTGATTTACTTACTTTATTTTATTTTATTTTCAAATCAATCAATTCTTGATCGTTCGAGTCAATTTTTATCATTTAATTTAATTGTCTTACGTGTTGGAATTTCCCCTTGATACGATATCCGGTTCTTACCAATTTATATTACTTGTCGACAGGGTGGGCTTGCCTCTAATTGGTCTAGATAGAATTTAATTTATATTGTTTTGTTTAGACCGCAACAAATTCTCATTGTGATAATTGTATAAACGATTCTTTGACTTGAGGTCTTTAAAGTTATCTTGTATAAGGATTGTTATGTTTTGGTACTACTTATGACCTATTTAATCATAGGTCGTTCAATCGGTACTAGTAATGTTGTATGAACTATATAGAGGTGGTTAAATGGTTAAGTAATCAAGATATGATTAATCACCCTAAAGTAATTAGGAATAATGTTCTGTTGTTCTAGATTAGTATTGATTTGGGAAATCCTTAGTCAAGGTAGAATAAAATTTTGTAAATAGTTTACAAATATCATTAATTGAATTAATAACTAATAGTTGAGAACTAATATGATTGGACTCAAAATAGAGTAGACATTAATTCCATACTCTATGTCTAACTGGAACATTGTATGATGAAAGGATTAAATTATATTAAAAAATCATATACAAAAAGGTTAGTTAAAACTACTTTGACATTTCTAAATATTTTGGTGGTCATGACGTGTTGCTAGATGCCAATTTTAGTCTATGATTATAAATTATTTAATTGGAGAATTAAAGATATATCAAAAGAAGTTTTAATTTATCTATTTATAATTATGCATTATAATTATAATTATATATTCATTATCAGCATATTTGGAAACTTAATGGGTCTTACATAAAAAAAATAGGTTGAAGAGAGCAAAGATATTTTAATCAAGTTACACTTGCTTGTTAAGTTTGATCAACTTTATGATTAAATATGTAATATTTAATAAATAAGGATCAATATAAAATATTGGATCTTATTTGAGCATAATTCATATTTAATTAGAATTACTTGTAATTTTAGTTAAAGTTTAATTGAAATTAGAATTTAATTTCAATTAAATTATTAAAACATTCAAAACTTATTATAAATAGTCTTGAGATTTAATGAAGTTAGCACTTTTTACTTAACCATCTCTGTAAGAGTTACAGAATTATCTCAAATTGTTCTTTGGATACATTGAAACAAACAATTTATATCCATTTTCCCATAAGTATTCATTGAAACAAACAATTTGTTCAATAGGTCTATAATCCAATTTAGTTCTAAACTTAGTGGATAATACATACTTTAGTTAAGCATTTCCTTAAATGATTAACTTTGACTCTTTAAAAAACTTAGCATTTCATGCAAAATATGAAATGTTGCAAATTGATTCAATTGGAACTATTGAAAGTGAGTCATTGTACTAGGCATAACTATAGAAAAAATAATGTTGCATCATACAATATCTCATATTGTATTTTTCCTCCTTACATAAATTCATAGTCTTATGAAATTTTTATTGTAAAAGGATTTGCCAGAGAATCTCATTTCTTATAGGTAACCGAAAATTGAAAACTTAACAAATCGATCTCATTGAAATGCTTCAGCATTCTAAATGTTTAATTTCTACTTAGATGTAAAAAATTTAAACTTCTTAAAAGTTTAAATCAACATTTCATTTAATACATATGAATATATCCAATAAAGTCATTAGTAATTTAATGAAATATAAGTATCATCATTTTATGAATTGTTATTCTATCCAATACATCATATGTATAAATTTAACAATTCAATGCCATCACTATCCTCTCCCCAAAGGTTGATTTGGTTACTCTTTAACTTAACAAATTTCACAATTTTCATACAATTCATAATCAAAAGGATACATATATCATTTTATGTAACTTTATGATTCTCATTATATTAATCTAAGCAATATGACATAAAATGATAGTCTTGGTTATCCAGCTTTGTATTCTTTCCATTTATGTTAAGCGTAAGTCTACTTTGATCCAACACATGCAAACTATTTGTATAAAATTTGATCAACCGCTTTTACTTAACATTCTATTTCTTAGCATACTTTGAACATTATAATAATGTTGAATCTAAATTTAACATCAAATACTTAAAAGCATGAACCAGAAATACGTATGATCTCTATCATACCTCTTACAGGAAAGAAAAGTCATGCAATCACTTTTCTTCTTTTGACAAATATTATCATACTATAGTAAATGCGTTTAACTGATGTCTATGTTTATGCTTTTAATAGGCTAAATAAAGTGGAACAATTCCAACAAAGTACTATACCTTTCAGCTCTACTCTATGCAACCTCTTGTGTCTTACTATCATCATATTGACATACATTTTACATACTGCCATCAAAGTTTAAGAAACATTAGTCAACTCAAAATGTCTATATAGTTTGTCATCTATATGATTTTGACATATCTCTAAAACTTTGTCACTGAATCCTTAACAAGGATTATAGCAAAATAACATAATGGGCATATAATTTTCTATCTAACTTTGAGAACTCTTCTCAAACATATCCTATGTCCAAAAATTTGGGTTCATTAAATAAGTATCAACTATAATAAACAAGGTACATTCTACTCAGGACAAAATATAAATGTAAGAAAAGCAAGTAATTAATTATATGTCATGATTACCAAATGAGATTAAGGTTTTAATCATGTATTTGGTTATTCCAACTATTTTATTCAAAATAATAGCCCTCACTACTATTCGAAAAGATTACTCTAATCTTTCTTGTGGGCTAAGATCCTATTCAAATATAGTTGATCTTAAGTTTACTCAATAAACCAACCAAACTTAAATTATGTAGATAATATTTTTATCAATCACACCTTACATGACTCCTAGATTTGTTAGATAACAATTCTTGTTAAAACATATCTTATATATTATTCCTAACCATACCTCTAAATTCTTATGATCATGAGGTTACTCATCCAAATCATACAAATTTAGTTAAGGAGAACCCACTTGCATAAGGCTAAGCATATTCAGGTTAAAATGGCTTTAAGTTTGCTCAACAAGTCTAGCAATAGATAAAACTCTAGTTTATTCTTATAATAATGGAAGACAATAATCACGTTCTTAATGTGTATTTAATATTTTAACAAGAGATTTAATTTCATTCGTCTCATCAATAGAGACTAATTTTTTAAAATTAAACTAGAAATCAATAAATTATTAATTGTAATCATATTAGTAAAAATAATTACTTTAATTTTGGAATTGATTTTTAGATTTTAAAACAATTTTAAAATTGCTTGAAAAAAAATTTATTAAGAACATTAATCTTAAAGCCAAAAAAGCCTTAGTCTTAGTTTAGTTTACATTAAGCTTGTAACCAAACAATACAAATCCTACTCCAGTGTCCAAACATCCTCAAAGTTATCCACGTTGCCAAACATGCCCATTGTTAAACCTATCTCCATACATCACTTATTCCACTCCTAAAATAAGCTTATTCCACACCTAGGATAAGATTGTCTATATTACCAAACACCTATCTTCTTCATCTCACAATCCCTAAAATCACAAACATGACAACACCCTAGCTGCCTCTTTCTCCAAACTGCCACCGGCCTATGTCTTCTCAAGGAACTTTGCATGCTGCCAGTGCTGCCGCCATCCTCCACCCGCCAACCACCAACCACAGGTTTCTCTACTTCTACTGCCGCTATAGCTAGAGGCTCCTCGCTGCAGACTACTGCCAACTTTCAACCTCTGGCACACTCCAGTTTCATCAGCATCACGTCTGCAATTTCCACTCCTCCACACCGCCACAGTTGCCACTTCCTAGAGTTTATGCCTGTTCGCACCAGCAATTTCACGCCTCGCCACCGATGTCTCCTCCCGTCGCCGTCGACTAGTGATGTGATAAAACAATAACCTTCAACTCGCCATCAATTCCAGCAGTCACCTGCCTTATTCGAGTAACATGCTACTGCCATACGGAGTCATAATTAGCTGCTTTTCCAGCAACTGCAGAGGCCACAATACCAACCCCCAAACCATAACTCTAATCATCACATGAGTCTAAAACTCAGAAACTTTTTGAGTTCTCAACTGCTGTCATTTCCAGTCAATTGATTTTTTTAGATAATGAATTATGGGTTTTGGCTGTTTTTGTTGTTTTAAAAAATAAATTTTCAATTGTAAATTGAACAAATGTTTTGGAATATTCAATTCAAAATTTTCAAATTGTTTAATCATGCAATAGTTCAATTCAAAAATTAATCAATAACAATCAAATAATCAAATCAAATCATAGAATTAAAGATTGCTTTCATACCACTCTTGTGAAATTGGGAATAGATCCAATCGCGGCCAAAGTGGAATGATTACAAAATTTTATTGTATTTTAATTTCCCGAAAATCAAGATCACTTTAATTCTATAAAATGAATAACAATTAAATCATAATAAAGCATGAATATTAATTTGTACCTTATTTTAAAGCTTGATTTTTTTCTTGTCGTATCCCTCAAACTATCTTCAAAATTGACTCATGTCAATTACCATAGCTATACAAATATTCAAGCTCTAACAGTATCCAAAGAATAGGTTTTGAGAACCTTGTAACTCTTGTAGAGAATGTTAAGCAAAAAGTATTAACTCCATTAGAGCTTAAACATATTTATAGTAAGTTTTCGACATTTTAGTAATTTAATTGAAATTAAAATATAATTTCAATTAAAATTTAGTTAGAATTATTTGATCTCTCATATTGATCCTTATTTATTAAATATCTCACATTTAATCAATAAATTTTTCCAAACTTTACAATCAAGTCCAACTTAATTGTCTTTGCTCCTTCAACTCATTGTTCGTGTGAGACATATTAGATTCTTAAATATATTGACAATGATTATAAATTATAATTATAATTCATAATTATAATTAGATAAATTAAAACTCCTTTTAATTTATCTTTAATTCTCCAATTAAACAATTTATAATTATAGATCAAAATTGGTATATAGCAATATATCATGACCACCCAAATATTTAAGAATGTCAAAGTGGTTTTGACTAACCTTTCTGTGCATAATTTTTTCATTTAATTCAATCCGTTCGTCATATAATATTTCGGTTAGACATAGAGCATTAAATTAATATCTACTTTATTTTGAGCCTAAATATATTAGCTCTCCGTCATTAGTTATTGATTTAATTAATGAAATGTGTAAATTATTTACAAAACATCATTCTACTTTGGTCAAGGATTTTTCGAATCAATACTAATCGAGAACAATAGAAAATTCCCCCTAATTACTTTAGGTTAATGAATTTTATCTTGATTACTTAACTACCTCTATATACTTCATGTTATATCTAATGACTACTAACTGAACTACCTATAATTAGAATAGGTCATAAGTAATATCAAAACATAACAATTCATATACAAGATAACTTTAAAAACCTCAAGTTAAATGATCACATTGAGAATTTTTATAGACATACAAATAATGTTCCAAATGATTTTTTTCATATCAAGTCAGTTCAATGAACTTGTTCTCTAACAAGCACTAACACGTTTGCTTAAGTATCTCTACATTTTAGCCTATAAAATGTATTACTTTCTTCATAAGGAAAAATATAACGCATACTAATATTTTTACATTCTATTAATCTTGATTATTAATAAAATAATGACCAAAAACAATTTAGAGATAATATATAAATACAATATAAATTTTATAATTATAATATCATTATAATTTATTTGCAATATATAATTATTCTATAAGTTTTATCAAATATATTAAAACATATACAAGATAATGAATATCTTTAAATTATTTTATCACTAACTATGACTAATTAATTGGTTGTAATCCATAAACCACTAGGTGGTGCCTTCGGCAATCGATTAACAGGTCACTTGGAGTTTACAAGACAAAGCTGAGCCCTAACTTCCATACAGGAGCTCAGCAGGGAAAACCAATTCTGTATAAATGGGCTTAAACTTGAGGCTCTAATTCAGCCCTTGAACCGAGAGCCTGGTTTGGCACTTGGAGCATATACTCCTTCCGTTGGAGTAGTTCTGAAATTTTTTTTTAAAAAAACATTGCAGCAATTTTATGCTTTAAGCCAAGTGATTAGATTCAGCTCCCAATAAAGAATCTAGCCTGCAAGTTGTACCAGAAGAAAGGAAAAACAATAAGCAGGTTCCCATAAATTGGGGTCCCGATCCTCTTCTGCTTAAGACAACAAACCCCAGTTAGCCAAAACAGTTTAGCCATTTAATTAAGCCAGATCTCGGATCCATCCCCTATGCTAATACACTACATATATGATTAATTTAATAGCCGAATCGCACATTGCGTCCAATCCAGATGGTCTGAGAGCAAGAATTTCTGACTGCGTACTTTGCGCTCGACCCACATGCGATGCGCGGATGACTACTACGCGAGTACAAATTTGCAGCTGGTGTACGTAGACTTAGTGTTTGTTTTATTGGCTGACTACTTTATAAGGGCTAGCTTGTTTAGGGTTAGAAAACCTGATTAGGCATGACAGACTATATTTAACATGGTTGTCATCAACATTTATAAGCCACTAATTCAATCGTTAAGGATTAGGACATGCTAAGAGGATAATTTCGATGTTGAGTCTTTTAAGTTTTTTATTTTACATTTTAAAGTCAAATTTAGGAAAACTCCAGGTGAAACGAACCGCGGTTCTCCTGACGCCGCCCCTTCAACCTCAGGATTCTCTTGTAATTTGCGAGTGTTTAAGAAGAAACAAGGGTCGAAAAAGATTTAATTTGTGGGTCCCTTAACTGTAGCACGAAAATACACAGTTCAATTGAAACGACACAGCAATTTGTCATTAATTGGAGGACTTGTACTATTATATAATTCTATTATAAATTTATAACTAGGGTGTCACATCATTTTGCTTTTTTCACATCAAATAAAAATAAGAATTGAAGGTAACTTATATATAAAATGAGATAATAATTCAATATTATAAAATTTTGAACTAAAATATAGTTATTGTTATATATACCATACACTACAACAGATAAGGCTATTGGCGACGAAACTAAACGTCACTAAATATTAAGACAACATTTGCGAAGAAAAATAATCGTCGCTCTAATGGTCGCTGAATCTCAGTAGCAAAACAATATCCATGACTTTTTCTTGAAATCATGGCAAAAAAGTTTTGGATATATAATAATTTTGTTGGTAAAACATATAACCAACGAGAACGAAGGATGTCGTATATAGGATTTTGCAACGTATTTTTTCATAGATAAAAGTTTTTATCTACTAAATCATAGTTATAGGTAATTATTTTTAGTGACGATTTTTTTGTAGCAGAATAATTTTAGCTACTAATTTTTTTTGTAGATAAATATTTTTAGAGACGTTCTTGTAAACGTAAGTAACAACATTTTGTGACGATTTTTTGGTAGCTAATAGTTTTTAGTGACGATTCTGTTTTTGTAGCAGGATAGTTTTAGCTACTAGTTTCTTGTTGTAGGTAAATGTTTTTAGAGACGTTCTTGTAAACGTAGATAATAATATTTTGTGACGATTTTGTTTTGGTAACTAATATTATTTAGTGACAAAATTTTATTTTAAATATGAATATTATTATAATTTTTAAAAACAAATTTATTTTAATTTATTACAATTTTTAAGATAGTTTGAAATATAAATTAGTTACATTTTATAATTAATGTTGGTGACATATTTTCTAAATAATAATAAATTGAAATAAAATAAATATTAACAATGGAATGCATTTTATATAAAAAATATTTACAGGTCATATACAAACTAAGACTCCTCATCGTCGTCACTATTACTGACATACTTTGAGCCTCGCAATTGTTTGACCATCTTTTTAAGCTTGTTCACTTCTTTTACATTCCGATCTAACTTCTCTTCCATACATTGTAACTTAGTCTTTAGTGTCTGGTTCTTCTCTTGAAGCGTAGTGACATATGCTGGTCGTAACGAAGATGCACCAACAGGCATAGAGTCATACCCAAGACCTTTGATATATCCCGATCTTGTACCAAGGATATTATTGCAAATGTCATCGATATTGGGCTGATTCCCCTCAGACAATGACGTCTGCAATATCTCCTGCATCTTGTCCTACAATTTAAAGTACAAAATTGAGTTAATTATTACTTAGTATTACATAGAAAAAAGTAAATTACAATATTAATTTGTTTGTACTTACATAATTATTTTGTGCCTCTTCAGACATCCAGTCTTGACCTTCCTTGTAGTGTGTTAGCTTGTACAGTGTAATCTTATTACACTCTTGTCCTTGGATTTGTGTTTGACTCTATTTTATGAATTTAAAAAATTAGAAGATAACAGAATTTAATGTATTAAGAAATAGAATAATAAGTTGAAAACGTTACACTTACAAATTTTTATCGGATGACAACAAATGATTTGGAGTCAGTATTATGAGGAGTCTTCATTTTCGCTCTGTTCACCTTAGCTTTCTCACACTTTTCCTAAGTTAAGAGAAGTAGTCATACAATGTATAGACAAAATTAATGGAAGGACATATGAAAAGAAAAAAAACAAACCTGAACCTTCGCTGAGGCCCAATAATCACACGTTTCACTCCAATTTTTTAGAGTCATCAGTTTTGGAACATGTCTCCTTGCCTCTTCATCGGAAGGGAAAGATTGATAATATTTATGAAGTTTATATCGATGATCCTTCACCCTTTGTTTCAACAGTAAACTAACACTGCTTGAAACCTTATGCTTGTCGATATCAACAATATTGAGCTTCATCCGTAAAGAATACGTATAAGTTAAGTAACTATTTTTTTAAGTAAAATCGCAGTACATATATCAAATGAATTGAAATATTACCAAAACTTTATCCAAAGCATTTTGGAGCAAGTGGTCTTCCTTCAACTGCCTGACATATTGAAGGCAAGGTAATTCATTCCTCACAACGACACCCAACTCAGTGGACAATTTTACAAATTAGATCTTATCCAGAGGGCGACGTCGCGTGGGGTTAATGGTCACAGACAACTTGCTTTTCATTGCAACATTCATCTGTTAGAACTCAGCTCTTTTTGTGATACCTCTACCTCGTTTTCTAATGTCAGTATTGGAACTTGAAAATAAAAAAAACATAATAAAAAAAACACACTAAACATGTAATGAGTAATTTTAGCATTAATGTAAATATATTTGGTTAACAATAACAGACTTGAAGATCCCTCATGACTAACAAACGATGTTGGTAAAGGTTGTTGGTAACTTTCTTCATTTGAGGATGCAATTGTTGGTCCCTAAACCTGTTTAACTTGACTTGTAAGGACAAAAGGATCATTATCATACTATGTCTTCCTAACATTTATGCTAATAATATGCCCATTCACTTTCATGTCTGTTAGATCAAACTATTTGATTTACCTTCTTATCCTTGATGTAGTGCAACTCTATTATTTCAGAGATGACACTGTAGAATTCAATGATTTCGTCATCATGACATCCTTCAATGACAATCCCACTATTTTGACTTCTAACTCGACTATCTCGATCTTGTATATGAAATCTCACCCTATTAACAATACAACCTGTGTATTTCTTCCTACAAATATGAGGCCTACATGCAACACTATATAATATTGTTGTCTAATCTTGCACGTTACGATTATGTAACTGTATCATCTATAAGACAAATTGAAAATAATTATGAGGATAAGACATATTCTCATATTTTCATAATATATAATCAATATGAAACTTACTCGATTTCTAAACGAGTAAGTTTCATATTGATTATATATTATGAAAATATGAGAATATGTTTTATCCTCATAATTACGATGATACAAACTTCTGCCTATGTCTTTCTTCAACATTAATAATCCCTTTACTGCGAATTATATCTTTGTGCTCTCTATTTAAAAAAGACAACGATAGTATGATCTCAGAGTGAATGAAGAAAATTGTAATATGATTGTTTAAATCAAAAGGAATATACGTACTCCATTATGTATCGACTTTCTCGCAATTGTTCAAAATATACTAACGAGCGATTTTGAATTCGTCTTTAGTTAACTCCAAATATTTACCCACACTAAGTGACATAACTTTTTGGGGAAAATAGACAACCCACCATCGTCATGAAAATCAAAGTTACGTTCTAGTTTATTAAATCTTGTCTCTACATCAGTTAAGTACATTGAACAAAAAGTCAAGCATTCATTTGCTATATAAGCCTCTGTAATAGACCCTTTTGGTCGAGCTCTATCACGTATATAGTGCTTAAAAGAGCATAAAAACATGAACATAAACAGTTATAAACATAGGAACTGTTACAAACACATAACATAGAAAAAACTTGTTGAATTTAATATGAATTACCTTTCAATCGAAAACATCCATCGAAATTGAACCAGTCCATAAAGTTTTGCTTCATATGGTAAGTGAATTGCTAAATGAACCATAACATCAAAAAAAGATGGGGGAATAATAGTTCAAGCTTACATAGAACTAATGCTATGTCTTTTTCTATTTTATCAAGCTCTTCAACTTTAAGTGTCTTGCAACATAATTGCTTAAAAAACTCTCGCAATTGAACTAAAGTAACTGAAACATCCTTTGGCAAACACTCATGTATTCCAACAGGAAGTAGTCGTTACAAAAGTACATGACAATCATGACTTTTCAACCTTAAACTTTTTTTCTCAATATGCATGACATTAAGATTGTGCCTTAATAGTAATTCCTTCCAATATGGCAAGTTAAAAAATATGCTTTTTTTGTCCAATTCAGTTCGAGATCATTTCTCTTACGCTTTCTATTACTTGGGTGTTTTCCAGGTGTAATGTCACCCGAATGTCACAGCTGGTAAATAATATTATCACCAGACAACTACATCAGAGCTTCATCTTACTCTACTGTGCCATTAAACTGTTTACTTCTTCGCCATATATGTCCATGTTCCAAATAACGACGATGACCCGTATAATATATTTTACTTCATATCATTTTTTAATATGTTTGATGGTTACACACAGGACAAGCCATATATCCTTTAGTGCTCCACCCAGACAAATTCCCATAAGTTGGGAAATCATTTATAGTCCACAAAATAACAACATGCATTATAAATGTTCTGCTTTCAACAACATCAAAAGTTTGTAATCCAAATTCTCATAGATCGTTTAAGTCATCAATTAATGATTGCATATATACATCGATGTCCTTACCAGGAGCAGTAGGTCCTGGAATAAGCAAAGAAAATAACACAAAAGGCTCCTTCATACACTTTCATGGAGGTAAATTGTATGGGACTAGAATCATCGGCCACATGCTATATGAATTACTCATATTACCGAAAGGATTAAATCCATCTGAGGCCAATCTAAGTTGAACATTATGACAATCTTGTCCAAACCATGGAACTTTCTATCAAGTTCTTTCCATGCTATTGAGTATGCTGGATGATACATAAAGTTATCATCAATGTGTTTCTCTTTATACCACCTTGTATTTATGGTTGTTTTTGTTAACATAAAAAGTCTTTGTAATCGTGGTTTAATAGGAAATTGTCGAAGGATTTTATTCGGTATCTTTTTCCTTTGCCACATCCACCTGCCACCTTGATGTACCACATAGGACACTCCTGAAGATCTTTACTTTCCTTCCGAAAAAGAACACAGACATACTTACAAGCATGAATTGAAATGTATCCCAACCTAAGGTCCCTTATTAGCTTCTTCGCACCATAGTAAGATTTCAGGAACTTGTGTCCAATAGGTAATGCATCATTCAGTAAGTCAATAAACATGTTAAAGGACTTGTTACACCATTTATTATAAACCTTCAAATGCAATAACTTCACAACAAAAGAGCGTTGGGAGAAATCAGAGCACCCCAGATATAATTGTTCTTGAGCAACTTTCAATAACTTCCCAAAATTATCTGTTGTAATATTACCAATTATGTTAGGCATTCCTGTTTCATTCATAGTCTCCATATAATTCAATCGTCTAACATCTCGTCAATCCCATCATCACCATCATCATTCACATCACAATCATCAACATCATTATTGTAACTGTCATC
>JAOTAY010000006.1:7813156-7852126 GCA_025629805.1 Erythroxylum baracoense
TTGCAATACCGGCCGGTATCTGGCCGGTATTTTGGGTACCGGCCGTACCGGCCGGTACTGGCCGGTAAATGCCGGTATCGACCGGTATTTACGGCCGGTACCGAAGGCGAGATTACCGTTCCGTTTATCGGCCGGAACGGAACGGTATTCCGAACACTGATTATAAGAGTCTCTTATAGTTTTTCCTGGAATAGAATTCTTCACAAATTACAATTGTATCTGGACATATTACCCGTGATTAAAAATTTTAATTAATTTGATCCGTTCAATTATAAAAAAATTTAACCGTTTAACTTTTTGATTCAATTTTTAACTTTTCATTTCTATTTATTTTAATAATTTTTATTGTTAAAAATCGATTAATTTTTTATTGATCACTCAATTTTATAAATTAATAAGTTCTTATAAATTAAAATTAATTAATTAATTTTAATTTAACAATTTTTAGTTAAACTTTAATTTTTCAATAAGTAAAGATAATTTCTTTCAGTCATATATTAAATTCTTTAATTTTATTTAATCTTTAGCCAATTTTATAATAATTTAGTACCAGATGAATCTTTTAAACCTTAAATATTTTATTTTACAAACTTAACTCCGAACCAATTTTTAAAACATTACATATTACCTACATAGAATGAACTGTTGATAACAAGTCTTGCCCGTTTTTTCTCTCTAGGGATGCAAGTTTCGTCATGCTTTTGTGCATGTTTTCGTATTGCTAGTCAATTTTTCTTGTTTCTTCTCGTTCTGTTTTCTTGCTTTCCATGGAGCCTGAATTTTAACGTTTATCCATTCGAGAGAAAGAAGATGCAGAGCTCGTGATTAAGGCATCAGAGATAAAAAGGAACAATATTGATTATAACTTGAGTCTGTTAGGCAAATTTTTGGGAGAGAGAGGTGTAAATTTTAAAGCTATGGAAAGGACTTTGCTTAACCTATGGCGCCCTATTAAGAGATGCTCTATCAAAACTTTTAGGGGTGATGGGCTCTATCTTTTCCAGTTCTTCCACATGGTGGATCTTCGGAAAATGTTGGCAGGAGGTCCATGGAGTTTTAATAACTGCATTCTGCTGGTGCATCAGATGACTGAGAGTGAGAATCCTGAAGATGTTGATTTCAGGTTTGTCGATTTTTGGGTTAGAGTGCATGATCTCCCTCCTGGTTTTGCTTCAAAATCGTTGGCATTCAATATGGGGAATATTATGGGCACATTTCTCGATTATGATACTGATAACAAATGCAACTCTTTCGTTAATTACATGCGTATTAGGGTTCGTTTAAACATAACTGAACCTCTTATGAGAACTAAGAAGATTAGAAAGGAGGGTGGTGATTTTTTTTAAGTCTCTTTCAGCTATGAGAGGATACCTCTTATCTGTTAACTATGTGGCATTATTGGTCATAGTGAATCAAGCTGTGTTAAACTCACTGAGCTGCCGGAGGAGGAGATTAGAAGAGAGTGGCTGGAGGAAATTTGATCAGAGATTCGAGCCCAAAATAGAATCCGCTTTAATCAGTGGAGAAGAGATCCCAACAACCACGAAGGTCTTGATTGTAGTTCCACAAATCAAGGGAATCAATATCTAGAAAAGGAAAAATAAAAAAATAGAGTTAGTATTTCTTATGGCTCTTTTCCTAGGAAATTTAAATTTGCCTCAACAAATGGTTTATCAAAATCGGTTTCTTATGCTCCTGGACCGGAAACTACTGGTATTGAACCAATTTTATTAGCAACTCGTAAGGAAAAAGAAAATACTATCATGGATGTTGATGAAGTCAAAAAAATCCTCGGGAGACCTTAAATAATGCAAACAATTTCGACAAGATAAAAGGTAGTAGAGATTCATCTTTTTTTATTTCAACTCCTACCTCTACTAACTTATCAACGACCGGTCTTTCTCACAAGACCCGCCAATCGACATGAATTGTATTGCTTGGAACTGCCGGGGTTTAGGCAACCCGCATGCAGTTAATGCTTTGAGAGACATTGTTAGGAACAATAAGCCTCACTTTCTTTTTCTTAGTGAAACTTTTGTTACTTCTAGTAGAATGGAGGAACTTCGTATTTTGCTTAAGTTTGATTGTTGTTTCTGTGTTGACCGGAATGGTCATAGTGGAGGTTTTGCTCTACTTTGAAATAATAATAAAAATGCTACTGTTTTGGGTTACTCTAGTAATCACATTGATATAGAGATTGTTCATTCTAATAACTTTAAATGGAGATTTACCGGTTTTTATGGCTTTCCTGAAACTCATAGAAAGAGAAGTTGTTGGGAACTTCTTAAAGCTCTATCTCGTCATTATCAGTTGCCTTGGGTTTGCATTAAGACTTTAATAATCTTCTTTCTGTTAATGATAAATTCAGTGGTCAGGATTACCCTACCTCTCTCATGGATGGATTTCGTTCTTGTATTGCATATTGTAATTTGGTTGATGTTCCACTTGTGGGTTTTGGTTTCACTTAGGAACGGGGTAGAGGCTTGGATTCTTTGGTGATGGAGCGTTTAGACAGAGCTTTTGTTTCTGCAGATTGGATTGCTTATTTCTCTTATCATAAGCTCTATAATTTGGTCGGCCCTTATTCGGACCATAGTCCTATTAAGCTCTTTGCTAGCACTGATCTCCCGGTTAAAAAAAATCAGCAGGTTCAAATTTGAAAATAAATGGTTGATTGAAAATGGATCCATGGAGACTTGTACCATGCTTGGTCTTGAGGCCCGAATATTGGAGTGTTAGAAAAGATTTCAGCTTGCAGTTCGTCTATAGTTGCTTAGAGTAAATCACTGGATCATAATTTTAAAGCAAGGATTGGTGATTTAAAGAGGAAATTTGACTCTGTTTGGCAATCCCATGTTGATGATGTGTTGATTTTGAACCTTAAAAATAAACTCTCGAATCTTCTTACTCAGAAAGACATTTACTGGAAGCAAAGGTCAAAATTTTTTTGAATTAATTACGGGGAAGCTAATTCTAGATTCTTCCATGCTCAAGCCTCAAGACGTAAGCGGATTAATCATATTGATTCTCTGGAGGATGATCGGGTAATGCTGTCTCAAATATTGACTCTATGTGCTCTATTAATTTGGATTATTTTAATAAGCTTTTTGCAGCTCCTCTTGATGACTTGAATTTTGAAGAATTTGCTTGCATTAATCGGGTGGTGACAGAAAATGACAATTCTTCTCTTTTGGCTCCTTTCAACATGGAAGAATTTAAAAAAGCAATTTGCGAGATGCACCTTGACAAAGCGCCTGGTCCTGATGGTATGAATCCAACTTTCTTTCAGAAATGCTGGGACATTGTAGGAGTTGACATTTTCTCTCAAAGTTGCTCTTGGCTTGAAAACTGTGAGTTCCCTGCTTCCTTAAACAATACTACTATTGTTTTAATTCCAAAAAAAGACAAGCCTAGTAGTATGAAGGATTTCAGGCCAATTGATCTTTGTAATGTGGTTTATAAAATCATAGCCAAGGTCATTGCCAATAGACTCAAAGTTATTCTTCCTAGAATTATCTCTCTAATGCAGTCTGCTTTTGTTCCTGGTAGCCTTATTTCTAACAACCTTATGGTAGCTTTTGAGATTATTCATTACATGAAGAATAAAGGGTGTGGTTTAAATGGTGATGTTGCTTTTAAGATTGATATTAGCAAGGCTCACGACAGAGTTGAGTGGAGTTATCTTGAATTCATTTTGTTAAAGCTAGGGTTTGATGCTAAGTGGGTGAAATGGATTATGCTTTGTATAACTACGGTTAATTATTCTATTGCTTTTAATGATAAAAGCGTGGGTTCCATCATTCCTAGACGAGGGCTTAGACTGGAAGATCCGCTATCTCCTTATCTTTTTATTTTATGTGCTGAAGGCTTATCCACACTTTTGAGGAAGGCAGAATCTAGGGGCGATATTCATGGTATTAACATTTACAGTAGGGCTCGCAGTGTTTCTCATTTATTTTTCGCTGATGACAATCTCTTTTTCTTTAGAGCTTCATCTAATAAGTGTAGTCACATAAAAAGAATCCTTTCTATCTATGAGAAAGCTTCAGGACAAGCTATCAATTATCAAAAATCTGGTGTCATGTTTAGCTCAAACACGAAGATGGATGTGAAGTAAGAAGCGATGTCAATTTTAGGGGTTTCTAATCCTATTGACCATGGTCGCTATCTTGGTCTTCCTTATTTAGTTGGAAGAAATAAAAAACAAGTGTTTGCTTTCTTGAAGGATCGACTGAGCAAAAGAATTCTTAGTTTGAAAAAATATACTGCTCTCTAAACCTAGCAAAGAGATTGTCCTCAAGACCATTGCTCAAGCTCTTCTTACTTTCTACATGAGTGTTTTTCTCCTTCCCAAAGGTATTTGTGAGGACTTACATAAGATGATGAACTGTTTTTGGTGGGGTTCTTCGTCGAGTGATCGAGCTAAAATTCACTAGGCTAAATGGGAGAGACTTTATGTTCCTAAGAAGCTGGGAGGTATAGGTTTTCGGGACTTAAATTATTTTAATCTTGCTATGCTTTGTAAGCAAGGTTGGCGCTTTTTGACTCACCTGAATTCCCTTCCGAGTAAATTATTTAAAGCTAAGTATTTTCTTGATTGCAATTTTCTGAATGCTAAGGAGGGTAGCAATCCCAGTCTAATATGGAAGAGCATTTTTTTGGATAAAAATTTGCTGGATAAAGGTGCTCGTTGGCGAGTGGGAAATGAAAATTCGATCTTAGTTTTCAAGGATCCTTGGTTGAATCGTGAAGCTGATTTTTTTGTGCACTCTACACCTTTACCTGGTATGGAAAATATGAAGGTTAGCCATCTTTTTAATTCTCATAACTCAGGATGGGATCACTCTTTTGTAAATGACATTTTAGCATCTATGGATGCTTATCAGGTTTTTAAAGTCCCTATTTCCCCCTTTGTGCCTTCTGATCACTTCTGTTGCCATCACACCAGGAATGGAATGTATAGTGTAAAATCGGGATATAAGGTAGCTACTGATCATCTCTCTTCTATCTCCTCTTATGTGGTTGATGGCCCTTGGAATCTTATTTGGGACGCTCAACTCCCCCCGAAAATAAAAGAATTCCACTGGCGGCTGCTACATGATTTCATCCCTTATAAGCAGCGAATTTCAGATAAGGGAGTAGTTATTGATGTTTCTTGTAGCAGGTGTGTTCTGGTTGAAACTTTGGATCATATTTTTCTCTCTTGTTCTCACGCTAGACGAGTTTGGATGCTACAGGTATTACTTTGGATGGTGACAATATTAAATGTTGTATTTCCTCTTTTTTAATTGGTAACAATTATGATTTGTAGGACCGGATTTTATCCATATGTTGGAGCCTTTGGTTTCATAGAAATCTTTTTTGTTGGGAGCAAAAAGATACTCATCCAACAGCTATAATGGCTTTTGCGAATGGCTTTCTTCGTGACTGGAAAGAGGCCAAGTGTGCTTTTGATCAGGTTATCCTAGTTTCAAACATTCCTCCTCGTCGTCTCTCTTGGAGTAAACCTAATGTTGGTTGGTTGAAGTGTAATGTAGATGCTTTGGTTTCAAAAAGTGATAACAGTTCGGAGTTTGGTGTTGTTCTTAAGGACGATCAAGGTCGTTTTGTTAGAGCTTTCTCGGGTCATATCCCTTATTGTTTGGATGCTTTTCTTATGGAAGCAATCTCTATTAAAGAATCTTTAGCTTGGCTCAAGGATCAAAATATGGATAAAATTGTTATTGAATCGGATTGTCTAGAAGTGATTAATAATCTCAATGGTTCTTCCAGTAACTTATTAGAGGTTGGTTTAATGTTTACCGAGTGTCTTGCGCTTAAGATTCTCTTCTAACATTTGTCCTTCTAATGGACTTCTCGAAATGCTAATAAAGCCACTCTTTCATTAGCAAGGGTAGCTTTATTTCATGCAAACCATCTTAATTGGGATAGTATCTCAAGTAGTATTGCTTCAGTTCTTTGTTCTAATTTTCCTTCTCATATAGTCAATTATGAGGAAACGTAGGTTTGGGCGTAACTCAGGTCCAGGGTGTATGGGGTAAAGCCTATTGGTTTTTGGTTTAGTTGCTTCTTCTGTTTTGGTTTCTTCCTTTAATGAATTCGTTTCTCTAAAAAAAATTGCATATTACCTTCGGACGAGAGAATCAAGTAGCTGCGATTTTTAACCGAAAAGCATCATTGTTTACTATTAGCAAATTACAACAACCTGTTTCCAGAAGTTGGAATTACACATTATGTGGTGTTTTCGTACTGGAATTATATAGTGAATGAACTTTTACCAAGTCAGATAATTAAGCGGTATGACACAGTCAAAATATGGTAGCTCCACTTTGGAACTAGCTAGATTGATGGAGATGAGTCAAACACGAAAAGAAGAAGATAACCTAGAAATCGTACCAACCCCATGGAATTTAGCAAAAAAAAAAATAGCCATCATGAGTCGAGTCCAACATAGCTAAGCGGCTTTTCTATGCTTCCAAAGATAGCATTCGAAGGGCACACTTATCATTAATGAATAGTGGCATGTCTACTTGTATCAAACAACGAGAACATGCATGGAAACTCTAGCTAGATAAGAAAAGAATATATATGGTTAACAACTCCTTAACGGCAAATCCACTGGTTGAGAGGATTTGTGACCTTCGAACTATTATTGTAGCGTGTGTTTTGGGTACTTGATTACTTTGATCATGCACATAGACTCGTTTAGGTCACCCAACTCGCTCATTGGGATTATCATATCTTAATTCTTAAGGACTAATCCGATAATGAGACATTGTAAAACATGTACTAATTATTTTTGGACTGCTCTCTAGTCAAATATCAATGCAGGTCCACACTCTTTCTCTGGTTTCTAAACTTTGTACGTGTTGCATGTCCAATTAAAATAAACATGCAGGCCTTGCACGCAATTCATTCTATATGTGTTTGATGATTTGGAAACAAAGGCAAAGGTTGAATTGGTCTCAGGAAACCAACAAATGGATTCTCTTCGGTCAACAGTAATCCCTTAGAAGAAACCCATTTTAAGTCTTGTCCCTCTCAATCATTTCAAAGTTGTGATGATTAAAAAAATACCGTTTCTTCTAATACATTCGCTCACTTGATACCTAAAATTCAAAACAAATAATACTGTTTCCACTTTCTTCTACTGCATATTTTAGAATGTATATGGTGCGCTACAGTCTTTCTGTTCACATAATATGAGGAATCCCCAACAGAGAAGACAGATACATAAAAAGGTAATTGATTCGACCTAACTCATACCAACTTTTCATGAATAGTTCTATACTTATGTTTGCAGGTCAATTGCTGCATGTCTGTAAATAATTGTTTTCTCTTATTATGCCATTATTATACATTATCCTTACTGAAAAGGATCTAGCATTGGAATATCATATCAACTAGAAACAAGTGTAAAGTCCGATCCTTTACATTATTTCCTTCTTTAAGTTGATTATATTCATTTCACGACTTTTGGATTTTAAAGGGGAAGATTAAACAAAAGGTAGAAGACAAAAAAGTCCAAATGTTAAAGTGTGTATTCAGGAAGATGAAATTAAGAAGGGTTAAGTTGAAGCATGACTAATATTATAGTTGACTCATGGTAATATGTACTTGCTAACCCAATTTTATTAATATGGGTTTGGCTAAACCACTTGAATAAACTCGTTCTAAGCCTAATAAAGAGTTGACACTTTGTATTGCCAAATCCCCAGAAGGATTCTGCTAGTAGGGTTAGTGAAAAGCTGTTGGAAGTATACGAAGTAGAGATGTCAACCATTTGCATCGGATAAGATACTAAAACAACAAATGGATAAGTCCCAAATCAAAGGCAAGTTTAAAGAGTATAATCTTGTTAATGTTGTTAATACTTCGAAACAGTGGCGGTAGCCTGGGGGAGGGGGGGTACCGTTACCCTGGATCAAATTGAGAAGATTATTTTTGCTTAATTTTTATATCATTTTGTAATTTTTGAATTAAATTTTTAAACTCATAGGGATAATTTTATGATTAAATTTTTATATTTCTTTTAATTCGCTCCCCTTAAAAACTAGCCGAACTTCACCACAGCTTTGAAAGTAAACTATAGTCAAGAACTTTGACTAAAGCATTATCAAGGACTTTCCACTTGCATACAATATTGTTCTAATATCTTCAATTCCATGATTCAATTCGACATTATAATCTTCTTATAACACTATAATAAGGAAATACAGCTCGAACCTAGAAAAGTTTGAAATTATACTTCCCTAACTTTATGTTTTTTTTTGGGTGGTTCACTGTCAAATCGAAAATCTGCCAATAGAAATATATGATCTTGATTGATCTTTTCTTTTACACATTTTCTATACACATCCCTTTCTTTAGCATCTATCGGTATTGTATATATCTTGACCGGATGGAATGGGTAGACAAAGTCCTTTGCTCATGTTCACAATGAAAAAATGGACGAGTGCATAAATGATACGCAAGTGATTTCACAATTTTGAAATTTGTCATACCTCTAAAGGGGGTTCAAGCCTTAGACAAGACTGATGGAAACTCAATTTCTACCCAATCAACTTCAAAATAATTTGCTGAATTCAAAGCCAAACATTGTCAAGATTTTCTGTTTTGGAGCTTCATGATAAATCTTAAAATGTCATTTATCATATGAACAGTAAACATCGATGGTTGAACATTATAAAACCATGAAAGAAGTTGATGTCCTAAGTACCACAAAATTAAAACTGTTTCCCATAGTGATTTGATATTGTACTTCGATATATTATAATGTACTAAATTTTGGATCTTTTTATTTTCCATTCCCGTTCTTAAAAATCCCCCTATAGTGTTAAATATTATTATTAGCTGTCATGGTTAATGTATTATTATTTTTATGTTATAGGCAACCAATTGTGTAGAGGACTGTACTCTTACCTCACGAACATGAAACAAGACTCCTATGTTTAAGATTAATTATTTATTAATATACTACTACAACAGCACTGATTAAGAATTTTATTGATACGTCAAATTTAGAAAAGTTCAATAACACATAACATTACCTTTAATTAATAAAGAAACTGTTTTTAAGTAACTCATAATTATTTATTGACATAACATCTAATGTAGGTAAGCGTTAATTTGATTTGACAATATGGTAATTTCTTTTTTTTTTAATACCTCATCGCAGTGCCACCAAATAGGTCAGTGTTGGATTTCCACAACCAACGGGAAGTAATTCTCCTCACAATTAAGTCAGCTGTCGGCTATTTATCTAATTGGTGCTCTTTGGTAAAATTAAGAGAGAGAGAGAGATATGCCCCTCGTAGGGTAGCCTAGTGGTAGAAAAGGGAAAGGGATTGTGTGAAAGGTTGTAGGTTTAAACTGAGAAAGGAGTAGTCTTTATTAAGGTGATGTAATCCTTCTAATAATAGCCCATTCTTTAGAGCAGATACCTTTATTATTGTCTAAGATCAGACCTGAATTTATTTATCTATGAATCTGAGTAATTGGCTCATAGGTGTGGTGATATTTAACTTAGAAAAACTTAATGGTTTGGTGGAAAGTATTAAATTTTAGGGAAAAGAAGATCAAACAAGACCCAAATCTTAAAATAGATATCAACGTCTTCTCCGGCTCTGGGACTAAGGTCAACATGTAGGGTTGGAATAAAAGAGCAAGGAAAGCAAGGCACCAAGCATATTTTTCAATCTACATATTAATATCGTTGAAAAAAACTCGATGGTGACCTATTAATTTTTTTTACTTTATATCTCCAACAATTAATGAATATAATTATCTTGTCGTAGCTTATTTGTCGTATGTCTGCCCTTAGAGTTTGTGCTTGGACCACACTTGCCCCATAAGTCTACAAATATTGCCATCTTTAATGTAACCATCAAAGGTCAGCCATGACATGGTCTAGTGTTTCATTTTGGTAGTATTTAAAACATATAGGACCTAGTAGCGTTTTTGCGTAAAGTAAATTAATCCCATGTTTTGTTGAAGCTAAAGTCTTGTAAGAGTGGCAATAATGGAGTGCCGTGGTGTCTAAATCCAGCTTCCTGTAGTGCTCTTTTTCACATGGTTCAAAATGTCCTATTCAGAGTAACCAAATAACAACTCAACTAGTTCTTATAATTCTTCTTCACCACAGCAATAATAGTGCCTAAGCATTGGAATTGGAGATGTGTTTTCCTTTCGTTTTAGTTTGGAGGACATTAAAGCTTGCAATGGGAAGGATTTACGTTTAGAACCTCCATGGCTTGTCTATTAATTGTTAAGAAATGAAAGTATGAAACAGATCATATCACAGGCATGTCAATGGGAAGATGGAGAACAAAGTTTGACAACCCCTTCGTAGAAACAAAATTGGCTCCACTCGGCCCGGGGCATAGCTCAACTGGCAAAGGCTTGGGTGGTGTGGTGCCTGCCATGCTGGCAACCTGCAAGGTGGGGGTTCGAATCTTGGGGGCAACCTTTAAGATTTGGGCCCCTTGTATGGTGAGATCAGTGGGTAAGCTCAAGTCTTTGGTCAGTTGAGGCACATCCCGCGATTTACAACCTTCACCAATCTCGAGGACACGGGGGATGGGGGCTCCTAATTTTGGAGTTCAACATTAAAATTGGCTCCACTCGGATGTGACATGAACCGAAATTTGCAGTCAAAAGTAGGAAGGAAGCAGCAATTAATTGCCTCCTGCATGTGATTTTTTTTTTGTCACGAATGCTTGAAACTATATATGTATATTTTTTTTTTGCATTAGATATATTCTTGAATATATATAATAATTTATAAATTATTTAATAAATTAATGGCTCAAAATTAGATAACAAGTTCAACTAGATAATCCCTAAGATATATATTAAATGTAATACAAATTTAACTTCTAATATTTAATAAATACTTGTATAATTCGAATTACTTGAAGAGTTCTACGAATCACTTAGACCACTTGAAAGGAGCAAAACTATATTAATATGTACTGTCACTATAGTATATTGCTAATCACTGTTGACATGTGATAATTTTAGTTTGGAATGGTACGACCCATCAACTTTATTCAATGGCGGGGTAACTGTTCTGAACATGCAGGTTGCAGCCCCTTACAAAAAAAGAAAGAATAAAAGAACACATTGAGAAACAAATGCACCAATATCTATTTGCGTATGACCAAAGGTAGGCCAATCAAAGCACGTTTCAGCATAATATATATGGCACTTTGCTATACTATGAATTACGTCACTCCCCCAAAGTTTGGACATATTAATTGGCCCGACCAACATAGCTGACTTGAATTCAAGCTTATACTTTAGCTGCAAATGGGTCTCATGAATTGGTCCAAGTTTGATATTTTGTCATTGGGATAGACTTTAATTACTCTTTACGCATACAATGCATCCACTGTTGTAAACATTTTTAGTCTCACATCAACGCTTGACTAGTCATTAAGGTTATGTAATATTATTAGATGAGGTTTGATAATAGAATGGAATTCAATGAGATGGAAGAGAGAGTTTCATATTTCATCTCATTCTATCCTAAACATTAAAAATAAAAAATCTCTAATTTGGAGAGTTTATGATAGAATGTAAAGTGATACACTATATTATATTATAACCTTTTCACCCAAACAACTTTTCACTATATTAAATTATGAACGTTTTTATCCTTCCTAAACAACAATTTTCTAATATTACATCTATTTACGTTCTATTCTATTATAAATCATTCAATTTCATTAAAAACTTTACATCCAACCAAACATATGCTAAAGTTAATTATAGTCTCTTGGAAGTTAGAACTGATTAAAATTGTCGGAGGAGACTTCTAAAAATTTTCTAGAGTTTTTTTGGTTTTATTTTTATGTTTATTAGTATTAAAATAATTACACTTTTATTAGTATTAAAATAATTACACTGTTAATATTCATAATAATTAAATATTATATAAATTAACATTAATATAAATTAAACAATTGATATTATATTAAATATTTTATAATATCATTAATAACGAATTCATTATATTTTATTAAAATAAACAAGTAAATAATAAAATTTGTAAATTTTATTTATAAATAAATATTTATTATAATTATTAAAATAAAATTTAAATTATTTTAATTTTAAAATAAATTTAAATAATAATTAAATAATTAAATTGTTTTAGTCTTAACTATATTATTAAAATTTAATATATTAAATAATTAAATAGTATATGTTAGTTAATGATAAATTTAAATTAAGAGAAAAATGAAAACAGAAAATTGAAATTACTTTTAATAGGTCATCTCGTTCTACTTTCATTTTTGTTTCCCTATTTTAATTTTGATTTATTTTCAAATAAAAATAAAAAATAAAATTGTTATTAATGTCAATATAATTATATTTTATTAATAATAATAATTAAATGTTAAATAAAACTTTAATTACATTAATTATATGAATTAATTTGTTTATTTTATTTTAATCACTTAATAAATATTAACTAATTAAATATTAACTTAAATTTTATTATATTTAATTGATATAATAATTAAATAAACTATAAATTTAAATATTTATTTATATTTATGTATGAAAAGTAAAATTATATTATTTATATTTGAAAATTTATTTCGTAAGCATTTTAAAGTTTTGATAGATAAATATTTTAAAATTAAAAATATATTTATTCAATAATTACCAAAATTTTAAATTATTTTTTATTCAAAAAAGTGTAAAATTTTAAACAAATTATAAAATTGAAATAAATTCAATAGCTAAATTATATTAATCATAATTTTTTATTAATAATTAATATTAAATAATTAAATATTGCATATTTAGTTAATGGTAAAAATTATAGATATATTAATTATATGAATTAATTAATTCAAATTTTACTCATAAGTTATGAAAATTAGAAGAAACTAATATTAAAAGCATAAATCATAAACTCAACCAAACATGTTTAATTAGAAAATTTAAAAATAAAAACAGAAAATCGAAAATCATAATAAAACTAAATAGGCTGTAATTTTCATATCTTCTGGAAAAAGAAATAAATAAAAATAAAAATTAGAAACTCACCAAATAACTTTTTAACTAAACTAAAAATAAAAAACAAAATATCAAAAATAAAAGTAAACAAGTTCAAAAATATTTTGGAAAATTTGAGTCTAAATTCTTAAATAGTCACTCACATTGAATTCATTAATTGATTTTGAATGATTAATTAATTCATTTAAAATAAATAATTTACAAGTTATAATATACACATATCATCATCGTCATTATCGTCATCTCACTAAGGCCCAAAATTTATAGAGGTTTGATAGCACACAATCTTATTCTTACTTAGTAGAGAGTTGTTTACCGACATATATCTAAAAGATAATTATTACTTGATCATCTATTATTAAAGAAATTAACCAGACTTAGCTTTTAGTTAATTTAGTTAAAGAGTGAATCATTCAGATTTAGTCTATGTAACATGACGACTACACATTTGAACCCAACAGTGTCATCCATTTTTTTAAAGAACGTAGATAACCATTAGACTATTAGTCGGCTACGTATATAAACAAATCCGATTGAGGTATACTTTTACTTTTAGTTTGGGAGGGAATTTTTGTATAAAACTCTATTTTCTTGGTACTACTCGTTAGCCTTATACCTCACAAGCAGCCATGGCTTAGAATAATTCAAAGCTTGGAGATTAAATATACAATCGACATAATCATGTGTACTAATCCAACAATAAAGAAATGCTTCCATTATGTACCACTGCAGCTCTGTAGCTACACCTTGTTGAACAGTAAGTTGGTCCCGGAGCACCTAATCATTGTATCATTGTCATGATCTGATAAATGATAATGAGTTTTAAAGAAAGGAAAATTACGCCATGCAATTTGTGTATTATCTTCTTTTCTTTCCCTTCTGTTCTTAATCAACGTGGGATACGCTTGAAAGCACAATTATGAGGCAAATTGAAAAAAAAAATGACGAGATGTAGTATTTAATTAAGAGAGCACAAAGGGGTTTCTGATTTTTCATTGGAGCTAACCTATGACTTGGCCTATAATTGGGGAAAGAAAGGAATAGGCTTTGGTTGTGACTTTCCTATATAGTATAAGGTCTGTATGTCATTTGCTTGAGTAGACTTTGGATTCCGTTTATAACTAGAGAAAGAGAGCAGAAAAGGGGGGTAGCCATGGAAGCACACTTATTGGTGGTGATTTGTTTATAAGAGATAGAAGCTGATAATTGAAATTAAGGAAGGCTTCTCCTTTGACTTATGTTATCTCTTAATAAATCTAGCTCCCTCGTATCCTAAAAGCCAAGTCTTCTAAAGGAACAAAGGCAAGTTTCTCACATCCTTCAAGCTTGTTGGTTTTGAAAGTTGTCCTTGTTAAAAATAGAGAAAGAGAGACAGAGACGGAAAAGGGTATGGGGAGGGCACCTTGTTGTGATAAGACTAATGTGAAGAAAGGGCCATGGTCACCTGAAGAAGATGCAAAGCTCAAGGAGTTTATAGAGAAACTTGGGACAGGAGGCAATTGGATTGCTCTCCCACAGAAGGCTGGTAAGACATTTCACTTCTTCTTCCCTTATGCTATTGCTGGTATTTTGGAGAAATGAAAAATATTGCGATGAAGAGAAATTACTACCTTAATCCTTGTTTGGTTATGATCCAACCCATGTTGAATCAGTATCTGGCATTGTTACAGGGCTTAAAAGATGTGGCAAAAGCTGCAGGTTAAGATGGCTAAATTATCTGAGACCCAACATTAAACATGGAGAATTCTCAGATGATGAGGACAGGATAATCTGCAACCTCTATGCTAACATTGGAAGCAGGTATTCCACCCCATATTCATTTACCTCTTCAAGACAGTGAATAGTCTATGTTTCACATGTTCATCTCTCTCTTTCTGAGCAGAACTCGCATACTCCGTGAATAAAGCCAAATTCGGAATGAATTTTTTCTACTTCTCACTAATGTATCCCAAGCTCTGAACTACTCTTTAGAAATGATGTACAATGAGCACTGATGAGAAGTTTCTGTGTCCTCGTGGAATTTTTCCAATATTAATATGCAGGTGGTCAATAATAGCAGCTCAATTGCCAGGCAGAACAGATAACGATATAAAGAACTACTGGAACACCAAGCTCAAGAAGAAACTTATGAGACTGCTTAATCCCACATCTCAAATAGGACCTCATCACCAAGCCACTAGTTTCCCATCTCTTCTTCAGGCTACAGCATTGTCACCCTCCACACAACTTTCATCATCATCCTCCTACAGACGCAGCAATCACACTTATTACGGTTTATCTGGTCCTGTGAATGATCCTACTTCGTTTTCATCTAGTCCTTTGAGCAACAGTTCTTTTACATCTAATTCTGTGCTTCAACCCCAAGAAAGCTTTGTTAGTCCCATGCAACATAATTACCAAGTCAAAGAGAGTCTGCTGAGGTTTGGAGGTGAAGCTAGTTGTAGTTCCTCCGATGGAAGTTGGAACAACCAGATCAATCATATTAAGGAGTCAGAATACGGATACATTGCTAGTAATAGCGAACAATCAGGGTTGCAGAATTATTTGCACAATGGGATTGAAGAGGATCATAAATTACTGCTACCAAGTGGTGGTGCTGAGGAATGGAGTCATGAGAAGCAAAATGGATTGTGGGTTGATAATCCCTCAGACTATGGTTTTGAGGAGATTAAGCAACTCATTAGCACTAGTAGTTGCAACCACTTGTTGTTTGAAGATAACAAGACGCAGGAAAAGATCATGTACTACTGATGCTGACTGTGAGAAAAAATCACGAACAGATATGTAATGGTAAGAGAAGAGCTTAACAGATTCAGATTTGGACTCAGTTTGTTGTGGGGGAAATGAATTTTTTTCTTTTTTTTCCAATAATTGAAGCACCTTTTTTACATAAATGAAAGTTGTTTACGAGAAATGAAGTGTTAATCTCATCTGTTAATGTATTATTTTCATGTTGTTATATTGAAAATTTTATGTTATCCTTGAACTTTACAATTTGAATAAGGTTACTCATTTGTGACCCGAAAGTTACAGTTTTAAGTTACGAAAATATTTTCTTTATAAAATATAAAAAGAAGGCTGCGTATAATTGATGACCTTCACTCGACCTGTATAAAGCGGATAACCTTGTACAATGGGTTTATTATTATTATTTAAATAATGTAAATTATTAATATTATAATAATATCATGAATAGGCAGGCATCAATAGTGATGATTTCTGAAAAGCGTCAATAAAAGTTCATTTAGCGATGAATTTCTAAAATCGTCACCCATTGTAGATCATTTTGTGAAAATATTCAACATTTGGCGACGATTTTGGTCACTTGTCAGGAAATATTGTACTTTTTGTGACGCTTTTTTAGTTAGTCGCTAAAAACTTAGTTTTAATGACGATTTGTAAAATCGCAGCAATATGGTAACTTTTGCTGACGATTTTTATAACGGAGCAAAAAAAAGTAGCTAAATATCTACTTTGGTGTAGGGATGCTCATTCTCTAAATTGAACATTAACAAAAGTTAAATTTAACATGATGTTAATACCTAAAGATTTGCGATTAAGATATACTGTACTCTTCTTTTAAAATTAAGATTAAGTAAAATTAAATTTCACACAATAAAAATATCTTAAAATTTTAGATGTAGTTTGCAACTTATGAGAATAAAAAGATATGATTAGTTTTAGAGTACGAATAACTAGTAAACAAGGGGGATTCGAAGAAGGACTAAAAGGCAAATTTCGGAATTTTAAGCACTTAATTATAAGTCAAACGAATTTGATAATACACTAAAAGGAATGTCATATTGATAAAAGAGTGAATAATATTTTATCGAAATAAAATTTCGGGAAGAAGGTAGGAACATTAAATTATAACTGAGATAAAAGAAACAGAAGAAAAGAATGAGAGATAATCGCATTGGCGTATAATATTACAGATGATTACAAAAGCAGGCCTCGTGTAGTCACATGGATTCCTGTAAATTTTCAGACCTCCCTGAACTGAACTAGGCTGTTTTGCCCGTTTTCTTCTATCATCATACACCTCCCCATGGACCTTGCATCAGAATCTCTGTACTATTTTATCAGCTTTTCGTCATCTTCCTCTTTTTCATCCCCAAGTGTCCGACCACATTATTACCAAATGAAACAATAGTAAGAAGCATTTACTTTTAGGCTTTTGCACTCAAAGGACTTTTTTAACCTTTACGCACTTGCTCACAACAGTTTAGTCGAAGAAGAGGACGGTCTTTAGGTCAATAATGACGCCCTGCTCTCGACATTTTGGATTGGACCCACATTTTTCCTTCTTCTCTTTATTTATTTATTTTAATTGTTTTCGTTTTTTGAGTATGTTCTATGTTCATTTTCGAGAAGCAGTACTTACAATATCCGAGTGCCAAGAGAATCTCTCTGTCTCCCTCCCTCTCTCTTTCTCTTCTCCCTCTGTAGTCTAAATGACTAGTCTATTGTCGCAATGCAATCTCACGTGCAAGAAGCTTTAGCTTTTGTAGGCTTTGATTAAACGTCTCTAAAGTCTCTTGGCCTTCTCTTTAGGCCTAGAGGGACTGATCAAAAGGTAAGTGTTTTGGATCTTTTGTTATGTTGTACTTTGGCTTATGTCCTCGTTCGAGTTTCTTACACCGATACACACAATCCTCTGCTTCATTTGATAGTCCCGCCACAACTTTCAAGTCTCCTCTAGTCACCAGAGTCCATTCCCTGGTTGGTAGGTCTACAATCCTACTCCACCTCTAGCTTATGTTTGTAAACTTCTTCTAAGAGTGAGAACAAGGATCAGAATTAGGAAATACAAAGGGGCCACCTGTTTGTGTGCTTGTACTTAACTTAGATATGGCACTAGAGGCAGTTGTGTATGCACAAGACGCATTTGGTTATGTTCGTAAGGATAGTTACGGAGCAGGAGGAGGGGGAGGATCTTGGAGCTCTGACTGTGGCTTTAAACAAGATGGCAAGTCTTATCTTGGGGTTTTAGACAATAACTTTAGCAACATAGAACGACTGCAAGGTCAGCATGAGAACTGGGATTCTTCATCTCCATCCATCATGCGACATGCTAAAGAGTGGGATCCAAATTCTTCGCCTGAGACGTGCAGTCTTGAAAGATCTCTCCCTGGAAAGTTGTTGATACCTGCTACAATGGAGCAAACGCCGGCAACCGATAGTGGCCGACGGAAGCGTAGACGGACAAAGAGCACAAAGAACAAAGAGGAAATTGAGAACCAAAGAATGACTCACATTGCTGTTGAGCGAAACCGTAGGAAACAAATGAATGAATATCTTGCTGCTATTAGGTCTTTAATGCCTCCTTCTTATGTCCAGCGGGTCAGTAACAATCACACTCTACTGTTCCAATCATACATCTTTTGTATAAGACATCATCTATGTTGACTTTGTGTTCGTAAGATTTTCTCCCAGCATAAATTTGGAGGAGATAAAAAGATCAACTTATAATAGTCTTCTCTGAAACTTGACTACTTGAGGATATGCTCACTTAAAATGCTATTGAAACTTAATGATCGGTTCTGGTTCTTATGACATGCAACATTTTCTTGTGTTCAGAAAATGTTTATATGTTGTTTATATTTCCAGGGCGACCAAGCATCGATAATTGGAGGTGCCATTAATTTTGTGAAAGAGTTAGAGCAGCTATTGCGGACCATGGAAGCTCATAAAAGGTCCAAGCAGCAAGCAGAAGTTAATGGCTACACAACTTCACCATTTGTCGACTTCTTCTCCTCCCCTCAGTACTCCACACGCGCAGCTCAGTCTCCGGGCTCTGTGGATAATCAGTCGATGGCGGCAGAGACTCATTGGGCTGCCGCAGACATAGAAGTGACCATGGTAGAGAACCATGCAAATCTTAAAATACTCTCCAAGAAACGCCCCAGACAGCTCTTGAAGATGGTTGCAGGGCTTCAAAGCCTGAGGCTCACTATTCTCCACCTAAACATCACGGCTCTTGATCAAGTGGTTCTTTACTCGGTTAGTGCTAAGGTTAGTTAACGCTTGATACAGTCTAATCAGTCAACTTTTTCTTCTTGACCTTTACTTTTCTTGCTTTCTTTTTGGGCCATACTTTCTTTTCACGTAGCGGAGATCCCAAGAAAATTCTGTAGTAATTAAGAATTATACAACACATCTTAATTAGAGATGCAAACACACTCCGCTTAATTTGTGCCTTTTGTCCTTCAAATTGATCCCATCCTTTCTGATAAAATGAAACAGGTTGAAGAAGGATGTCACCTGACTACAGTAGATGAGATTGCGGCAGCTATCAATCAAATGCTACATAGAATTGAAGAAGAGGCTGTCTTCTAGCTGATTTTAATTTTTTGGATCCTAATCTCTGTCTTTCCTAATAGTTAGATTTGTAATCTCAAAATGGAATTCCCTTACCTAGCTAAAATATGGTCTCTTTTGAGATTTATCTGTGTAACATGCTAACCAAGTTAGTTTTGATTTTATCTATCAAGTGAGATCTGGTCAAAACCTTGCATTTATCGTGTATTCTTTAACCACTCCAGTGTCCGATGAAAAACAATGGCTATCTGACAAAAATTATGTAGGCATCGGCAATTATTAATTTGATGTTAATAAGAAACACTACCAAGACAACAAGAAACAATTATTCCTGTATTTTTGTTTGATTGGATGATTTACCAATCAACCGGTAGCCTAAGGACATTTGGAAAAGGGGGAAGAATAACCATTTGCTGAACAAAGAAACTAACTCGGATTTATTCAATAATGTAATACTCCATTCAACTGCTTAAGAAAGAATCAATGCGAAACAATAATCAATAATGACTGATTTAGTAGTCATACCAACTAATTAACATGAAGAAAAAATGAATAAATTTCTAAACCTCGTTTCACATGTTTTACATAAGTTTTTGTTAAGCCCTTCGGTAACCTTAATTTTCAAAAGCAAGCTTTGATGAATTTAAAGATAGTTGAATACAGGTTAAAACAATAATTAAAGATGTCTCTAATAGTAATTCAGATTTATCATTGGGTTGATGCGAGTGTGGTTGGTTCATTGTTAGTTTTGTCATTCCTATTGTAATGCTATTTATCTATTTTGTCATTCCTATTGTAATGCTATTTATCTTACTTTCAAGATTTTTCTTATAAGCTTTCTAGTTTTTTTTTTCTTTTTCTTTATGTAGTACATCATGATAGTTAAAGCATTTCTTAATGGGTGACTCGTGTCTTTACAACTTCGTTATTCTTTATGAACAGATGGTTTGACAAAAGCCAAAAATTGTGAAATTATACTACACAGTTTGGTAAATATGCTTTTAATGGATCTTATAGGTATTTCTAACATTATTCTTTACACAAATTATGAATTGAGTTTTCTTTTTATGTGTCACCCTTTACAAATTATTGGACCCAAAATCTAATGCAGATAAGACATAGCAGAAGAAAGCAAAAATAGGAAAAAGATACAAGCTCACATTTCCCTTTATAGTTCAATTATGTGCCTATTCCAATGTCATTTCGCTCAAAACTAAAGCAAAAGCTATATTTAATAATTTACCATCTTTAACACCCCCAAAAAAATGGCTATCTATTGTAATTACTTGTCCTGAGTTTCTACGAAAACCTTTTGCAATGGAAATATTCTAATATGGGTGACATGCATGCATAAGACGAATCTAGTAAACTACTAAATATAAATAAATTTACAAGAAAGCAAGCGAGAAACTCCCGACATTTCTGTTAGCGACAGTAATGCGATTGCGCTCATTGAATTTCCTTTCAAAGGAGCTCAGCCGTTCGCCAACACCGCGTTAAACACAGAAAAGAAGAAGTGAACAATTTCATTAGCAACATCTTCAATCGGTGGGTTCCACATAGGAATTAGATGGGGTTCCCTTTTGGAATCAACTATCTTAGTATGATTAATATTTTGTTCTTTATGGTCTACTCCGTGTCTTCTTCATAGTTCCACTGGAATTTCCAAACCAGGCATCACCAAATAACGCTTCGAATGTTTACGATCACTGCTAGAAATTGCCTATTGGCTATAAAAAATCATAACTAAAGGTATAAAAAATGTCACCTACAGTTTGTAGTTATGATTTCATTTCGTCGCCAAAATATTGCAAAATTTTTGTAATTAAAAATTATAGGCGAAGTTTTTGATAATTGTTGCTAATAATTTAACAATATATTTTTATTGTTAATTTATTATACAAAAAGTTGTACAAAAATAATTGATAATTTGAAGCATTAATTGTAAATAAAAAGTAAAATATTATTGAATTATACCAACCAAAAGAATATTCTTCGTAGACAAGATTTTAATTACAACTTCAAAAATTCTTATAAACAAAATAATAAATACACAAACTACTTTATAAATTATAAATGTTGAGATTACAAAAAAGTTACAATATAACTGTAACGAAAAGCTAGGTTTATCCATGTCAATAAAACCATAATAATCCAAAAAGCTTAGTTAAAATATACTAAAAATATTGTTAATTATTGAAACAATATTTTTTTAATTAAAGAAAATATCACATAACTTTAACATTCACGACATAATCACTCAGTAGTTGCATCTTCATCAATTCTGTAATTTGAGAAAAAATTATTAAATTTAAATAATACAAACAGGAATTGAAAGAAAAAAGTATAAAAGATGTAATTAATACCATTCACTTTCGTCTTCGTTGCTCTCACAATTCGAACCAAGTATTTTTCTTAATAACCAATCATGTTCGGCCATTTTTGCTCGAATATGTTGTAATTCAATTTTAAGCGTCTTGTTTTCCTCGTGAAATTACTGAATGACTGCTTTCTTTGATGAGGTTAAAACATTTGGCTTAAGGCCAAAGCTAAGACATTTGACATAACCATAACGTGTACCAAGCACGATTGCAAATGTTTTCTACATTGACCTCATTTTCTTATATTGATCTCTGTAACAACTCTTGCATCTTATTCTAAAATTTAAAATACAAAACTAATATTCAATCCAAATATTAATACTGACTACTATATTAACAAATAAACTTAAATATTAAACAAAATTTTATATTTACATGGTTATTTTCTGCCTCTTCTGACATCCACTCTTTACCTTTCTTATAGACTTTGTATAATGTGATCCTATCACACTTTTGTCCGTGTAGTTCCTTCTCACTTTGTTTTATGGAAGAAAAATACATGGCATAATAAATAATACAATTTTTATTGATATAGTTATAAGTTGTAAACAAGAATCTTACACATTCATTTTGAATGAATACAAATGATTTGGACATTTGATTGTGAGGTGTTTTCATTTTTCCTCTATTGACTTTTTCCTTCTCACAATTTTTCTAAATAAAGGAAAAAAGATTAGGTAGTCATTTAATCACCCAATAAGATTAATGGAAGCAAATGTGAAGGGAAAGAAAACAAACCTTGACTTTGGGGTCAGCCTAATAGTCACACAAAATTTTCCAATGTTTTGGATACATTCTCGATATTGACCATATTCAATTTCAACTGTGAAAAATAAGTAAAAATGTAATTAATCTTAAAATACTTAAAACAATATTGCCTATAGTTAAATATATTGAAAAATTACCGCAACTTTATCTAAAACATTTTTAAGATCTTCTATCAAGTCCTTAACATGCTTCAGACAAGGTAATTCTATTCTCACAATAATATCCAAGTCACTTGACAATTTTGTTGATTGAATCTTGCCTATAGCTAGGATAACCTTGATGAGTATCTATCTATATCGACAACTTGTTATTCATTGCACCATCCATTTGCTGTAATTCACAACTTCTAGTTTTATCTCTACATTTTTTAATATTAACATTGGAACCTGACAACAAATCACTAATGATGAGGAAATTTTAAAACATCTAAATATATATTTGAGCAGATGTTTATTTGTAGGTGTTAAAGATTAACAAACCTACGATCCCTCTGCACTAGTTGATTCATTTTTGTTTAAGGCAGAATGAAGTTGTGTATGACTAATTTCATTGGTGGTTGAGGTAGAATGTTGTTGTTGGCTAAGAATTGCATTGATGACACTAATTGATTGATTCGATTGAAGTTACAGATCCCTCTATTCTACAATTTCCATACCTGCCATCTTTTCCCTTTTGTTTCTACCAGGTGCCATTATATTGGATATTTATAAAAAAACATAAATTTTAGTAACATTATAATACATTCAATCATCACTATTAACATACATTCAATCATTAACAATATGCATTAATTTAAGTCAATCATCAACAACGAGTATTAACATAAGTCAATCATTAACAATACGTATTAATATAAGTCAATCATCAACAATGCGCATTAACATAAGTCAGTCATTAACAATACGCATTAACATAAGTAAAACATCAACAATATGCATTAACATAAATTAACCATCAATAATACTCATTAACGTAAGTCAATCATCAATAATATGCATTAACTTAACTTAACCATCAACAATGAAAATTAACATAAGCCAATTATCATTAATTGAATTAACATAAGTCAATCATCAACAATACCAATTAGCATAAGTTAATCATCAACAATACGCAATAACATAAGTCAATCATCATTAATCGCATTAACATAAGTCAATCATCAACAATACGAATTAACGTAAGTCAATAATCATTAATCACATTAATTATATGTCAAGCATCGACAAGATGCATTAACATAAATGTTACCAATTTTACATTTGAAACAATATAAAGAATACTTTTATTACCTTCAATCATTATGATTAATGATTAAGATCTTGAAATTCAAATTCATTAATTGTATTATGATTAGACTCTTTATCGTTATTATATTCAATCAAAGTATCATCATTTTCATATAATTCATCCTCAATATAGTCTTTATCTCTTTGTATGATAAGATTGACTTGTACTTCATTTGCATCTAGTATACTGGGATTAACATCTCTCATACGGAATAATGATATATCTGCATCTTCTATTTGTAGGGCCCCATTATTAGGTCTGATTCAATATCTTGATATACTTCATCACCATCTTCACCCATCAGACCATTTTTCCTTTCACAAAAATTAAAAATATTTCAGTTTTGAAACTTTTGAATAATTTTCCAATTCCTACCCAATATACTGTCATTGAGGTAGAATACTTGCTTCACTTGACTTGTAAATACAAAAGGTTTATTATCATACCATGTGTTACTAACATTGATGCTAGAAATATTGTTGTTCACTTTTATGTTCATCCCTTTGTCACCAAGATTAAACCATTTACACTTAAATAGAACAACCTTTTTATCACTGATGTAATGTAACTTTATTATTTCTAAGATGACACCGTAAAAGTCAATAAAATCATCGTTATGTTGTCCCTCAATAATAACCCCACAATTTTGTTTGCTAAGACAATGCAATTTGTATAGTTTTTCCCACACATATGAGACCCACATGTCAAAGCATATAATGTTGTCGTGGCCTCTAGCAATTTACGATTATATAACCTTATCATCTATAAAAAAATATAATTAGAAGTTAATCTTACCTACAATTTTCATTTGTCGATATTATTACATGAAGAACTTACTCGAGTCCTAAACCATTACGGGAAGTTAATCTTATATCTTCCTTCAATATTAACAATCATTTTGCTTCCAATATGATCTTTGTGCTCTCTATTTAAAAAAGTAAATATATATCAAAAAAGACAGGTTAAATGTTATATTTAAATATGAAATAATGAAAGAGAAGTAATATACATACTCCATATATAAATCGACTTCCTCACAATTATTCAAAATATACCAATAGCAAATTTTAAGTTCATCTTTAGTTAACCCTACATATTTTTCTATTTCAAGTGACCTTAATTTTTGGGAAAAAAAGTAACAAATTACGATCTTGATAGAAATCAAAGTTATATTCTTCTCAATTAAATCATGTGCCAACATTATTTAAGCACATAAAACAAAATGTCAAGCATTCATTTGATACGTAAGCCTTTGCAATAAAGCCTTCAGCTCAAGCCCTATTATGCACATAACACTTAAAAGAGCCTAAAAACCTAAACAAAATATAAAACATTAACAATTGTTAATAACTAGTACCTTAAGAAAAAACAGTAAAAGTTAATAAAAATTACCTTTCAACAAGGAACATCCATCAAAATTGAACCGATTCATAAAGTTTTGTTTCATACAATAATTGAATTGCCAAATGCACTATAACATAAAAAAAAGATGAGGGAAAACTAGTTCAAGCTTACATAGCTCTTCTACTTTCATTCTATAGCTATTTTTGTTGACATAAAAAGCTTTATAATCGTGGTTTAATAGGGAAGTATCTCAAGATTTTATGGGTTTTCTTTTTTCCTTTTCCATCATCCACCTGTCACCTTGATGTATCAAAAATGGGACATTTTTTAAAAGCTGTTGCCAAAGAAATGTATATGCGGTAACAATTTAGAACAACTTTTAGCAACAGTTATACAATTCGTCACCAATGGTTTTTTGATTACGACGGTTTAGGAAAAGCTTTGCAAAAAGGCTAACCCTTCGCCAAAGGATAAGGCTTTGGTGATGAATTTAGAAATCGTCATTCTTAAATATATGTAGAAATTCTATAAAATAGTATAGAATTTAAATATAATAAATAGAGTAATATATTTAAATAAAATAATATGATCAGTAAGATATGAGAAAATTTATCTATTACCTATATATTCATATATCATTATATTAATTACCATATATCATTATGTTAATTACAATTATTATCTAAACATTCATATGTCATTATATTAAATATAATATATTTTAAAATATAATTGCAATATAGTTAAAAATGAAATTAAATATTAAATATCAATAAATATAAAATAGAATTAATAGAGAATACATTTGAATATAATGAGAATTAAAAACTTCATGTTAAAACTATTTGAAAATTTTGTGACACCATATAAAATTGTCAAATAATATATTTTTAAAGAAAAAAGAAAAAATATAAATTTATATAATATTAATTAATTTTGAGTTTACAGTTTTACAAATTTTTGAAAAGAGATTGTTTTTAACTAAATTTATTTTTAAACTTAGAATTATTGTCAATAATATTAAATTTGATTTCTAAGAATATGATATTTAATAATAAAATGATTAAGTGAGAGCTAGTGTATTCATAATTATAAATAACAGAGTTATTTTGTTTTGAAGAATTAAAGGAGAGTTATTTAGCATTTGCTAACGAAAGGCTAACTCTTTGGCAAATCACCAAAGCTAAACTTTTGGCAATGATTTTGCAAAAGCCTCACTAAAAGTTTATTCTTTGGGTACGTTTTCTAAAATTGTCACCACAAGATCCAAAGGGTTTTTTTTTTTTTTTGGTAGTGGATACGACATACCAGGAATTTAAGCTAAAACGTCTCACTGAACAAGACTTGTCACTTCAATCAGATGGACTTATACGAAAACAATTTCTATATCAAACGAATTAACTAGCTGCATATATACCTCTTCAAATAGAAGAATGATGACCTTGGTGAACCTTTCATCTGTGGCTTCTGTATTAACAATGACAAATCTGATCTTATTTGAACGAAACTGCTTATTTGTTTCATTGAAAAGAACAAGAAACCAGTGAAATAATCTCTAGCTCGAGGGTTTCAACGCATCCATCATCAATGATACACAGTCCAGTCATTACGGGAATTCACATCCACATCCACATCCACATCCGTACCATCAAGATCCATTAGATTTTTTGTTCTCGCTTTAGGGTAAAAAAGGTGGAGCTAGCTAAGACAAGGGCCAGCTAAACGGGTAGGAGGAAGACGAGCTTTTCCAAATTAAGCTTTGAAAATGGGATCATAAAAAGATGAAAGTTTTGAAAGAACGTGGCTTTTTTTAGAAATATAATATATATATATATATATGTGTGTGTGTATATACACTACAGTACGTATAACCTTTACGTACTGACTGATTTATAAACCCTGTTTGATGTCATTATTAAGAAGAAGTTTCAAGGAAGAAATTGATTGTCAATTTCTTCAAGGCCCCAGGAGATTACTTTACCTGAAAAGGAATGCAACTTTCCCAGGAACGCAACGCAAGAAGTTTCGTGGATGGCATGATGGAGCAAATGTAAATGATTATAAATGTGAAACCAAGACACCATTGACGAGATTGAAATGTTCCGCACCAGAAAAAAGGTACAATAAATTAATATTCCGCACATCGTTTCATATATATTTAGGTGAATATTGTAGAGCTCTTGGTTAATTATTGGAGGCACCATTGACGAGATTGAAATGTCCCTCGGATTGGAAAGAAAAGGATAAAAGGACGACAAGAAAGTCGACCATGGATGTGAGGGGCTTCCATTTATCTTGCCAATGGTTCAATATCATTTAATTAAACCTAAGAATTTTTTGACTTAGAGAGCACTAATAGACGAGTGAATCCAGAATCTTCTTTCAGTACCCAATGTTTAAGATTATGATGGCTTAGCTTTGAATTTGAAGCAGATGGTAGAGCAGAAGCCAAATAGAGAAAGGAGACTCAGACTGAAACAGATGATTCCTTCACGTTTAAAGTTTCTTCTATATAGAATATAACAAGGAAACAAAGAAAGAAGAAGGTCAAATTAATTATTTTACATGCTCAATTAGAAAAAATGGTTTTTTATTTTAAGTGATTTTATATATTAAAAGTAAATGGTGTTTTTTTTTTCCGAGTGATTTTTATAAATTGAAAGTAACATAGAAGGACAAAAATTCCATTTCAAAGTTGAGAATTTGACTTCGCCCCATAAAGAAGGAACATTTCTCAATTAATCATTTGACGATAACAGAAAAATGTAAATCACTTGAAAAGTAATCGAAGGGGCCTTCAAAAATTAGTTGGGGACAATGGACATTCACGATAAGGCGGTCAGTGGTAATAAAACCTAGTGATTGAGATGCTCTAAATTTGGAGAGTAAACTAGTTCAAGAATTCTTGCAGATGAATGCAACCACTTTCCTTTGCCAAGGAGATTCACACCATCTTCAATGAATGGCACTGGCATGTACCGATAGAAATGGAGGTCAATGCTTGGTTTTCTCATTTTGGATTTCAGGTGTAGCTCGGTGAAGTTATTTAGTCCCAATCAAATTAAGCTGGGTCATAATATGGGTCTATGTATGTACTGAGGAAAGTTCCGCTTCCGATTTGTTTAGCCCAATATTCAAGTACTCCAATCTTAAAAGACTTACAGACAATATGGCCCAAGCTCCAAAGAATTCCTGCCAAGTCCTTACGCCAGGCTTGAGCCTAAGGACTAAACACGGTTAAGGATGGTCAAAATCAACTCTTACTATCCACAAGTAATTTATGAGAAAATTAACTATGATCTAATTATGGATAACGTAGAAAAAATGTACATTTTTATTGAATATCAATAATTGAATAACTTAAGAAATATGAATTATAAAAGATAATTGAATTATACTTTATTTGAATTCCTGCAAAAACTTACTTAAGAGATGTCAACTATGAATTGTTCAATTATTTAGTCTCTAATTATATTTACAAAATTAAAAAAAGCTTAATACTTAAGATAAATAAGTAGGAGTTCTAACTCGTTTATTTCTATTTCCTACTAATAGAAAAAGACAAGAAGAGTTTTTTTGTGAAATGAATAAGTAATTATATTGACTATAACTAAGCTGTTACAAATATACAAAAGTAGAAGACATACTAATTATAAGGCTAGTCCGTTAATACTAATGCAGAATATGAAGCAAGTCGCGAGTTTAACAACTTCATATGTTCCATTTACTCCTCAAATCAAGGGTAATTAAATGTTCAGCTTTCCTAGCTAAGATTGTAGCGCGAATCCAGTTAAGAAGTTTGTCTGCAAGATGATGTTTATCTTCAACAGCCAGATTATGAATTCTTCTATTCCGTTCTTTCCAGATCAAGTAAATTGTAGAGACAAACGCAAGCTTGAGTAGTGCCACATTTCTATCGCCATCCTTTGTGTGGTTGACGAACCAAGACAATGTAGGCTCCTATTCAAAGAGATAGTTTATCTCTCCCACCAGATATTGTACTTTACTCCATATAGATTTAGAGTACATACAATTAAAGAAGAGGTGATTTCTGTCCTCATCTGTATTTTGGCAAAGTTCGCAGCAAAAATTAATCGGGGTTGAATTATCGACGTTTGGTTATGAGTTTGTTCTTTATTGCTAACCAAGTGATAAATGAAGCTTTGGGGTTCATGTTGTTCTTCCATATCAGGTGATGCCAAGAAACTTGAGTAATATTATGCCTGAATATATGATGGCAAGATGCATTAGAGAAGACAACATTTGAGTTCAGAACCCAGCAGATAGTGTCGTATAACATAATGTCCCCCAGCTGCTGGAGTAAGGTTTTTAGAGAGGCAAATCCCCTAAAGTTAGCCCTCCATTTACCATTGATAATTAGACCTGATACTCTTACATCCAACGGCACACAATTATGAATTTGGGCATGAATAAGGTGGTTTATAAGGGGGCTAATCTTTAGTCAATTGTCAAATCATACCCAGATGTTTCTCCCTCCATTAATTCTGTGCTTGCTATGAGGATACAACCAAGTCCTCATCTTCAATGGAGAAATGGGAAGAAGTGTCTAAATGCCAGAAATGACAACCTTGAAGATGGATTTGGTGTATCCATTTAGTCTAAAGTGCTTCTTTGTCTGTAGCTAACCTCCAAAGTTTTTTCCAAGTAATAATTTTTGCATAATCACCATAGATTGTATATTGAGTCCTCCAAGAGTCTTCGGAAGAGTGATATCACTCCACTTGACTTTTGCCTTCCTCCCTGAATCACAACCACCAGACCATAGGAATGCTTTGACAAGACGATCGATTTCTTTGATGATCTTACGAGGCAAGATCGTATAGGCTAACCAGTGGGTGTGAAGACTACTCAAAACAGATATAATTAGGGTGATTCTTCCTGTATAGGAAAGAAAACGATTTTTCCAAGAGAGGACTTTGCTTTTTAACCGTTCCAAAATAGAGATGCACTCCGTAAACTTTAACTTAGAGGGAGAAATTGTTATCCCAAGATATTTGATAATGGGGGGTGAATACGAAGCCCTGTAGCTTTGCTAAGATCATTAGAGTTGCAAACATCGACTGAAACAATTAGACAACTTTTCTCCATGTTTATCTGTAAGCCAGACCACTTCGAGAAATTCATTAGTGCATTCATAAGAATGGTTATAGAGGCTAGATCCGCAACACAGAATAAAATGAGATCATCTGCAAAGGATAAATGTGTGAGATGAAGATCATAACATTTCTGATGGTATTTGAAGTTACCATTAGAAGATGTAAGTGAGCGGATGAGTCTAGATAAGGCCTTCATTACCATGGTGAAAATGTATAGGGAAAGAGGGCTCCCTTGTTGGAGCCCCTTATGGTTTTTGAACAATTTTGAAGGTGATCCATTCACCAAAACACTTATGGAGGGGATTCGTATACACTCCATTAACCAATTAACAAAGGTAGGTGGAATTTCCAGGAAGGTTTTGACAAATCCCCAATTTACCATGTCAAACGCCTTGTAGAAATCAATCTTTAACGTGTAGCTGTTTATGTGCTTTAACGAAGAGTAATATTTCACCAGTTATTGAAGTAAGTGAATGTTATCTCTGATATTCCGACCTCGAATGAAAGCCCTTTGAGTTGCTTCCACTGAATCTTTAAGGACCCCTTTTAATCAATTCTTATGTAAACTGTGTTGTAACACGAGATAGGGTGAAAATCCCCTATATGCATTGGATGTTTGTGTTTGGCCACTAGACAAATATAGGTATTATGCAATTCTTTCAGCATATTGGAATTCTGAAAGAATTCTAATACTGTTTCAGCTACCAATGATCCAGTGATTTCCCAAGTCTGCTGGAAGAATCATGCTATAAAACCATCCAGTCCTGGGGTTTGGAAGGATGTAATTATGTAACTATTGATTGGATATCTTGCAAGGAGAAGGGGATAATCAGAGCTGCCTTACTCTCCTCTGAAATGACTCCCATTAATGTCCTCTTCATACTGACAATTAGCATCTCTCCCAAATCTAGTCCCATCAGTTATGACAAGAAGTTTCTCGACATTTCAAGTAAGGCCTCCTAGTCAGAAAGAGTGATTCCATTATTATCCTATAGGCTAATAATTTTATTGACATTTCTTCTCGCCATGAAAGAAACATGATAGAATTTAGTGTTAGCATCACCTTCTTTAATCTAGTTCAATCTAGCTTTTTGCTTCTGCATGGAATAGTGAAGGTCCAATGACTGTTGGTACTCTTTCAGAAGATTACACTCTAGCTCTCTTTATTGACATCCTTCAGGTGATCGTAGCACTTCTCCTGGACCTGTTGAACTTTATTACGAAGAATGGACATATTTAGGTTTGTTTTTTCGTAGCAAAAGTATTTATCGGTTCTCCGGGAAAATATCTACTAGTAGCCCGTTTTAATGCTTCTTTTATCCTTCTCAGTTTCTACATCAACTGATACGCTTTAAAGCCTTAAAAATTTTGTTGCCAGTAGCTATAAATAATGTCCTAAAACCCATCCAATTGAGTAGTGCCATTGAAAAAATTGAAGGGAGTTCTCCTTATTCTTTCTTTAACGTAGCAGTGAATGAGCAGGAAGGAATGGTCTGAACTCAAGTTTTCCCCAAAATGAACAAAGGATTGGGGAAATTCATTCTTGAGTTAACCAAACATCTATGTAGCTTCTTTCAGATGAGCATAGCCCCTTGCTGGTTGTTAGACTAGGTGAGTAATCGTCCATTTGAGCATAAATTTGTACGCTCTACCCCGTTAGCAAGTTTGTGAGCTCATTTGTGTTAGCCATAGAGTATTGAGTATTGCCTTCTGCCTTTCTCCGATTGAGAATATAGTTAAAGTCTCCAGCCATAATCCAAGGATCGGAAGTAATGTCATTGTGCCTTTTCAGACAGCTCCACAAAGAAAAACATTGGAAAGAAAAGTTGGCTGCATAAACCGGAGTGAGCACAAACCATGAAGGTTGCCCTACAAATTTACACAATAAATGCATATGTTGATCAATTTCAACTTGGACATTCATCATACTCGAGTCATACATACATACAATTCGCCCATTATAACAGGACCTATGATTAGATAAGCCCCTCCATTGTGAACCTAAAAATTTCTGAGCATTAAATGTAGACATATCCTTTATTCTACTTTCAAGCAATCTTATTATTAACACCTTAATAAGGTCTCTTAGTACAGACCTCTTCTTAGGGTCATTTAGGTCCCGCATATTCCAAATCAAAAAAGACATTATGAGGAGATGATCCCCTTATTTTTCTTCTTTCCTTTTTTCCTATTAGCACTCTTTCTTGTTGCAACAATTAGAGTCTGGATTGATTCTAGTTCCTCCAAATTAGAAGGTAATGGCTTACCATTAGTGATATCAAGGTTTGGTACTTCTTTAGTTGTCTCTGCATTGGAATTGGGAATTCAATTGTTTTCCTGAGAATCCATTGCAGGTTCTGTTTCCATGGTATTCAGTGTTTCCACTACTCCACTTTTGTTGTTGAGCCTATTATGGATCTGATTTAACTCCAAAATAGAATCGCTTCTCGGTTTTGTAGACAACCCCTCAACACATATCCCAAGAGTCATTGTAACCTCATCATCAAAATGGACATTAATCTCTAAGGTGTTTTGTTCACAAGTATTTTGAGATGGGATTTTTGTATTGTTCTCTAGTTGAATAATTTTTCCAGTCGGCTTCTATTTCTTGCTAACGTTTGGTTTCCATAGGTAAGACAGTTGAATGGACTTTAGAACCATTTCTTCATTTTCTCCCACACTCGTCATAGTAAGATTATTAGGCAGAATCGATGATTTGGGTATCTCAACATAAACTTTGACGTAGCCAACCCTTTCCATATTTAGAGTTTGAGAGTCCAGTGTTAGAGGTTTACCTAAGGCACTTGCTACATAGCTCAATCGCTAGAGCGTCCACAGTTCTATGGGGAGGTTATAAAGATGGACCCATATCGAGAATTTCTTTATCAAGCCCCTGTCCATTTCCATTCCCAGACTCTATCTATGCAAGAAAAGAGATTAATCCCCGATGTGCCAGGGGCCCCGCTCGACTATACCCTGCATTTCACAATCCTTACCAACGTTAAATAGGAATGATCAATCTTCGTGTAACAACACTCGTTCCAGACCCTTAGAACTCCATCTGGAAAAGGCCCAAGCCTTCACCACAAGGAATGCTGGCCTCTTATTCCAGAAAAAGCCGATGAGAGTTGAGGACCAAACACTAATGTCTGTGTCAATAATGTCTCTAGGGGGCGAAATCACTCCATCCTTCAACACCTCTGGAAAGTGCATCAGGTTTACCTTGGGTAATAGGGGTATGAGCTTCCTCTTCTAGGCCCCAATGGGTTACTAGCTCAAATTCACAAGCTTAGAGATTTGGGAATTTGCTTTATCCTCTGTCCAGTGTTTCCGTATGAAGTTCTCTCTGGAAAGCACCGGGAAGGCTTCCTTTAGGCCTGAAGGTTCCTCAACATCCATCTTAGTATCACTCATTGATATTTGAAAAATACGTTTTCAAATGTCAATTCACTATAGTTAGAGAATTTCTTAAATCACTACTAATCAAGAATAATAGAACATTCTTTTTAATTACTTTAGAGTGACGAATCTTTTATTAACTTACTCAACTATCTCTACAATTTCGTACTATATACAAGTATTAATGACTGAGCTACCCTAAATATAATAAATCATAAGTAGCATCAAAATACTATAATTGTCACATGAGATACTTTGGTAATCTTAAGGCAAAGATCAATTATAAAACTATTATAATAAGAAAATCTATAAACACATAAGTAATATTTCATTTGAAATCCTCATTATTAGGTAAGTTCAGTGAACTTATTCTCTAATAAGCACTCACACATTTTTTAAGTATCTCCATACTTGAATTTAAAAGATCAATTACTTACTTAACAAGAAAGAAATATACTTTGTGCTAGTTTTACTATTTCATCAATATCTTGTTTTGATGAAACTACAACTTGGAATAACTTAGAAATAATACATAAATATTAATTGCTTCTCATAAATATGATTTCATTATAGTTTTACTTACACAATAATTATTCCAAAAAATTACCTTTATTATTAAAATATTAAATGTAATTAAAAAATACATAAAGATGAAGAATGCTTTTATTAATTAAAATAATATTGTCAGACATAAATTTACATCTAATCGATTGATTGCACAAGCATAAACTAACAATCTCCTATTTGCATTAAAACCAATTGCCTATATATCTTATACCATATCCATCCATATATTGATCATGTCTTTTTTTTTAAACAATGACTCGATGAGAGGATCTGCAAGATTCTCTTTAGTGGGAACTCACTCTAATGCTATATCATTCCGCTCTACTATCTCATTAATCAAGTGAAACTTCCTAAGTACATGTTTAGAATATTGATGAGAACTTAGTTTCTTTGCCTATGCAATAGTGCCATTACATAGATAGTATAATGCTATTAGTTTAAAAATGTTATAAACTACTCCAAGTTCGGTGATGAACTTCTTAATCAAAACTACTTCTTTTGTTGACTATAAAATTGAAATGTACTTTGTATTGGTCATAAAATATGTAATGGTTGGTGGTTTAAAACTCTTCTAACTTACCACACCATTCAAAGTGAAGATATAACCTGATTGTAATCTACTACCTTTTGGATTAGACTAAAAACTAGCATTTAAATACCTTTGACCTCTCAGTTTAGCTCCTTCATAGACTAAGAAAATATCTTTAGACCTTCTCAAGTTCTTTGAGATATTTTTCACAACTGTCTAGTGCCCATCACCAGGATTGACTTGAAAACTGCTTGTTAAGCTCAAAGTATAAGAGATATCTAATTTAGTAAATAGTATCACATATATGATTGTTCCAATCGTTAAAGAAAATGGAATATAATATATTTTATCCATCTCTTTCTGTGTCTTAGAAAGCATAATTTGTGAGAGAGAAATCTCATATGATATGGTTAAGAATCACCTCTTAAAATTTTCTATGCTAAATTGCTTTAGTACTTTATCTACGTACGTGGATTGGAATAAGCTAAACAACCTTTTTGATCTATCTCTATAGATCTTTACTCTTAGAATATAGGCTACTTCTCCCATATGTTTCATAGATAAGTTCTTAGACAACTAAATCTTTACAAATTGATGCATTGATATGTCATTTCCAATCAACGATATATCTTCCACATGTAACACTAGTGTAACGCCCCAAAATCTCAGTTTTATGAATAGTGATACTCGAGATCCAAACTACACTCTATTTGTCATTTTAGGTTAAAACGAGTTTATTTTGAAGGTTTGATCAAGAGTTGACTAGTGGTCAAAGTTCGACTAGAGAAAGGGGTGAAAGTCAATCCAAAAAATATTAATGGTGAATAAATGATATTAATTTAGGTATTTATGTTGATTTTTTATGGGTATTTTTATTGAGAAGAAAAAAAGAATGGATTAAAAGTTAAAGTTGATTTTGGATCTTAAAGAAAGATTGGAAAAATATTTTAAGGGACCACATGGCTTTATTTTGGCCACCTACCTTCTCTTCTTCCCCCATGAAATTGCCAAGAACAAGCTTCTCCTTCTTTCTCCCATTTCTTTCATTTTCTTCCATTTTCAAGCGTAATTTATCTATTTTTAACCCTTAAATAAACTATTAAACACTAAATCGTCAATCTAGTGTCCCTAACGTAACCATATCAACAAGAATTTTGGGAAAAAGATGAGGAAAAAGTATACGGGTCTTCTTGATGAATAGTATCTGAAATTAATAAGGTAAGTTAATGAAGTTTTGGTTGTTTTTAGTTCATGATTTTAGTGTAGTTGCATGCATTAATGAATAAAAATGCATGAAATTGAATTGTTATGCAATATTATGAAGGTAAAGAAGAGGAATTGAAGCAGAGGGAGAAAGGGAAAGAGAAGGAATAGGGAATTGATGGTGAAATGGAAGTTTATTGAAGCTTAATTTGAAGAATTGAACATCAAGTTAGTACATGTTCAAGAAATTTTGTTTTTCCCTAAAAATTGTGTATTATGTAATTTCGAGTTCCTGAGACAAAATTGGGGGTTTCTGAAATTAATGTTAAAAATATGTAATTGGATGCTAAATGAAGTAGTATGTGTGATTAATTAGGATTTTGGACTTATAATTTGTATTTCTCTAATTGGCATACATTATGATTGAATTTGGAAATTTGATATACATGTTATTGTGATTAATTAGTCAGATGAATATGTCTCGAATGTTATATGAACTAAATTAAAGCCAATAATAAAAAAATGACATTAAAGAGTGATTTTTATTTTGGCCGAATATGGAATAGCTTGATTTGGATATTATGAGACTATATCATTAAATTTCAATAGAATTTAATTTGATTTGCCCTTAGTAAAATAAATAGTAATTAGACGAATGTGATAAGTTTGGCATGCCAAATAAAGAGTTAGCAGTACTGCATCATGATATGTATTACTGAATTGTATGGCTTCGAGAGCTTGGTTATGGTGTAAATTATTTGATGTATGTTATGGACTGCATGGCTCCAAAAGCTCAGTCCTGATATGTATATATAAAATAAAGAGGGGGTCGTATGGTTCCGAGAACTTAATCCCATATTTTTAAAATCTCACTTATCTAACTTGACGATGTAATGGATTTTACTTGGGGTAATTATAGAAAAATATATCAATGCATCACTAATGATGAAAGAACTTTAATTGGAAGTAGTAATTGGTTGTAAAATTAAATTGTACAATTTATTATCATTATGTAATTGGATATGAATGAATATAATAGATAAATGCTTGTATTTCATAAAATAATTTTAATGCCTAGTTATGTTCAGAAATAAATCAAGACATTTATATTTGGAAAACAATATTATATGTTATGCATATTATGCTTGAATGAATTAAATTGGATGAGAAACGGAATTGCTTGAACACCGTTAAGCCTATAGCTTAATGCATTGTTTTCTTTCGGTGTGTAGGCTTTGAAGAAAATTAGAAGAAAGTTGTGGTGGATCTACTACAAAAACTAAAGTCATATAGAGTATTGCGAAAGACTTTGAGGTGGATGTACTATAAAATTATATTTTATTTTGGTTATGACAAGTACAAGAAATGAAGGATCTTATAGAATTATATTGTGAATTATATATGAAGGTTATGTATGAAATTTGTTTAGAAGAGTTGAAATGTATTGGAGGATGGGCAAATTATTTTGTCTAGGAGTTTGACATGGAGATGGATAGTTGAGTAAAATGAATGAAAAGTGTATTGAAATTTCTTGTCGGTGGTTTTAAATGAATATAAAGGAAACTTTGTCAAAATTTTTATAAAGTGAATAGTATTTGCTAGAATAATGGGGTTTTAAATAGAAAATTTTATAATTCGAAAATATGGTAACACTCAACATTCTGATTCCATTATCGGGTAAGGGGTGTTACAATAAGGGATACAACTACACTCCTAATAACCTTCTTATGTACATATGGTCCATCCATATTTTTGATAAAGTCAAACTCTTCTATTGTCTCATCAAAATAAATGTTCCAACTTATTGATGCTGTCTTAAGTCTATAAATGGAAATTTGTAACTTACATACCTGATTAGTAAATCTATTAGATTCGAAACTATTAGGTTATGTTATACAAATATCCTTAAGCAAGTTCCCATTGATAAATTTTGTTTTACATCCGTATGCCAGATTTCATAATCATGATAAGCAAATGTAACTAATAAGATCCTAATGGACTTAACTATAGCTATTAGAGAAAAGTTTTCATCAAAATCAACACCTTATTTTTTCTTGTAACTTTTAGTCACTAGTCTTGCTTTGTATGTATGCACATTGCCATTTATGTCAAATTTTCTCTTAAAAACCCACATGCATTTAATATGTACAATACTATCAGAAGCATCTATCAAAGTCCACACTTAATTAGTGTACATGGATTCCATTTTAGATCTCAGGGCTTCATGCCATTTTAAAGAATCGAAGTGAGGCATTACTTCCTTAAAAGTAATAGGCTCATCATCCATAAGTGATATATTGTCTTTCCCTTTTTTAATTCGTAGATCTAATCTATTAGGGGGAGGGTGTGGAAGACATATCCTACTAGTGTGTCATAGACTATGCATCTCTTAAACCCGTGGTTATACATCATATATATCAACTTGAGATTTTTATTCTATCTAGATGTGAATTTATGGTTTTTGAGCTTCTCCAATTTCCACCTCGCTCCCACTACTTTCCTTGAATAAGAGGACGGTTGGTTCGCATGGGAAAATGATAGTAGGAATGGGAATGAATATAGTGAGGAATGAGAATGGATATTATCATTATAATTATAATGGTTGGTTAAGAGTAAGGAATGATTACCATTACTATTGACAGTGATTAGTTTGCAAAAAATATTGAGAAATAAAAATTTATTATATTTTAATTAATCAATTATATTTTAATTAATTACAATATATTGATTAATTAAAATATTATAATGAATGAATGAATGAATTATATTTTAATTAATTAATTAATCACAATATTTTAATTAATTAATAATTATATTTTAATTATTTATAATGTAATTAATAATAATAGTAATATTTTAATTAATTATATTGTAATTAATTAATTATGTTTTAATTAATTAGTATTAAAAATATTTTTTTAAAAAGAGTCACTACTAAAGAATGAGTTTCATTCCTCTACTAAATAGAGGATATGAAAAATTCCCCAAATGTAGGATATCAAACTATTGCCCTTATAAT
>JAOTAY010000006.1:7852226-7870187 GCA_025629805.1 Erythroxylum baracoense
GACTCGAACTCAAGACCTCCTTTTAAAGGAGAGCCTTAAGTGAGGAGCTGAAGCCATTAGGCCACTCCTCGTTGTCGTCTAAATATCATTTTAATTTTGCCGGAGGGTGCATGTACTTCGTAAGGTAGAATAATAATAAGAAGGAGAATAAATAGAGTGAGTAATGAGAATGATATGATTATTATAATTATAATGATTAGTTAAGAGTAAGAAATTATTACCATTATCACTGACAGTAGTTAGTTTGTTAAAAATATTGAGAAATAAAAATTTATTATATTTTAATTTACTATACTTTAACTAATTATATTGTAATTAATTAATTACAATATATTGATTAATTAAAATATTATAATTAATGAATGAATGAATTATATTTTAATTAATTAATTAATCACAATATTTTAATTAATTAATAATAATATTTTAATTAATTATATTGTAATTAATTAATTATGTTTTAATTAATTAGTATTAAAAATATTTTTTAAAAAAGAGTCACTACTAAAGAATGAGTTTCATTCCTTTACTAAATGGAGGATATGAAAGATTCCCCAAAAGTGGGATATCAAACTATTGCCCTTATAATGATAATCAACAACCATCTACTCACTTTTCATTCCTTACCCTTTAACTCTTTCCCAAACTCATCAACCAAGCATTCCCTAAGTTCTCTTTCTAGGAACATGACATGTCTTAAGCCAAACACTTTTTTCTAAAGAGGATGGCAAAATTGATATTTGATACTCTCTTTTGGATATCCCATAAATTTGTATTTATCTGACTTAGCTTGAAGCTTATCCAATGTTGCATGCTTTTCATAAGCATCACATCTTTAAATCTTTATGTATGACAACTTTGGTCCACTAACACTTATTTCTCATATGATGTCTTTTCAACTGATGTGAATAGAACTCTATTAAGAAGATAAGCATTAATTTTATAGGCATATGCCCAAAAGGAGATAAGAAGGACTGCATGACTCATAATGGAATCTATCGTATCTAGTAAAGCATGATTTCTCCTCTCAACCACTCCATTATGTTTTGGAGTTCCAACATGAGTCTATTTTGAGAGAATCTTATTCTCTTTTAAGTAACTAAGAAATTCATAGTCTAAGTACTCACCACCTCAATCATACCTAAGTGTCTTAATACTCTTACTAATTTGTTTCTCAATCTTTCAGTTTAAATTCTTTGAAATTTGCAAATAATGCAAAATTTTGTTTCATTAAGTACACATATCCATATATGAAATGATCATTTATGAATGTATTGAAATATGGCCATCTGCCTCTAGTGTTAATAGACATATGGCTACATAAATTTGACTATATAAGCTTTAGTAACTTACTAGAGTGTTCTCCCTTTCTAGTCAAGGGTAATTTGGTCATCTTTCCCAATAAACAAGATTGATAAGTTTCTTATAATTTATAATTAAAAAGATTCAAATATTCATCTTTATATAACTTTGTGATTCTAGTTTTGTTAATATGACTTAAATTATAATGACATAAATAAAATGAATTTTAGTCATTTAACTTTCTTTTCTTGTTATTTATGATAAGGATTAGCCTAAGATCTAATTTTTACAAATCATTTGTAAGTAATCCAAATTCATAATAAACATAATTTTTATAGAAAGAACAATTGTTATTTTTAATACTAAAGACAAATCCATTAAAATCTAAATAAGAAATGGAAAGAATATTTTTAGTAATGACTGGAACATAATAATAATTAACTAATTCTAGTATAAATCTAGAAGACAAAGCTAAACTATAACTTTCTATAACTAATGCAACAAATCTTGCTTCATTGCCGACTTGTAAGTATACTTTGTCTTTCTTCAATAATCTACTCATTAACATCTACATGTTATACATTCAGTATCTAATACCCTAGAATATGAAACAGAAATAGAAATATTATCTTAATCATAAACATATGTTGAAGATAAAACTATCTTAGGCTTCTTATCTACGAGGTTAGCAAGATAATTTTTGTAGTTCCTCTTCTAGTGTCCATCGACTCCACAATGAAAATATGTTCCCTTATCATTGTTCTTCTTCTTTCACACCTCCTTTTAGCTTTGCTACTTTGGCACAAGTTTTTTGTTTTTGTTATTATTCTTCTTAGAGCCTTTTTTCTTGCTTTTGGAAGAATCCATATAAAAAACATAATTGGGTTCCTTCTTAATGCATCAGTCTACAGTCTTGAGCAAATTCAATAGTTTAGGTGATGAAACATCCTCTTGGTTCATGTAGAAGTTCGTAACGAACTATGAAAAGTTTGAAATAAGAGAATATAACACCATATTAATGCTTAACTCATGGTTTATGACAAAACCTAATTAGCCTAATTTTTTAATATCGTCAATCATCTTAAAGACATGTAGCTCCATTGAAGATTCTTCTATCATCTTGTATTGAAATGATGCTTTAAAGAATGGATACCTCTTTACTATGTTTTGTACACCAAACAACTCTTTAAGATGCAAACTTATAGTAGAAGCATCCATGTTCTCATGCTACCTCTGAAGCTTCAGAGACATACAAACCAACATTACACATATAACTTGTTCAACATCATCTGTATAAAACTTATATCTCTCCTAAATGTCATTAATTGCAACTAAACTAGGCTCTAATGGAATATTAGCATCAAGAGCATATAGTTTCTTTTCTTGCCTAATAACAATTCTCAAGTTACGACATTAGTTCAAAAATTAGGTTCAGTTAGCATGTTAACATCTATAATGCTCCTTGGCGATAGATTTGCACTCATCTTTTCTGATAACCACAAGACATAAAAGTTCAAGTATTAGTTTATGCCATAAAATCAAATAAAATAAGGAGTACTTTAAAAAATATTTAATTAATCCCACTATTTTAATCAAAATAATAACCGTCACTATTAAGTCGTCCCAGTAGATTAGGATTTTATTTAAACCTAGTTCATCTTGAGTTTGATCAATAAGTCAACTAAATTTAAATTAGGTAGATAACAACTTTATCAATCACATCTTATGTGACATATAACAATGCTTTGACAAAATATATCTTTTATATTATTTCTAATTTTGTCTCTAAATTCATATGATCTTAAGTTTGCTCATTCAAATCATACAAGTTAAATAAGACCCATTAATTTATGATAAAATATATTCAAAATTTTGGATTAAAGGGACTTGAGTTTGGTCAACAAACCTTACGATAAATAAATCTATAGTTTTATTCTTAAATAATGAAAGAGAACTATTACATTTTTAACGTGTACTTAATATTTATTGAGGGATTTAATATTTTAAAATTTTTTAGAACTCATAAAAATAATACAATCACATTATATTAATTTCTAACATAATCAAATTATGAAAGAAAATTCTTTAAAACCTTTGATTGGTTTTAATTATTGATTTGATAATTAATTTAATTTAATAATTCAACTCTCGGTAAATTTAAACTAAATTCTAAAATATTCTTGATAAAATAACCCTTTGGAAACAATTTTTAAACAATTAGAAAATATTTTTCTATTTTATTAGGAATTTAAACCAATTTAATCTAAAAGAAGGCTTAAAATACACAACATTAAAATAAAATTTTGAATTAGGGACTATCTAGCTCACCAGAACTTTTCTGTAATGTCTGGCCATCAAACGCTTCACACACCCTATCATTTTCCATATTAAGGTTCCGTCGTCTTTGCGTCGTTGCTCTCCTAGTTGACTTCTTTCGCTGCCCGGGTTTCTCACAACTGCTCCCATCCATGTTTACGCACCTCTAGGAGTCAGTACTGTTGTGCCTCTTCTAGTCTACGCGACTATTGCCCTAGCTAGTAAATCCTTCACTAACGATCATGTCTGCCATTGGTAAAGGCTCACCGCAAGAGATGCCTGACGTCTCCGGCAACTAATTCCAATAAAACAAAAAACACAAATCTTGGCGTAGCTAGGGTGACATGCAATTTTGTTTTCTAGAAACCACAATTAACCAGAAGCATCACAAGTAGAAACTGATACGAATTTAAGTGTTTATCCATAAACCTGGGCTAGGGGACTTGCATCTGATTCGATTTTCAGATCTCAAACAAGACTTTTGGGAGCATGTAATGTTGTTTCACAATCAGAACACATATTTCAAAGAAACAAAATTTCCATAACTAGATTGAATACGTTTTGGTTTTTTAAATTCAAAGAAAACAAGGATGGGTGTGATTCTCTAAAAAATTCTTAAACTACAATTATCCGTTTAGCTCTCAAAACATACCATTAATTATCAAATTCCTCATTATTTCTAAAAGAAATGATTGTTTGTCAAACACAAAAATATTATATAAAATATAACTACTTAAACTGTCACATAAAAAATATATACAATCAAATAACTTTACTCAATTATTCTACTGCTCCACCTAAACTCCAATATGTCAGTCCCGTACATTAAAGTTATCAGCAATCACTCAATCTACTAAAAAAAATAATGACAAAGCGTGAGTTGTCAAATTAATAAGAGCAACTGGCCATACTTTTAAAACCAAATAACTCAAATAAATAATTATAAAACTTAGTCAAGAGACATGCATATAATACAAATATTCGCAACATTACTTAACATAATCCAAACAAGTAATAAACATCTCAAAATTTTACTAAACAATGAATAACAAACATATTAATTTATAACTGTCATTTATGCTTTATTCCATAATTAACTGAATTGCCTAGGCCTTGCTTAATCTAGTACGCTTATATTCAATGATCTCCGACTCATCTCATCTCATCATAATCTCTCACCAAGTAGAAATGTAGTTCAATGTATAAATATCGGTACAAGGTATCTCAATTTTTCAATCTCTCTTGATATCCTAGTACTACTCCGATACCTAGCCATCGGCATAAAATATCTCCAAAGACTCAGGATATCCTGGTACTACTTCGATACCTAACTATCTGCATAGGACATCCCTAGGACTTAGGATGCCGTGATATTTACTCCACGGATAGATACCTAGCCATCATGGCTCATCTTTAAACAATTTGTCAATTTATGACCATCAAATATAGTCTATCCTAGGCAAGCCACCAATTCTCGATTTTCACTAATTATTTACAATATATAATCAACCAATCTCTATTTAATAACACATTTTCACTGGATTAACAATTAATACACCTCAATATACAGAACAAAATATAAACACCAAACACTTTGTAATTCATGTATGAAACCATTAATCATTAATTTAATTAATGACTAATTCAAAATATAATTTATTAATAACAAAATGGTACCCTATTTTAAGATTAAAGTCGAAAGTTATCCTTATTAGATTTTTTAATATAGGTAGAGTGTAGAGTCCACTAACAATAATTGGGCTTGGGTCAACCATTGTTCAAATGACTAGAACTAGTCATTTGGATAGTTGACCCTTACCACTTCTAAACCCTTTAATATTTTCATGTTTAGTCAATATAGGATACTCTAACACTCCCCCTTAAGTACAACTGTGACTGGACATCTAGTTGTCACTTGAAATAAGCGTAGTGGTAACCGGACCGGGCCACTGGGACTGGACATCTATATGGACAACCGGGAAATTAATAATCCCGACAAACCTACTCTGATACTATATTAGAATTTTTAATATGAGCAGATTGTAGAGTCCACTAACAAGAATTAGGCTTGGGTTAACCATTGTCAAAATGATTAGAACTTGTTATTTGGATAGTTGACCTTATCACTTATAAACCCTTTAACATTTTAATGTTTAGTCAATATGTGATACTCTAACAATCCTTACCTTAATTTCAGACTCAATTAATTTATAGTCTAATAATTGGACTGTCAGACTTAGGCATTACAAAATTTTATTAGACTAATTTACGAAAAATTTCAAATAAAATACACTTAATAATCTAACATTATTCTCTTTTCTAATTTATTCTTAATTATAAAAATAATATCCTTACTTACCTAACCACCATAATTGCTAAAATGCCCTTAACTAATTAAAAGTGCCACTTTACCCTCACTTATTTCAATTAATACTCAAAATATCCTTCTTGGAAGTAAATTTTAGATTTACCCCTTTACTCTTTGCATTTCCTATTTTGCCCCTTCATGCAAATTAAATTTTCAAAAGATATCATCTTTTTCAGCCTCTCCTCTTCTCCTTTCTCCTATTTTTTTTATCATTTTCCAGCCACATTTTCTCCATTTTTATCCCTTCATGCAACTTCAATTATTGTCCCAAACAACTACAACATGCAAACCAACTATAAATTAGTGTAGGATTACCAAAAATCACAAAAAAGACATAAAATTGTAGTTGAACATTTACCTAAGTGTTAAGGAATTTTGGGGTTGTTAACTTCCATAACTTCCTCCAAATTTTCAGCAAAACAAGCACAATGAGGGAATCTATAAAAGAAATGTCACATGCAGGAGAAAGAGGGTATTTTTAGACACACTTAATAGCTGGGAAATGAAGAGAATGATGAAGAAAGAAGATGTTTATTATTGTTCTATCTCTATTTTTCCAGCTGTTAGTTTTTTATAAGTGTTTAATAGAATATGGGCTAGGATGTTGGATAAATTTTATGATGGATTTTACAATGGGAGGCTAAAATATTTAAGTTTCTAGAAAAAGAGGCATGTGGGATTCATTACTTAATTTCTAGAAAAATGCAAGAACAAAAGGTATTCGATTTTATTTTTCAGAAAATTATAACTATCCTCAATCAACATTAGGCTAATACATTAAAATAAGTTTAAGTCTTAATTTTTATCAAATCAATAACAATAAAGAAATTTAATCAAGTTAAACAATTAAAGGATACTTTGATACCATTATTAGAAAACTAAACATGATCTAATCATAGACACAAATGAAAAAATAAAATTTTACAACTTCTCGATTGAATCATAATAATTGAATAACTTAAACAAATATGAATCATAAAAGGTAATTGAATTATACCTAATTTGGATTCTAGAAAAAACCTTTTCATGAGATATCAGCCATAAGCTATCCACATATCTAGCCTCTAACAGTGTTTGTAGAGCAGAGTAAAAGGACTCAACACTTGAGAGGAAAAGTAAGGAATGTTGTCTCCTTTTGCATATTTTCTATTTATAGAAAAAGACATAAGATTTTTATGTTTTTATTAAAATCAAATCTCCTTATTATAATTAAATTCAAACTCTAATTATAATTACAATTTATTTTAGTAAAATTAAATATCTTATATTTGATCTTTGAAGTCTCTAAAACTTCACAATTAAGTGTAACTTAATTTAAATTAATTTTTTTCTTTTTAACTGCTCTTTATGTGTAACATGTTAGGTTCCTATTATGACGACAATGATTATAAATCATAATTATAATTCATAATTAGAATTAAATAAATTTAAACTTCTCTTAATTTATCTAAAATTTTTCAATTAAATAATTTTTAATCATATGTTAAGATTGACATCTAACATCATGTCGACAACTCAAATATTAAGAATGTCAAAGTAATTTGACTCAACCTATTCCATGCATGATTATAATGTATAATTTAATTATTTCATCACCCAATATTTCAATTGGATATAGAGTATAGATAAAATGTCTATTCTTTTAAATTTAGTAATGCTCGTTCTTGTTAATTAGTAATTAGATTATAATTGATATTTGAAAAGTAACTTTTCAAATGTCAATTCACTAAAGCTAAAGAATTTCTTAAATTATTACTAATAAAAAATAGTTGAACATTTTCTTTAATTACTTTAGAGTGACAAATCCTTTATTAACTTACTCAACTATTTCCATATGGTTCATATTATATCTCAGTACTACTGAGTGAGCTACTCTAAATAGAATAGGTAATAAACAGTATTAAAACATAGTAAATCTCATATGAGATACTTTGGTAATCTTACATTTAAGGATCAATTATATAACCATCATAATAAAGAAATTCATAGGTACATAAGTAATATTCTATTTGGGCGAGTCAAGTTAATGAACGTATTCTCTAATAAGTATTCACACGTTTATCGAAGTATTTTTATATTTTAATTTATGAAAACAATTTTTTATTCATAAGAAAAAATATAACATGTTCTAGTTTTATCGTTTCATCAATACCTCGTCTTGATAAATCTACAACTAGAAACAATTTATGAATAATATATAAATGCAAATTAAAGAACAGTAAATATTATTAACAAAATATATAAAGATAGAACATCCATTAGTAATGAAAATAATAATGTCATAAATAAAATTGTAACCAATTGATTGAGTGGAAAGATATAAACTTACATAACTAATTAACTTGCATTTTGGGCAGGAGAATCAAGATTAGAAGCTTAGAAACGTCTTTATGAAGAGAATTTAAAATTTTTCTTTTTTAATTTGAAAGAAAATTAATACTATAACAATTCAAATAGACAGAATATATGGAAATATTTGCTGATGGAACTCGTAAATACGTCGTTTACATTCCAGGTTCTTCTATAAGCCTATAAGCCATTGTGTAGCTTACAAACTACTAAATCAGGCTCTTTTTCATTCGTCGGGAGTTTGCGGGAAAATTATTTCAGCTCTGTTCTTTAGAAATTTTGGAGAACCTTCTTCAGGCTGCACGAATTTAACGGAGACATTAGGAGAAACCTCAACATCTTAGAGCCGTAAAATATAAGCAGGAACAGAAGTTGGGAAGATGAGTGGTGTCACTCCAGGTGATAACTACCTCTGGTAAAAGTTATTTCTTATTAGGTTAGCTGTTAAATTAGGAGCAGGTAGCATTAGTCAATCATCTCTTTTCCTTTTTTTAGTTTTAGATTATTATGTTTGGTTTAAAGCTAGTTTTCAAATTAATGTTCCTCTAGCTGGAAACAGAAATGGCAACCGAAACAAGGGTAGTTTAACTGAAATGTGGAAGATTCGGTAGTTGAAACGATGGTTTCTATCTTTTTCTCACTTTTCTTTTTAAGGTTTGGTAGTTTGCATCCGTGCACTCTTTGATTGTCTTTCAGTCTTAAATTCGATTCGGACTATGGACTTGACACAGATCAAACCACTGATTTGAAGCTTATATTAATTCAACCAGACTAAATTAAGTTAATCTGAATCAAATCAATATTTAATTTAAATGTAGGTTTTATAAAAGGCAGACATTTTCCAGTATCAGTCGTCGTCTTCAAGCAATGATCTTGTTTGATTTGGTGTTTTTTAAGAAACGAAGTGTATTCGACAATATTGACAAAATTGGGACCCGCTTCATCATCTCATGAGGTTTTTATAATTTCGCCTCGTAATTTGGGCAGGTGGTGTCTGGATACTAAAAGTGAAAAGACTAATTATACCTTTTTTGTTGTTTTCTAAACTTTTTTATTTGAATTAATATTAATTTTTTTGTAATTAAATAATTGAAAATTTTTATTTTGATAATATTGTACAGTAATCAAAATTTCATATAATGATAATAAAATTAATCTTAAGACATGATTTTATCAATTCTTATTTGTAACTTTAAAAGAAAAGTAAACTACATATAGTTTTTCTACAAAAGTAATATTACATAAATTTACGTAATTTATGTTTTAAATTTATAATTTTATTTAAATTTGTAACATTAATTAGAATTGTAATTATATAAATTAAATAATTAAATTGTTAATTTTGCTGCAAATATAATTTCACGTTTATTTACGTTACTGTTATTATTACTGATGAAAAACACCACATTTACAATAATATATACGTGAATTATAATTAAGTAAAAATAAATAAAAATAATTTTATATTTCATTAATTAATTATGTAGAGAGTTATCTTTTAATAATTTTTCCCAATTTATATTTTTTAGTTTGGCAACAGATAAAGAGCTCACTGTCGTCTGACTCGACGTAACCAAAAATCAAGCCAAGGATAAGAGCCAATAAGACCCATTTCACATGAAATATCATGATTAACCTTCTTAAAATGTACCTAGAATTGGGGACAAACTTGAGCGACCACAACGGTGATAGTAAGACCCGAACCTAAGAGGTGCGACAACGAGAGCGGGACCCAGATATAAGGGAGGTGCGACAGTGGGAGTTGCGACATGACCCAGATCTAAAGAGCAAACAACCCTCGTCCAGATCTGAAAATGAGAGGTGCTACAGTGAGAAGCAGTCAGATAAGAGACGAGCAAGGCGTGATCCTATCCTCTAAGGAGCGACGAGGTGTATCAGCTCTAGATAAATGAGACCCAAATGAGCTTCAGTAAAGCTAAGTCCCAGATCTCCTTGCTAAGACCTATGCGAGCTCCATGGCAGAGGATGGGGCACCTTCACCCTTGTCCATGGAAGAGTTCCCCGTGCTCACCTGAGAGGTTTGTCAGAAGTATGCATTTGGAAAGGGGATAAGTTCCTAGAAACCGTCCCCCAATACTGGTGCTTGGAAAAAGAAAATTCAATTACAGCAAGCTAAGATATAATTGAAATACTACTAGGATGCTATGAAGGATGGCGTCGTCAGTCCATCGATTAAATTGTTGCAATCCAGAGAGAGGGCTTGGTTTACTGCCCTGGTTGGATCTTTTTCTTTTTGGAGTAAGAGACCCACATTTCCAATCATCATTGCCTAGGCCAATGCACGATGGGGTAAGAAAGGTTTAGAAAAAACTTTACTTATGGATGATGGCACTATTCTATTTCAATTTGTTGTTGATAGTAATTTGAATGAAATATTGGAAATGGGACCTTGACATATAGAAGGCCAACACATGTTTATTCAGAAGTGGAAACCTAGGACAACATTTGGCAGGGAATGTGTGGAACTTTTTTCCTATATGGGCGCAGATTTATAACTTGTTAGTAGAATTTTGGACAGTTAAAGGTTTAAGTTTTTTAGCAAGTTCTTTAAGTAAGCTTCTTTGTATGGATGCTCAAACATCCAAGATGGAGCGAATTGGGTATGCAAAAATATGTGTGGAGGTCAAAAGGAATGTTATACTACATGATCATATGTCAATTCTCAAGTTGGGTGAAATAGGGGAGATTAAAAAATCTGAAAATTAAGGTGACATATCCCTGGAAGCCTCATAATTCAACCAAGAAATGGGTTCCTATAGGAAAACTTTTTCAAATTGGATGGCAAGATGAATTATTGGGGGTTGAATCTACTTCAGTGGATAATGATGAGGCTATGGATGTACAAATTGTTTCTAATAAGAATCTCGGTAACTCAGTAATAGATACACTAGATACTGAAGGTAGGAAGCCTAATATAACATTTAGACACACCTCTTTGTTAAAGGAATCTGATAACCAGGAAGATATAACTTCAACCCAAAATTCACATTCAATAGAAGAAGAGTTAGACGATGAATTTGGCTTATTGGATGATGATCCAACAAGTAAACTAATGTTAAGACAACCAGAGAATGATATACTTGTTATGCTAGAAGGAAGGTTTCATAAGGGTTCCCCTATTCCCAAAAGAAGATCAGCAAAAAGGAAAATAAAAAAGAATGGGTATTTCTCTTAAATGATCATTCGCATATGGATTACAAAAAGGTTAATTGACGTTCCTAAATAGTCCATGGTACTGCTGTCGTCTGCAACCAAATTAAAAAAGAAACCAACTTTCGTTAATACAAATTAATATAGTAGTGGTAAGTGGATATCGTTCCCACGAGAAATTTTTAACAGCAAAGAGTTTACAAGTTCAAAACTAAAATAAAGTAATGAAAGGGGGTTTTCAATTCACATAAAATTAAGAATGTAGAAATAACAAAAATCAAAAATTAACAAAAGTAATTGGATCTGAAAATTTAATAGACTAACATTGATTTCGGGTCACCGTTGTTATCACACTAAAATGGATCCTTGATATAAAATTTAATTCATCAATAAACATTCATTGGGGGATGATTTCTCTTAAGTGTAAATGATTAGAAATATGTATTCTAAGCATTCTTATTAACCAACAACCTAGATACGATTGTAAGTTCAATTGATTAATAACATTAAGAATTAAGAAAGCAATGAACAAGATAACACATGTACGACATGCAATTAATCTAGCTGAATGTCTTCTTAGAATTTCCAACTCTAACGTAAAGAAGGCAATCCTAATTGCTACTTGTGATTAATAAAACTGAACGTCATATTTTATTAATCCAGCTATTAAACAAATCAATTCCTAGTTGCACACCTAGAAATCAATCAATTCAATTAGAAAAAGTAATTCAAAAGGCACTCAATGTTCATCAACAAAACAAATTTTATTAAAACATCTCACACATAATAGATAATAACACGGTTCCCCTCAACCAAGAAAAGGAATTTAGCTACTCATAACGAAAGTGAAATTCAACAAAGAAATAACCAAATATAAAGTCTCCATCCCTAGTCTTTCCTAGAAAATTCGAAAACTTCTAGAGAAATACTGCAGAAAATGAAAAGCCTAACTATGGTTGTCGAAAAGTAAGAAGAAAATCTGCAGAAAAATGAAAACTCTACTCCTAAACTATATTGCGTGAACAGTGTACGTCCCTCTCTTTTTATGCCTTTTTGCGATTTCTTCTATTGCCTTTTTGTGATCTTTAGCAGATAATCCTTATCCCCACTTCAAGTTGCAGATCTCATTGATAAGATAGCAATATGATCTTTAAAGATTTGTGAAATTTTCGAATTTGAACTTGAAAACAAAATCTGCAGAATCTATTCTCATCCTTGCACGTGGCCATGTCTAGTCACTGAATTTGCTGCCAATCTAGGATTTTTGGATTTCTTTGTTTCTTTTGCATCTTTTTAACTCAATATCTTCTCCCAAGTGTTGGAAATCATCTGCAAACAATTAAGACCCGAATCCATAAATTTTGAATAATAATTTCAACATATAAGAGAGATTTATATATCAAATAAATGCAAAATGACAACTTAACAGAATTAAAATGCAATTCCTGCATAAAATTGTAGCCATATGTCTCTAGTTTAATATAAATTAACAATAATCTCATTTGAATATATACAGATCAAGATATGGCCAAAATACAAATGCCTATTTAGTAAAAATACTCCATCTAACATATTCCAGCACACTTTATCACCAACCTTACATCTAGTTCGTTCATCGTCATCTTACTATTAAACTATGCCATAAAGATAAGATATCTACTTACTTGTTAAGCTCTAATTCCATCTCAAAACATCAAGATAATCAAACCCTCCATGCTTGCAAGAACATCACAAATTCAAGGTGGTTTTCGACAAAGTTGAAAGATAACCATCAGCTGGTTCTTAGCTATTTTGTGAGGGATAGATGTCTAGCTTAGATGTAACAATTAAACAAGGAGTAGATCAAAATGTTGAGAAGGAAGCTTGGAGTGAATTTTAGTGTAGAGCAAGGAAGGAAGTGTAGAAAGATCCAGCAGAAAGTTTGCCACCTAAACTTCATGCATGCAAGATGTCTTCATCCATCATTGACACATGTCATTTGGCATGTTTTGCATTTGTCCACTAGATATGCTACCATTTGTCTCTTAGCTATTGATCTACATGTCACACATTAATTGGTCTATTTGTCACTCTATAATTTGTTCATTTGTCAATTAATTACTAGTCCAATTGTCACTCATTTAACTATGTCAAATGTCACTCAATTTTAGGCTTAGTCATCTTAATTTTTCATATCTCAATTAGTCTTGCCAGTAGGCATTTTTCTAAGACTAAATATACATTTTAATTTATCAATCTCTCAATTGTGACAATTAATTCCAAGTTGCTAATTATAATCCAACAATTCTTGTCTTTGGTAAACCAAAGCACAAGACATTGGAAAAACGTATTCATATCTCATATCACATTCAATTTCATATCCCGGAATATATCAATTGAGAGTAATTTATCTAACTTACAATTTATGTGTGTATGTCTATTTGCATTGTTTTACTAGTTCACAATTGACTGAATGGGCAACTTGGTTGGCTTGGGTTAAGTACACTTACAACTCTAGCTACCATTAGGTTCTGAAAACTACACCTTTTGAAGCGGTGTATGGGAGGCCTCCACCTAAGTTGTTGTCTTATTGTCCATGGGTGGCTAAACTAGAAGTTGTTGATCAAGCATTAAAGAAAGAGACTAAGTTTTGCAATCCTTTAAAAACAATTTAGAACAAGCTCAGCACATAATGAAGAAATTATATGATTCTAAGCATAGGTTGCTTGAGTTTCATGTTGGGGATATGATTTTGTTGAAGTTGCAACCGTATAGGCAAGTAACATTAGCTCAATGCAAACACAAAAAGCTTCTACCAAAGTTTTATGGGTCGTTTCGGATACTACAGAGAATAGGAACAGTGGCTTACAAATTAGAATTGCCTCCTGAGTCCAAGATTCATCCAGTTTTCTATGTTTCAAGTTTAAAATCATATGAAGCTGAGGAGTTCAATCAACTAGTACCTCTACCTGAATTTTCCAGCAAGGTTGAACCAGCGCCAACACTAGCTGTTGTTATTGCGCGTCGGATTAGGAATATTTGTCCAGAGATTTTGGTCCATTGGCATGCAATATCTCTAGCGGAAGCCTCTTGGGAACCAGTTGCTAATTTCAAAAAGCAATTCCCATATTTTCCACTTGAGGACAAGCTGGATTTCGAGGGGGAAGTAATGTTACACGACCAAGGCTTCATATTGTAATTTCTTTTTAGTCCAACTCAGTTCCTGTTTTTTAGCAAGTAGTGGATAGTCCAAGTCAGTTCCTGTTTTTTAGTAAGTAGTGGAGTAGCAGTCGTTGTTCTGTTATGTAGGTGTCAGTTGTGTTTTCGAAAAGGCTTTATGAAGCCAAGTTTGTACAGGAGTGGAATATGGAGTAAAAATTTTGAACTTGAGTTTCACTCAAATAAAGGTCCTCCAGTTTCGTTGTCGATAAAATAGGCCCCTAACCAGATCGTACCATAACAGTCACTTTTAACCAGTCAGATTAAACTGGGTCAACTCAGATCAAAATCGAGTTACGTTAGGTTAAAATTGACATTCTTATTCATCCATAGGAAGATTTCTTTCGAAATGCAATTTTTTTTCAGGGTTAAAAAACAAAATTTGAACTCCAAATTCAAATGTCTTTGCTAATTGTGTGTAATGTCATGGTCGTAAAAAAAACTCCAATCTCCGGTTAGTAATAAAAAACAGAAATCCACAATTTTTTGTATTTTACTGCTAAAAAATAAGTTTAATAAGTAGATATTTACTTTTAGTTATAATCCATTGTATTAAAATACAAAAATATATTAGGAAAATTCTAAATTATTCTAAACTATGTATAACCATGCCAGTTAATAAATTTTATTTTGAAACATACTCATCTCATTCAAATAAGTAAATTATTATAGTTTTTAATTTCAGGTTTATTTTATTAAACTTTGACAAAATTCTTTTTTTCATTATGCAATTTGATATAATATTTAATTTTTAAGGATGGTAAAAGTGATAACATGAAATGACATTATTTTATGGATTCACTAATTTTTTGCTTTTTTAAAAAATACAAAAGTTTGGACCTGGAATGTCAGAGAGCAATTTCTACTAATTATTACTCAAATTAACTATCAATTTTTATTCTTAAAATTTTAATTATAAAGCATTATAAAGTGATTGTTTATCTTAATTTGTTAGAAAAACAATTTTTAATTACAAAATACACTGAAGCAATTAAACATAACCTAACTTCATTGATAGGAGTACCCCTTGTATGTAATTCCTCCATTTTTTACCGTTTGAGCTCTTATGGTTCCTGAAGCCAATTCCTACATGCCACCACCAACTAAAATGCCCAAGTCTCTCTTACCTTTTTCTCATTAAGGTATTGGGTTGTGTTTTGTTTATGCCCTTTTTGTGTTATTGTAGCTCAAGTTTAGCTCTTTTTATGTGAGTGAACGATGATAAGTATAAAGCTGAAACGTTGAGTTGGGTGTGCCGTTGAAGAGCCCAATTCGCTTGCAAGTTTGTATCTTTGATTAGCTTATGCTCTGCCTCTGGATCATACAGATGAGAATTTCATTCTATTTGAATGGTTTCTTTCTTTGACGGTGTCAGCAAGGAAATTTGCTTGTTTAAGTTCCGCACCGGCCTTAATCGCTTGAAAATATAAGTCCTCAGCAATGTGGAGATCACCGGCTATGTCTTCTCTTGTAAGCATTAAGCACTCACCCTTTAAAGTCTTCATTTTGATTATTTATTCCTTTAACTGATTACAGTTTACAGCTCAGTCAGTTAAGTCGAGCTAGAGTGGCTGGGATTGAAGGGTTTATTTCAAGATACGGTACAATGGCTCAATCTCAACTTTCTAGCTATAACGCGCCAAAGAGTGTGTCTTCCGTGAAGGTATTCCTAGAAAATGCATAATTTTATTGCTTTACCTCTATTACTTTTAGCTTATCTGATTAATGGGTTCGAAAAATTCAGGTTTATTTCATTTTTACTTTATGTAGTAGAACTTTTAAACAGTGAGTTTTTCTTTGAAGCAAAGAAGTGAAATAGTTGTTGCCTTGTTGAAACTGTTTACATCTATGTGGGCAAAATGTATATCTTGGTTCATTTCCAGGGTTGCTGTTTTTGACGTGGAGGTTTAACTTAAAACGTTGGGTTCCATGGAACTTGAATTTGAGTAAACTTGGAGCATGTTTTAGTGGAGGATGGAGGTTTTCTTATACATTGTAACTGCTCACTTATTTTCATATTCTTGGCCTTCCTGAATTTAAGATTTCTTTCATGTGACCAGGAAGTAATAAATGTTCATTACTTATGGTGGGATTCTTTGGAACAAAGTTTCAAGGTTTTAATCTGGCTTTACCGGGTAGATTCTGTTTTTGACAATTTTTCTACCCATATGATATTCTCCCCATGCTTCAAGAGTTTGCCAAAACAGGCCAAAGCATTGTGGAAGCTTTCTTGAATAATGCTCGAGTGAGCAATAAGCCTGCCTTGGTTTGTTAAAGTTTTGAAGCACATATCTTGTTGTCATCTTCCTTTTGAATTTCTGCTGCAAGAGCATGTTTGCTTTACTGAAAGCCTCTTATAATTTTCAAACTTACATAAATACTTTTTGACGCCATCAGTTGAACTTGCCAAACCCCATATAAGATTTTTGGTATGAAGTGTCATGATGTTGCCGTGCCATTCTCCTTTATCTTTATGCTATTAAAATATATCTTCCTTTTTGGGATTTATCTAAGGTGTTTTTGTATTTCATCTGGCAAAACTTACTGGATAAATTGTTCTAGGAAGAATTTCATCATCAATCGACGTTGAAAAATTCAGACGGTGATGCTCAGCACAAGCAGAAGAATCAGATCGGAAAGCATGTTTCTGGAAGGGCTAAGGTTGACGTTCTCCTGAGAATGGTGAGTCTAGAAGTTTGCCAAATTACCAATTTCTCACTTACAAATACAGATCTCTGCTACAACTTGAGTGAACGAAGTGCCAAGCATTTTAATGAAAATCTCTTTTTAAATGTTTGTCAAGGCTTCAGTACAAATCATACCTTTATAAACACCCATCTGTTTTTGGGACTCTGATATTTAGTGAAATTAAAACCAAAGATGAATGATTTAGTAAGTCAAGAGACCTTGTCGGTCCACTTGTTTCCATGATTTATATCATAATTATTGTTGCTACTGTAATCATTCAATTAGAAACTAGAGGCACTGGATTGTTCGCTAAACTCTGAAATACAACACTTAACCCTTACTTGTAAGTTCGCACTATTATTTGATTAAGGAGATTACACCTACTGTGAGCTTAATAAATAAATTGTATTTTCAATGGTTAGTCTTTCGGGCAGAGAGACATGCTTGGGTAACATGATGGTTTTTAATTTGTGCAGCTTTCTAATCTTGAGAACAGTAAAGAAACAGTTTATGGTGCTCTTGATTCCTGGGTTGCATGGGAGCAAAAGTTTCCTATAGTGTTGCTTAAG
>JAOTAY010000006.1:7886946-7897000 GCA_025629805.1 Erythroxylum baracoense
TGACAATTTTTGCAACAGAATATAGTGATGTAATAGCAATCACCTTCGGTAAAAGAGGCGCAAATGATAGGTAGCAAAATAAGCTTAATTGTTTTAAAATGTAATAAATTTTCAAATAAAATATAAACGACGTTGTTTGGCGGCAAGGTTTGTCTAGCTAAATCAACGAGGACATTTATCGACGGATTAATTTTCTGTCAGTAAAGTCAAACGACCTCGTCAATGTTCTTAAATTTATTATAAAACGATGTCGTTTGATAATTATAAAAGACATCGGTAGTGTTCTTTCACCCGAATCCCTCACCTATTGTCTTCTCTGAGTTTTCAGTTCTTTCGTTTTCTTCCCAACGATTAAAGTTTTCAATTCTTTCATTTTTCAGTGAATTTCAGTGCCTTGCATCTGTTGTTTTTATCCTTACTTTCTTCTTATTCAGTGGCTTTTTCTATCTTCTTTCATCGCTCGGCATTGTCATCGTCTTTGTTTAATTGTCAGTTGAGGTAAATGGTCCATCTAATTTTATGGTGACATTGTTGTATTTGGGTTTTGTGTACTTCTTTGATTGTATGGGTTTTTGTTTCTTTTTTGTGTCATTATACGGATGGGATGGTGATTTGTGTTTTGTGTTTTTTACCGATAACATTGTGATGGTGATTTCATCTTCGATTATTTGTGGAGGACATTGAATTTGAGATGTTTATGGAAATGGAATTTCGGAACTCAGGTTTCTATTTTTGATTTGGTGGTGAAATATGAGCTAAGGTTTGAATTATTGATTTGGATACTTTTATTTTTAATTTTTATTCTTGGTTTGAATTTATGATTCATCCAACAATTGCTGATAAATAAGAAATGGAGAAATTTCAGGGAGTGTTATTTTTTAATTTCTATTTGAATATTTGCTTTATTTGACCAAAGGAGCAAATTAAACAGTGTTGGGTGGATGTTTTTGGACTACCAAGTTCTAAGTAATGAATTTATGTGAGTATTATATTGGATTGCACTTGAAATTTGAGTTTGTCCCCCGCAAGGGGTGGGGGTGCAGATTTGGAAGTAAGGTTCATAGTAGCAAAGAAGCAATTAGGTATTAAAATTATGACTTCTGGTTGATGCAAAATGTTGTCTTCACAATTAATCTTTCTTGTTGCATGCATCAGCATTTTAATATAACTTCTGTTGTTTTTTTGTTCTTGCTACAAGTTTGATCGTGATTGGAAGAAAATTGAAGCATTTTTTTGGACAAAAATAGTCATCCAGGTGCATTTTAACTTTTAAATTTTCAAGCATTTCAAATATAAGCATTTAATGACATAATTTTTATTAGAATGTTTCTTTCAAAGCCTCTGAGCATCTCCTATGAAATCAAACTTTCGTGAGTAAAGGAAGTTTGAAAGTCTTTTACTAAAGGTTAATGTTAAGTCCTGATGCAATTAGCTTAGAAATGATTTTATAAATGATTTATCTCTTAACTAGTTTTGAAGTATTAATTGCTTCTTGGGATAGTTATCCCCACTTCCACCCCCTTTGCGCTAGGAAAGGTTCTTTAAATATTTAACCTTATTGTTCTTCCTTGTAGTTCTTTGAGTTCCTGATTTAATGTCTACACTATTCTCAATACCCTACTTATCTTGCCTTCTTTTCTAGGGGATCATTCTTCTGTCTTTGATCTATCAAAGTTCTGTTTAACAATTAGCTTACCAACTTTTACCACTTATTGATCCCTAATATCTACCTTTGAGCCTATAGTTATCTATATCAACTAAAACAAAATCACTTGAAGTAGCTGAGGGTTGCATTAAGGGTATAACTCCTTGATTTTCTTATACAATAGCTTGTTTCTTATGAGTTATATATGCATCATGTTTCTTTTTCTTAATCAGTTCATTAGTGGAAGAATTATTCTCCAATCTTAGAAGTTAAATATAGTCACCATTTTCAAATAGTTTACTTATTGGCCTCTAAATTTTACCTAGATCAGCTAGGGATAGCCTTCATTGATAAGACATGTCAACTTTTGAACTTTTGGCCTATTAATTATAAAGATTTAGTTTTGGTCAAAATGGTATAAGTGAGACGGTATTAGTTTTCATCATGTTACACCTATTAATTATAAAGATTGTAGTTGCTTTAAGTAAATCTTCTTCTTAAAGTGTTACTTATTTATTTATTATGATGGTACTTTTTATATATAGGTGTGGTATTGTTTGTATTAAAGAGCATTGCTCATCCATCTTTTTTTGTAGTTTGTAGTTGTCCATCAATCCAGGTAAGTTGTCCAACTAATGTCTACTATATGAGTTGCTTTAATAGTACGAGTATTTATGTTTGGGTTTTCACTGAATGCAAAGGAGGTCTTGATTTTGTGTTGATGTTTAGAATATTCTTATAATCATTAATGAGTTTTATGTTCTTTTTTAATAGTGTATGTGCTTATGTTTGGGTTTCGTTTGAATCATTGATGAGTAGATGTATAGACGATTAACACCTAATGGTTTTATTAATCTTGAGTTTGTTGAGGGAGTTGAAGCTTTTATTCACTATGCATGTTCTCAACATGCATATATAGATGGCGCAAAGATCAAATATCCATGTAAAAAATGCAAACATATTCGTTTTCTTTCTATTAATGAAGTGAATGTCCATTTGTTAAGAAAAGGGTTAGTCCCAAATTATTTTGAGTAGACACGACATGGGGAGCTATTGATTTGTAGCACCTCAAAGGGTAATAAAGTAAACTCGTCGATAAATGAGGATGAGTTTGAAGGGGAGACTGGATTTAGAACATATAACATGGGTGTAAACTAAAAATCCTTACATGCAAATGGTTTATGATACAGCTGATTATACCTTTCACAAAAATATAGAAAATCTTAAAGAAGAACCAAGTGCAAAATATATTTTTGACTTACTACACTCAACTGACTAAGAATTATGGCCAAATTGTGAGATAATGACTTAATTGTCTTCAATTGCTCGAATCGTGAACATAAAGTCTGAAGGGCATATTTCTTATCGAAGTTTTGATAAAATTCTTAGTTGGTATAATGAATCATTGCCTCCTGATCATACAATGGTTGATAGTTTTATAATATGAAGAAACTTATTAGGGGTCTTGGTTTACCAGTTGAAAAAATTGATTGTTGCAAATTGGGATGTAAGTTGTATTGGGGAGATGATATGGAATTATAAGAGTGTAAATTTTGTGGCCAATCTAGGTTCAAGCCTAGAAAGCATTCTATGAAACAGAAATTAGTACTATGGAAGCAGATGTATTATTTCCCACTAATACCGAGTCTTTAAAGACTATACGTTTATGATGTTGCTACATCTCACATGAGATGGCATGATGAACACGAACATGAAAATAGAATAATGAGTCATCTATCGGATGCACTGGCATGGAACATTTCAATAACACCTATTATGCGTTTACAGCTGAAAGTCAAAATGTTACGTTAGGATTATCGACGGATGGATTCTAAACTTTTGGTTAATCGAGCTAACAATATTTATCATGGCCAATCAAAATTATTTCTTATAATTTTCTTCCATGGATGTGTATGAATGAGGCATATATTTTCTTAACAGTGACTGTGCCAAGGCCTACAAATCTAAAGCATAAATTGATGTATTCTTACAACCATTGGTATCTGAATTGCAGCATTTGGGAATATGGTGTGGAGACATATGATGTGTTTCTTAAACAAAATTTTGTTTTGAGGGCAACTTTGATGTAGACTATTAGTGATTTTTTGGCATATACTATGTTGTTTGGATGGAGTACAACAGGAAAATTGGCTTGTTCTTATTATAGCAATGATTCTGATGTGTTTTATCTTTCAAACGGGGCCAAAACATGTTAGTTTCACATCCACAGGAAATTTCTTCCTCCAGGTCATCCATTTAGATGCAATAAACAAAATTTTATTAAGAATAGGATAGTAAAAACACCTCCTTCCTCTCACAAAGCTGGTGAAGAGATATTGCAGGAGATTGATGAATTAGGGATGCTAAAAGTTATAAAACTTGAAGCTGATGAAGTTAATACAAGCATTAGTAAAAATTTTGGTTGGAGAAAATGAAGCACCTTATGGGATTTGCCATATTGAAAAACTAATTTGATACGTCATTATCTAGATATGAAGCATATTGAAAAAGATATTTTTGAAAATTTATTCAATACCATCATGAACATTGAAAGGAGGATAAAAGACAATGCAAAATCACAAGCTGAATTGAAACTTTTTTATAGAAGGAATGAGTTGGATAAAGATTTTCACACCAGTAAATATCTAAAAATGTATTACACTTTGGACAAAAAACAAAAGAAAATTTTATGGGAATGGTTGAAAAGTCTTAAATTTCCCGATGGATATGTTTTAAACTTGGCAGGGTGTGTGGACATAAGGAGGTACAAATTATTTGTGATGAAAAGTCATGATTGTCATGTATTCATGTAAAGGCTCATTCTAATTACATTTTTGGAGTTTCTTCCTAATAAGACTTGGTAAGCTATCACAAAATTAAGTTTGTTTTTCAAAAGCTTAACATCATCTGAAATTAATTTGGTCAAAATGGAAAAAGGAAAAAGGGAAATTACGATAATCTTGTGCAAATTATAAGGAATTTTCCCTCCAAGTTTCTTTGACTGTATGGAACATCTATCAGTGCATTTAGTAAGGAGGCAAAACTTATCAGTCTAGTTCAATATCCATGGATATATCCGTTTGAGAGGTAATTATAGGTTCATATTTAAATTGGAGTTATAACATGTTTTAATTATAGAATTGTAATAACCCTATTTGATAATGTAGGTATTTGCATCATTTGAAGAAAAATGTCAAAAACAAGGGTAGAGTTGAAGGTTCGATATGTAATGCTTATTTAATGGAGGAAGTAAGTACATTTTGTTCACATTATTTTGAGCCGCATGTGCAAATAAGAGAAAGAAAAATTCCTTGTAATGACAATGGGGGAAGAACAGGTGATGTTGATGGTAACTTATCCATTTTCACATATTATGGATGAACATATGGATGGTCAACAAGAAGAATATTAACAAAAGAAGAAATAGAGGCTACCCATGGTTACATTTTATTGAACTGTCATAAGGTTCAACTTTTTGTGCAATAAGTTAAAGTTGATGTTGAAATTGATTATTTGACTTTTCGAATTTAGTGTTCACAACTACAATACATAATAATGCTTTTAGACTATACGAGGAATGACTACGCGAGCTAATGCCCAAAAAAACACAAGATGAGATTAATATAGAAGTTGGAAGACACTTTTCCTTGATGGTTCCAGAAATATGTAAGTTTTCACTTACAATTATTGAAATGGTTGAATTATTAGATCAAAATGTTCAAATGAAATTATAATATTTAATATGATAATTTATTTTTGTGTAGGCCTTAGAAATCCTAATAGAGAACAAGTTCATATGTGATCTTGCGAAAGGGCCATTGCGAACTGTTAAATCGTATCTGGTGTATTTTGTTAATGGATAAAAATTTCATACATAATATCATGGTCATATCATGGCAATAGTAAGTAGTGGGGTTTGCATAATGGGAGAATTGATGGATTACTATAGTAAAATTACTGAGATACTTGAAATTGAGTACCCTACATTACCAATAAAGTAGAGTGTGATATTTAAGTATGACTAGTTTGATACAATTCCCAAGATTGATACAAAAGTGCACAGCCAATACAATCTAGTTGAAATTAACTAGCGGAGAAGATTAAGACAATTTAAACCTTTCATGTTGGCGACGCAAATGATCTAGGTCTATTATACCCCTTTTCCCAGCTTACAACGAGAAAAGTCAGATTGGTTGACTGTTTGCAAAGTTAAACCTAAAGGTATTTTTGAAATAGATGGAAAAGGAGAAAAAAAGAGAATTGAAAGTGGAGCATTTTCGGAAGAGGTTTATGAAATAAATGCATGTGTAACATATGACAAGAATGGACCTTTGAAAGCTCCAAATAATGAATATGTTAAAATTTCATCCAAAGAGGATCAAGATGACGAGAAATCTAAAGAGGAGTTTGAGTTTGATTCTAGTTCTTTAGAAAAAGAAGATGATGATGATTTTGATTTACAATTAAGTAATCATGATAGCAATTAATTTGTGTTCGTAATAGAATATTATATGAATAAATCTATTATAGCATAAACAATATATTTTTATATTTACAATCATTAATTCTTTTGCAAAGAATTTATTCATTGTTATATATTTCACTTATATTGTTCTATTACTAGAATATACAACAAAATCCATATTTTAGGTTAAAATTATGACACATAAGAGAAAACAAGAAATGTTATGGCCAAGGTTCACGCTACCACCTTTTGCCTGAGCTAATGTAGCTCCAGGTGAAGCATCATCTTTTGAAGATCCACCTAATGCACATCTAAATGAGACATCACCTTCCTGACCTGCAATCCCTGTACAGTCACCTTCTGTACCTGATGATACACCATCCTACCCTGCTACTACCTTTTCTCCTTCATCCACCACCCCTATTCTGACAGACTATTAGGGGTAAGCGTTGCAGATGAAGGAGGAGGCCTCTAGCCTGGAGCTAAGGGAGTTGATGGAAGAACTTACATCACAATTGTCAACAATCTACAAGTGAAAATACATGCATGATAAAACCATAGGTTTATACTAAAGTTATAGGTTTTAATTTGAAAATAATCTACAATTGCTTATATATTAGGTTGGTTCTGTCTAGAATGTGCTCAAGAAACATGATAGTCAAATTTAAGGAAAAGATTAATCTTGAGGGATATATATGGAAGAATATCTATTAGGCGACAAAAGACTTTTATTATCAGGAGTTTGAGGTACAAAAAATATATTCTTTTTTATTTTTATCTAATTAATTATATACATTAATTAGATAAATATTGTAGGTTATAATTATAGTATGTTTTTCATTTTTTTCATAAAATATTTTTTTGGGATTCCAAATTTGAATAGGTTATAAAGTATGGGAGAGGCAAGCTCATATACATTATAGAGACTTTCTTAGTTCAATTCACAAGGCTGATGTACGCCCCTCTTATATATTTTAAGAAATATGGAGTCGTTGGTAGCAATATTGGATATCACCCAAAACAATGTCCATTTCAGAGCACAATTCTGCAAACAGACGTGGAGGATCGAAGGGAGAGAGTCTTCTCATACACACTGGATGGTTTATTACTCACTAGGAGCATGTCGAGAAACTTTTAAGTATCTACATTTTACACTTATATTCTAATTTTTTTTACTTTAATGTATGAAACTTGATTTCAATTTAATTTGATATGTGAATTTTGGAATGAAGATATATGTGTATTATGGAAATTCATAATGTTATAAATGTTTGGTACCATATATGGCTGTGTTGTTGAGTATGTCTAGTGCCATATATAACTATGTTATTGAGTTACTTTTTTTGTTCAATAGGGGTAAATATCATAAAAACAGTAGAAACTCTGTCGAATTTTTTTAAAATTGTAGTTCACTCATAACACTTTGTTCTTACGCATGAAATGTCTATGAGTAGGAAGCCTACACCATGCCAGCTTATTTTGCACACCCATACCAAGAAGCATGATGGTGTGACCTTTGTTAACACCCGATGTAGAGAACTTAATGTATGTCAAATTTATGCTTTACTATTAATTCTGAATGATTATCACTTATTAAAATAAACATTGCTTCTTGATATGATCAAATATAAGAAAGCATTACGACAGTCTCAGCACTCTCAAACTGTTGATGAGAGTCAGACATATCTTGAAGTAGTGGGTAGTACAGATCGTTGTAAAAGGATCTTCGATTTAGGACCATTTGCGAACACATGCTATTTGCAATCCTCCACATCCAGTACAGTTGCATCTGGTAAGTGGTCGGCATCTAATAAGATGGTCGTTGAACTTCAGAGCACAGTACAAGTACTGGTACTGGCATCTCAATTGCAATAGTAGATTGGGTACATAGCCCAGCTCCATAATGAGGTGGATGACTTAAAGGGGAGGGGCAGCACCTCATTACAGCAGTCAGAGCATTCGCATTCACCAGCTACATAAATTTGTATGAATTAGATACTTATTGTTGTAGATAATAACTTTTCAATTATCAATTAAGGTAATTTTTACTTTATTTTATCAATTAATTTACTCTTTAGACAAATTACATGTAGAAATAATTAAAAATATTATCAAAAGATAACTGTAGAAATTAATTATCAATAATAAGAGTATCAATTAAAATTAAATATATAAATTAAATATAGGAAAATATAAAAAGTAATATCCCTGAATTTACCAACAAAATAACAACATCCGTTGGTAAATTTAGTGGTAAACTTACTGATGGAAGTGTATATTCTGTCGGTAGATTGTTGACGGAATACAAGATGTCGTCACTAACTTTTCTGATGATTTTCCCAAATAGTTAGTGACAAAAATTTCAAATTTTTTCGATAAATTTACCAACAGAAGTGTCATATTCCATCACCACATTTTGCAACAAACACATACACTTCCGTTAGTAAAGTTATTGACAGAATTTATAATTTCCATCACTAAATATTACCTATGGCTGTTTCTCTGATGCCTCTATCCATTGGTAATTTTAGTCTCTGAATTCACTTTCCAACGGAAATCCTTCATTTTCTGTCAGTAATTTCTGTCGGTAAACTTTATTTTTCTTGTAGTGTCAACCAAAATTTTATATAAGGTTGCGTTAAAATTTTTCTCTCCATCTTCTCTTATCAATTTCAAGTTTATAACAAGAGGATAGGCTATTGGATTAGTGGCAAGTTCTTGTTCTACTCTAAAGTTTTCTTTACTATAAAATATTACTCACAACTTAAGGCAACTATCTTTTGGTAGTAATACAGTAGCAAGTAAAGTATTAATCTTAAGAGGAAGTGTTGAAGTGAACTTTCCTACTATTACTTAATTAAATAATCAAAGAGAGTAATTATTGATTGAGATTAAAAATAAACTAAAGATAAATCTAATTACTAGAAATAACCAAAACACCTAGTTAAGAAAAGAAAGCAAGGTTTCATAAGGATATAGATAAGAGTCCCTATAGTATCATTTTTTTAATATATTAAAAATGTTTTATAATTTGGACTGAAGAAATTTCCAAAAGAAAAGAATTACTCTTGGTCAAGTTACATCCATTTATACTCAAATTAATTAATCAATGTAATTATCCGATTAAAACTCCTAAGAATGTCTTAAGATTTGTGAAATTATATGAAAGGTTAGTTTCTTTTAACCCCAGATGATTTATGAAAATCTATATCTAGTATCCTATTCACCTTCTAATATCCAAGCCATAGCCTGCTTATAAACAGGACTTTGAATCATCCATATGCAAATTAAGATATAATCTAATTGCCGACTTTAATTAATCAACATCAAAATCTCAAAGATATTTCCCATAAGTAAAACTCACTCCATAAAAAATTTGAATCGATAGATACAAAAAATAGTAATTAGGGTTCGCTCTTATCTAGAAATATAAAATAAATAACCCTCATCATATTGTTTAACTTAACAAATATAATCAAAATAACAAAAATTAAAGGTAGATAAAGAGTCTAGATGATCTTGATTTGCTAATGTGATCAACATACATTTGGATGAATTTTGAGCTTATTGTCTCTTGAAAGTGGCCTTTTGAAATCTCTAAAAGGTCTTGTTCTTCTCCCAACGAGTAACCTTAATCTAAAATACAAAAGAATGCTAAAAGTCTCCTTAAACTAGGGTGCTTTTAAAATTCTTTAGAAATTAAAGTTGAGAAATAGTGCAAGAAATGGCTGGCTGTGTTTATGTGCAAAAAAGATATAGCAATATATATATATATATATAAGAAATTTTAACAATATGCATAGGTAGGCACATGACTCTATCCTAAACTATTTCTCACTACTTCTCATTTGGGGAATTATGGGGGTATATACAAACTTATAACCCAATCATGTTTTTTGCTATATCTTTTTCGCACATAAACACAGCCAGCCATATTTTGCACT
>JAOTAY010000006.1:7905800-7916276 GCA_025629805.1 Erythroxylum baracoense
ATTTAAGTGGTAGATTCCCCAACAGTCATTCGTCACAATGAATTTATCCACATTAAGCGGACTAAACCTGCTCTCTTCAACTGAAAGTCATCAGAACACACCGCTATACAAATCATAATCAGAAGTCAATTTTCGCTCATCGAACTCTTTAATCCATGAATAGAAAGGAGTAAAAACTGCATGGGGGCCCGTAAAAAATGTGAATACAAGGAAGCCAAGGCTCCATAAAAAACAATCCATTATATTTCCTGTTTGACTTCGTCAAGCTTGGGTTTGGTACCACTTGAACTGAAAAGCTTCGTCAAGCTTGGGTTTCGTACCACTTGAACTGAAAAGCTATGTTCAATAACTTGTATATTGCTTTTCTAGTAAGTGATTTCCTTACGTAGTAACAAACCAAACACTGTCCTGCAAGCAACTTTTCTTAAGAACTAAGAAGCTAGGTTCTATAATTAATTGGTTGTAATGAATGTAAATTGGTAATTACCATCCAATCCAGTGTTTACAAGTAATCTTCGTCAACTAAGTTAACTAAGTAGAAAGTCATCGTTTGAATGCTTTTCTGATATCTGATTTTTTTTAATTCAACTTGACATTGGATTAGGAACAATTACTTGTAAACTGGAAAATTACACGCGTTTTACTAACGTGTTCAAATTAAAAAAAAAAAGTCGTGGTTTCATTTTTTCCCAAGTCCTTCAAGGACATGGGAAGTTTCCTGGAAATATTAAACTATTTCCTTGGAATAGTTGCAAACCTCAAGAAGAGTGCTGTTGTGTTCCTAATCTATAAAAGCAGCATGTATCATCTCCGCCAAGTCATATCATCCGAAAATATTCCTTCCAAGCACGCTTCTGCACCAAACATTACTCTTTAACTTTCTTTCGCTTCAGACATTTTGTGATCCTAGAGGATTTGATAGTTCCAGTAGCACCAAATAAAGTAAGCATTCACAACATGTTGACAGCAAGATCTATTGCTCCAATCAATTTCACTATCTTGGGTTTCAACAACAGATGCAGATATGAAGATACCGCTCGTCGTCTCGGATGCCCTTTGACGAGCTTAAAGAATGATTACGGATGCCAATTTCTGGGCCGACAGAGGTTACAAATTTACTGCACCAGCCTGGAATTGCGAAATGCAATCAATACAAAGATGTAAGCTTATGCCAAATGCCAGAAAATTCTTGAGACTAACATTACCATTTTGTTATCTTCAATTAGCTACGAGCTCTTATGCAAAGTTAATACAGCAGGGACATGGCTGTCCAGAGTGGCTCTGGAGCAGGACCTAGTCTTCCTTCTGATCCTTTCCCTGGTTCTTGGTGAGTTGACTTTATGATTGCCCAGGCTATAAATATCTTACGGTGATTTTCTGTTCTTCTACTGCTTGACAATTAAATTTTGTAATAGAATTTTTATGCTGATCTGTTCTAGCAGGAAAGTATGGATAATTGGAATGGTAATATCAGCAATCCTACCCTTCTGGAGAGGAAAATGGTGGCCGCTGATGAATCTAAAAGGTAAGGTTTTGGAAGCTTAACTTGACCAATCAGAACACATATATAAAAGATGACCTCAATTTAACGATCTTGGGTCTCCGTTAATTAATGTAGGTTAATATCTGTTCAATCATGTTTTTATCTGTTCTAATGTACTTAACATGGAATTGAATGTGTAGACAGGGTAGAATCAGCCGTGGAAGCAGTAGACCAAGTTGCAGACATTGTAGAGAAGGTAGCCGAAGAAGTAGAGAAGGTGGCAGATGCGGTCGCTGATCATCTACCAGAAGGTGAGATTAAAGAAGCAGTAGAGTTCGTTGAAAATCTAGCCGAGGAAACAGCAAAAGGTGCCCATCTAGCGGAAGAAGTCATCGACAAGGTATCTTACCTAATCCCTCGTTCTCTACGTTCGCAAACTGCCTTGAATTTAAGGAAGGAAATCATCGGTTATTGTGTCATTAAATATTATCTTACACGAGAAATGCGCGACTGTGACGTTGAAGATTAGCAAGAAAGTGTCCACGTGCTATTGGTTGCTTGCCGTCTTTAAAAACTAATTATTTTGCTAGCTGCACTTGCTTTTTTATTACTCAAAAACTAACTTGGCCTAGTGGTTCTTATTAGATTGAAAAATAAGAGTAGGTTGCTTTATAGAAGAAAACAAAGAGAAAAGTGAATTCCCTTCCTACCTAATTCACCTTATAAGAATCAACAAGCAGCATGTCAGTTCTATATATAGTCGACAATGAACCATTGCTTCAACGATCTATTCGTTGATTTCTTGTTAAAATATTCCGTAACAGGTTTTGGTCTCCATTTTAATTGTGTATTTCATTTCCTCTTGTATCGACAACGCAGGTAGAAGAAATAGGAAAGGGGGTGGAATCTTTAATCGAACCAGTAGTTGACCAAGGCGATGTAGTAGCCAAAGAGAAAACAAGCTAGTGGTCCCGTTCTCTGAAGCAGAACACTACGAACCTGACAATTAATATAAGTTTGGATAAGAATTCTAAAAGTTTACTAATTTTGCCACTTGTAATCTTGTTCCTTTTCTGCTAGATTTCGACAAATCAGCTCCATTTTACGAGCTATACTTCCACTAATAATGCCAATGATGCTATCAAAAAGTTCAGACAACTTACAAGCAGCAATATGATCCAGTCTCTCATGCCGGTCGTACTAACTCCCACGAAAGGGCCTGATGTTCGTTTAGGAGGAACGAATTGTCCTGCATTGTATAGTTGGGACAAGCAAATTTTAAGTAGCTTACCATTTATCCCAATTTTTATTTCAATTTTTTTCTCTAAGGGCGCTTTATCTAATAACTCCTCTTGCATTTAATTTTAATAAGAAATTTTCTGTTGTATAGAACATTAAATTCAAAATTCATATTTTACTTTACATTTATCAATAACTAACTAATTCTATTTTTTTTTCACATTTTCAGGCTTATGAATAGTTGTGTTTTATTTTAATAAAATATAAAATTATTATATTATGTAAAAAGGAAAAAGAAAATCTGATTTATATGGTAATTAATAATGTATTTTATAAATAAAATAAAAGTGAATAGAAAATAATTTATAACAAAAGAATTCCAAGTTGTTTTCACATTAATCAAAGTTGTTATTACTTGTAAAAACTAAATCTCTAATTATCAAAACTCTTCACTTTAAAAGAAAAAGAAAACACAAAACAACAACTAAACATAAAAAACGGGAAGTCAATACATAAGACACGCTCTAATCTCAAATGATTATATTGATATCATACAACAACTCATTTTAGAAATAAATAAAGGTGATGAGTTTTAAAAAACTAGGGTTTCTAACTTTAGTATTTGACTAATTTAATTTCAATTCGTCATGTTATCCTTGCATCAAGTTAAAATAGCCCAAACTTATATTTCTAGGTACATGATACAGTGATGCTAAACTATGTTTATCTTTAAGATGTTGAAAATTTCTAACATTTTATAGTCTAAAATCTACAACCACAACAATTTTAACATATATTTTTTCACCAAAATATTGAAATAAAAAACTATTTGTGAAATGCGAAAATTTTGAAAATAAAATAAAATAATTATCTTCTATTTCAACAATTAAAAATTAAATTTTACTTTAAAATTAAAATAAGTTAGATACTCTGCTCTATCCATAAATAATTATAAATATTATTACTACTAATAAATTTTAGAGAAGAACAACATTGTTGAAATGTAAAGAAAGTTTTGCTAGAAACAATTTATCGCTTGTCTTGGGTAAAACTAGGATGAATCAATCTCACTCCCACGGCCTACTCCTTTTATTTTGACGGTGCCAACAAACTTTTAGAATATAAACTTGTTTTGAATTTTATGTATTAGGTTAAAGAAATATTTCACTTGTGTGAATTTAAAGGATAAAAAGTACTATCAAAATTCTAGAAGATGTGTAAAGGCATCTTTAGCTAAAAGTACCACTTCACAATTTGAAGAAATATCTCCTAATTATCTAAATATTTTATTTTTAAAATATAGATAATTTGAACAAATACCTTAAGTCTAGAAATATCTTTAAAAAATCAGTGATAGATATTAGTTATGTAGAAAGACCCATGAGTAATATAAATAGCGTCCTCCATTTTTTGTAACAATAAGGTAAGATAAGTTTAATTGAGTACTAACTACAAGTGAGAGTTCTTCTTCTAAGAGTGTCTTTCTTATCTTTAAGTTATTGCTAATTTTTTATTGGGAATTTCAAAATTCTCTCTAGTTTTAATAGTATCCACTCTAAATCTTATTTTTCACCTTCATTAGAAGCGTATTATCTTCCACTACACTGATATCAGAGCTTTAAGATCTTTATGATAAAAGATGGCAAGTGACATAACCTTTTAAGTTTCGAAGTTCTCCAAATGAGGCTAAGATAATTGGAGCATCAAAATGAAGGCTTTGTTTGGAGCATATGATCTTTAGAAGATTATTGAGAATGGTTACATTAAAAGAAAAAATGAGACTAATTTACCTCAACCTCAAAAGTTAACCTTGAAGGATTCAAGAAAGATAGACAAGAAGGCTCTCTTCCTTATCTTTCAAGCTATAGATGATGAGATTTTTTAGTTAATCTCAACCTTTAAGACCTCCCAAGAAGTATGGAATAAGCTCTAAGTATCATGCAAAGGAGAATAAAAGTAAAAAAGGCATGTCTACAATCTTTAATAAGTGATTTTGAAGCTTTACATATGAAAAATAATGAACCTATAAGTAATTATTTTACAGAAGTTATGATCATAGTTATTCAAATGAGAAACAATGGGGAATCATCACTAAAGCAAGAGTAATGGAGAAAATTCTTCGTTCTTTAGTTTCAAAATTTGAGCATATTGTAGTTACCATTGAAGAAACAAAAGATTTAGATGTTGTGGCCATTAAATAACTCCAAAGCTCACTTGAAGCATACGAAGAATGAAAAAGAGGAAGTTAGAGATCTTAGAGCATGTTATTCAAACCAAGCTAACTTTGGATGAGAAAGAAAGGAACTTAGCACCCAAATAGGCCTAAGAGTAAGAGGTCATAGTGGACAACATAATAGTTAAAGACAAGGAGGCTTCAAACTATCCAACAATGAAGGAGGAGGACACAACAACTTGTTTACAAGAGGGTGTCAAAGAGGAAGCATACCAAGAAATAATGAAGATCAAAGGTATGGAATATATCAAGTTGAATGTTTTAATTGTTGTGAATTTGCCACTTTGCTTTAGAATGTAGAAATGTTCCTAATAATGTTGAAGAGAAAACTCACAGTTTTGAGGAGGAGAAGCAACAAGAGTCCATTCTATTATTGGCTTACAAAGGAAAGGAAGGAATAAAAAAGAGTACTTGATACTTGGACATTAGCACTAGCAACCATATATATGGGAGAAAAGATATGGTTGTAAAGCTTGATATCTCCATAAGCGACAACGTTACAATTGGAGATACATCCAAGATACCTATCAAAGGCAAAAGAAACATCATACTATGTTTGAAATATGGAAGGTGTGGGTTTATTTCAAATGCATATTATATTTTAAATATTACAAATATTATACTAAGTTTAGGCAAATCTTTAGAGAAAGACTATGATATTCTCCTCAAAGATCATAGTATTTCAATAAGAGATTCAAGAAATAATGATAGCTAAATTTCCAATGATAAGAAGTAGAATTTTCTTAATTAACGTCTAAAATGATATGGGAAAATGCCTTCAAGATTATATCAAAAATCCCTCTTGACTTTGGCATCTAAGATTTAGACATCTAAATTTTAAAGGAATAAAGTAGTTGAGTGAGAAAGGAATGGTGAAAGAATTACCTTCTATAAATCGTCTGGATAAATTATATCGGGATGCTTATTTAGAAAGCATTAAAGAAGAAGGTTTTTGAAAGAGGTCACTACAAGAGCCAAAGAACTACTATAATTCATATACACCGATATATGTGGTTCAATTTCACCTTGTTCCTTTGGCAAAACTAGGTACTTCCTCCTTTTTGTTGATGATTTTGTAAGAAGGACATAAGTAAATTTCTCGAAGGAGAAATTAAAGGCATTTGGTCTTTTTAAAAGGTTAAAGGAACTTGTTGAGAAAAGAAGTGAACATGAGGTCAAGGCTTTAAGATCTGATAGAGAAATGGAATTCACACAAAGCGAGTTCAACAAATTTTATAAAGAGCATTGAATTTTTCATCCCTTAATGGTTTTAAGATCTCCCCAAAAAATGAGTAATGGAGAGGAAAAATAGAAGAGTTCTTAAAATGGCTTGAACTATGTTGAAAAGTAAAAAGACATCTAAGGAGTTTTGGACCGAAGTCATAGAGTGGGCGGTCAACTTGTTCAATTTGCTTACAAATAACTTGTGAACAAGGAAGAACACCACAAGAGGCATGGAATTGATGTAAACCTAATATTACATATTAAAAAGGCACTTAGGATATAACATAAGTCCATGTACCCAATGAAAAGAGATTAAAACTTAATAAGAAGAGTGAGAAGCTCGTGTTTGTTAGTTATGATTAAAGTTCAAATAACTTTACAATATAAAAAATGGAAAAGTGGTCATTATTAGAGATTTAAAGTTTGATGAATAAGGTACATGACAATGGATTGTCTAAGAAGACAATATGACTTCCTTTCTCTAACGATTGAGGATAAGGAAGAAGAGAAACTAAGTGAAGAAGTATAAGAGCCCACTACAGCTCCCATATCACTAAGTTCATTATCTCACATTGACTCTCCACCATCATTTTTAGAAGAAAGAGGGGCACGAAAGGAAAGATATATATATTTATAATTATATAATTAAGATAAAAGACCATCAAAATGATTTGACTTTATTTTGTCTATTTGTTGATTGTGAACAAATAGCTTTTGAAGAAGTAACCCAAAATAAGAAATGGAGAAATGCTATAGATGAGGAGATTAATACCATTATGAAAGAAAAATGATACGTGATAGCTTACAACACTTTTAAAAATGCAAAAGGCAATTAGAGTAGTGGGTTTACAATGCAAAGAAGTATGCTAAAAAAGTGATAAAAAGAGACAAGGCAAGTTTAATGGAAAAAGGATACAAGAAAAAAGTCAAATTGATTATGAAAAGGTATTTGTGTTTATTGCATATTTAGAAATAATTAGATTAATCATTTCTTTGATAGCTATAATAAATGAAAGATTCATCAATAGATAAAAAATTGTTTTCTTGAGTGGCTTCTTTGAAGAAAAAGTCTATATAAAGTGTTGAAGTTGAAGAAGGCCTTATATGGATTAAAGCAAGCACCACAGACATAGTATACTAGAATTGATAAATACTTTCAAAGCATTAGCTTTACAAAATGTCCATATAAGCATGTCCTCTATGTGAAGAAGAATCAAAATGGAGATATCTTAATTGTTTACTTATACATAGATGAATTGTTCTTCACGAGAAAAAATCCAAAGTTTATTGAAGAATTTAAAGGTGCAATGAAAAAGAAGTTTGAGATAACAAACCTTGGTTATATGTCTTACTATTTTAACATTGAAGTAAAGTAAAAGGAGGTAGGTATATTCATCTCCTAAGAAGGCTATATAAGGGACATGTTTAAAAAGTTCAAAATGGATGAATGCAAGCAAATTAAGACATTTGTTGAATTTGGAGTCAAATTGTCCAAGCTTGAAGAAGGAAAAATTTTGGATCTTACACTATTTAAGGGTCTTGTAGAGAGTTTACGTTACTTGACATGTACAAGACCCAGCATCTTTTATGAAGTTGGACTTACTAGTTGCTATATGGAGTCACCTACGACCACACATTTAAAGATGATTAAGAGAATCATCCACTATATAATGACTTATTCTATTCACCATCTAATGAGTTCGCCGGAGATATTGATGATACAAAAAGTACCACTAGTTATTTATTTTATATAGGAGATACTGCCTTCACTTAGAGTTCTAAGACGTAAACTATTATTATCCTCTCCACTTATAAAGTTGAGTATGTGGCTGCTAATACAAGGTACTGTTTTATAAGAGAATAGATAATGAGAAAAGAAGTAGAAATTAAGTAAGCAAAGACTTAAAACTAAATAATTGATATATTTATAAAAACTTTAAAGAAGGGTATCTTCATTAAGCTTAAAGCTACCTTGGAGTTACCAAACCAAGTTTAAGGGGATATTGGAATACATATTTGTTTTGGATTTCATGTAAATGGGTCACTTTTGTAGACCCAATAGATAACTGAAATTCTAAAAGATTTCTAAAAACATCTTTATCTAGAAGTACCTATTCCAATATCTAAACACCTTAAAGAAACATTTCCCAATTATCCAGATAGTTTGTAAAAATATGAAGATACTTTGTAAAATTATCTTAAGTCTAAAAATATCTTAAAAATTAGTGGTGGATATTAGTTGTGTAAAAAGATCCTTTAGAATATATAAGGTCCTCCCTCTTTCCTAACAAGTTAAAATAAATAGAGTTAAGTACTAATTATAAGTGAGAGTTCCTTTTTTTTCAAAAATGCCTAACTGTCTTTCTCATCTTTAAGTTCTTACTAAATTTTTATTAAGAATTTCAAATTGTTTCCCTAGTTGTAATGGAGTGTCTACTCTAAATCTTTTTTATTATTTCTATTAGATCTTTTATGAACAAGATAGGGGAAATGGTTTGATCTTCAGGTGCTATGATATCAATCTTTCTAGTTGATCTTCTGCCTCCTTGAAGCTCGTCACCTTCTAACATAAACTACTTTCGACTCTAAATGTATCAAAATCTTGCCACCTATTTTTCAATACAAATAAAAAAGTTTTAGCCAATGTTGTTGATGATTTCGATTTTAATTTTTTAATAGAATAGTGCAGAAGGCAAATGTTTGAACAAATCTTTTACAATTTTAAAGATTTTAAATGTATTGATCAAAATTATAAGTAATAGTGTATATTTATTTTTACAAGTTGTAATATTTGATGATTAAGTAATTGGTTAGATATAATTAAGTAATGTAACTTTATTTATATTTAAAATGAATGATAGTTTTATACTAAACTATTTATGACATTTTCATAATTTAAAGATTAAATAATATTTTTGAAACATAATTTAATAATCTTCCATTAACAATATAAAATTAATTTAAAAGTAGTTTCATCATCATCAATATCCAATTGAATGCCACACCAACCGGAGGAGGGGGAGATTTGATAATTCGTAACCTTACCCCTACATAATAAAGAGACTATTTTCGATAGACCCGTATGGAAATGTGACATGAAGATTTAAAAAATATATAGATACATAAAAAATAAATAATTAGAATAAAGTAATAATAAATAAGTAAAATAGAATAATAATAGCTTCACAAAACAAAAGCTACAAATCTTCATTTAGGTGATGCAAGTTTAGAAGATAAAGTTATTAAGTAAATAGCAGGATAGATATACCTGATATGTTACAAAGTTCTGCTCTCCATTTCTTGAGTTGTAAGTGTCATCCTTATGCAGGGTCTATGCTAATCTTCTTTGTAGGATTCCAATTTTATTGGATGTCCCAATAGGGACAACTAGTAGCTATTGCGTCATAATAAATAAAAGCTAGTTTGCTATTATAAACTAATGATGTGGTTTTATTTAAGTTACTAAAGACGAAATGATGAATCACTTCATTGTTTAATTAAAAACTAAACCAACCATATGGCATTTGGGCGAAAGAGTAACAAACATAATTGATCACACACGATTTGGGCAAACTCAAATTTAATCAATCAATAATATAGAAATCACCATTAAGACACCAACAATCACGCATCCATAAAACATCCAAAGACATATTTTTCTTGATTCACATTTTTAGGCAAAAAATAGGAATATCAAAAAATACATTTACCCATTATGCAATCCAAAAACAACATACAAACGATAGAAAGAATTAGGAGAAATAAGAAGCTTAACTATCATTATCCCATGTCCAAAACCACAAGATCACACAAAAATTGAATTGATCTCCTCGTGGGCATAATACACACACACACACACACACATATATATATTTTCCATCGTACTAACTAAAACTCGAGTTGAGGTTAACGGTCTCAAATCCTTATAAACTCACCACACTCACTGCGTGTCCAACCAGTTCTTCTGGGGACTCGAACTCAAGACGTAGTGAATCCTCTAAGGCTTTGATACCATTGTACTAACTAAAACTGTGAAATATCTTCACAATACCAAGCCGAGATAGAAAAGTTCCAAACACCTTCCTTTCCTACTTCTTACGCCTGAAGGTAGGAAATGAAATCAGACTGTGCTAAATATTACTGAAGGGATCACAGAAGAGTTACCTATAGCAATATAGGTTGGGGCTAAAATGCTCAGTAAAAGCTTCGTGTTGCGACCCGGTAATATTTTGGTCAAAGCGAAGACAGGTACGGAAGCATGTTGGACCTTATTTTCTTATTGCTATTCTGTCATGGT
>JAOTAY010000006.1:7919239-7939225 GCA_025629805.1 Erythroxylum baracoense
CCTCGTCGTCAAACTTTATGCCCATCTTTGATAACTGATCAACCATCCCTTCCATATTGTTTAAATGATCAGCTACAAAAGTACCCTCCTGGTATTTTACCTGCATCAATTTTGTTAGATAAAATAATTTGTTGTTGCCGGTCTTTGAAGCATACAGCTGCTCCAGCTTATTCCACAACGTTCTTGCATAAGTCTCGTTACGAATGTGATTGTACACATTATCATCGACAAACTGTCGAATATAACCATACTCTCGTTCATGCTCAAACTCCCAATCTTCGTTGGACATCTCCCCCGGTTTAGTTGTCGAAAATACTGGCAAATGCGTCTTTGTAATCATCAAGAGGTACTTCATCTTGGTTTGCCATATACGGTAATTGATACCGTTTAGATTGATTATTTTACTCGTCTTCACCTCCATTTGCCAAATTAAGCCAAATTTGAGAAAATTGACCTAAAAAATGAAACCAGGACGTCAAAATTTGGCAGAAAGATATCTTCTAAATTTTCACCACTAGATCGGAATAGTGTCGTCAGACTCCACTGGAATAGTACTGTAGGACCAGAATAGTATCGTCGGACCCACTAGAATAGTGTTGCGGGATCCTGTAAATAGTAACTTGTGAATAGTACCATGCCGCGGGATTCAGTTACTATTGCTACACAGTGTCGTCACCTTGTAAATTAATTAAAACAACTTTGGAGTACTATTCATCACCTTTGCCATTTTACGTCAACTTTTCGAACGGATCATGTCAAAAAATTCGTTGTAATTTTGTCTTCCCGGTGACGTGCTTTTTTTCAAAAAATACCTTCAGTGAAAACACAGCTCTGATACCATTTGTTGGGCGCAGCGGGTGTATTTTGTGAAAAGGAAAAATAAAATGAGCAAAATGGATACAGAATATTTAACGTGGTTTACCCTTAACTTTGGGCTACGTCGACTGACAAAACTCAGAATATTTCTTCCACTATTACAAACAGTAGGTATATAGAGATAAAACCAAAATAGTGGCTCACAAGGTGTTTCCCAACCTAACAAATACTAACCTCACTATTTTGTCACTCACCAACCCTTTAGGAATATATTTCCTATCTTCAAAGCATTTAATTTGCTCTAGTTTTTCTCTCTATTTTTTTTCTGTGTTTCTGTCTGAAGCAGGGAGTGCCTTACATAGGCACTCCACCGCGTAAGACAGCTGCCTTGCAGCTGTCTTTTGCTTATTTTCAACAATTATGATTGCAGAACCGATTTCAGTGCCGTAATATTAGAATGATGGATTCCCTTCATGTGAGAGGGACCCATCTCCAACAGACGGTTCCTATCTATCAAAGCCACTGACCTGATGTTTTCTGAGAACAAACAATCATAATGAAGACTAATGAATAAAACACGAGTTTAACAGATCAACGATCAACCAAGTTAGCCTAGCCAAAATGATTGAAAGAGATAGATATACATATACATATGCAATTGATAGATATTTATGAGATATTTTCATATTCTGGGTAATTTTAATACCCATAAATAGTCTAACATTCAGTAATTAATAGAAAAAAATTTCCTATTTTTTGTGGTAACTACCGATGTGCTTGATGAGAGCACATTGATATATTTTTGCACTTAGAGATTTTTCGGTCCTTAAACTCCTTTTACCACTTGAAGAATACACCACCAATTTGGGACTAAGAGCATAGAAGAATTCCAAAAACATAGAACATTTGAAAGTTTCCACGCAAGAATATCAATTGCAAGAGGTACATCGATTTCTTCTATATTCAGCTTATTTATGATTATAACATATATTACTATTGAATATATGTTGAATTGACTTACATTTAGTAGTAGAGCATTAATAACCCCTGCCTTGCTTTAGTTTATGGAGAATTTTGAATTTTGAAAAAACTTTAAATTCAAAATTTTGAACTTTAGAGTCGTTTTTGGATTTTTTTATCAATTAAAGGTAGAAATCTCAAACTAAGTGTTTTGGATGTGTTCCCACATTTTTAAAAAATCATTTTTGTTGTATTTTCTAATATGGGTTTGTTTGGTATCTAATGGGTCACGAACTGAGTTGTTATGACCTCAATTTCAAAGGCTAGAACCTATATCTACGTGGGACGCATGATGAGCCTCTGCCAACATAACTAAAGATGACATCTTAATAAATGTGCGTTGAAATTATGTTTGTATAAAATAATCAAGAAAAAAATTCAAAGATAAAAGTTCATAATTAAATGATTTATGAATTTATAGCACATTCATAATTTATTTTTTCTATATGAATCAGGTTATTAAATTTTATTTACATAATTATTATGTCTATATTTTTCCATTGTGAATAAAACTTTGAATAAAGTGTTTTAATGAGCAACCCTAATTATATAAAATTATATGTTCATATACTTAATCACATAAAGTGTTGAAACATTTAATTGTAGTTAATTATTTTAGTATAATAAATTTTATCCTATAAGAATTTTTATTATATTTGAATGATTAATTAAGATGAAATATCAAATTATTTTTTATTTTTCTCATAGTTGTTAGGAATTGAAATATGATTTGATACTTTTATAATAAAGTTTGACATATTTCATTGAATTAAAATTTTAGCTCATAGGTAATTTTTATGTCATTTGATTTATGTCTTTTAAGATATGTTTTACATTGGTAAAACATATATATCATTTGTTAGCCTCAATTTATTGATAAGTAGCATGTATGTTTAGATTATGCAATTCAAATTGTTTGTTTCTTTGATACAAGTTATGAAATTCTTAAATTGAGAGGTGAAAACTATAAGATTTAGAAGGAGAGAATTCTTCTTCATTTAGGTTGGATGGACATTCATTATGATATCTAAAAGGATGAACCACCTAAGTTAATTGAGGCCAACATTATAGCTGAAATTGCTCTTTATGAACGTTGGAGAGATCTAATCATCTAAATGTGATGTTCATAAAAAATTAAAATTTTGTTGGCATTCGTGTTTCTGCAGAATAGCATGACAATGTCTGTGCTCTATTGAAGGCTATTAATGAGTAATTCGAAACTTAATACAAAGCACTTGTCAAGATACTAATTGCGAAGTTTTCATACATAAGGCTCACTGGTGTCCTAGGTGTGTGGTGGCACTTCATGAAGATGAGGAACATTGCAATTCAGTTAAAGAAACTCGAAGTTAAAATGTCTGATTCTTTTCTCATGCATTACATTTTGAACACCTTTTTACCGTCATACGAACCCTTTAAAATCTCTTATAATACACATAAGGATAAGTGGCGAATAAATGAATTAATGACCATGTGTGTTCAAGAGGAAGGGAGATTGTTGATGGAACAGACAGAGAGTTCACAGAGTGCACATTTGGTTCTCCAAGGAAAGAAGAAAAATTAAGTCAACTCAAGGGGAAAAGTTCAAATACCTACCCAAGCTGACATTAAGAAGGAATACAAGTGCTTCTTTTGTAAAGAAAAGGACATATGAAGAAAGATTGTGTCAAACATAAGAAATGGCTTGTAAAGAAAGGTAATCTATCTCACTAGTTTACTTTGAATATAATATGATTGAAGTTTTTCATGACACGTGATGGATTGATTATGGTTGTACAATCCATATTATAAATGAGTTACAGGATTTGTAAAACCAAAGGAAGCTAGTGGGAAGTGAGTAGTATATCTTATTCAGAAATAAGATGCATTCACATGTGGAAGTTGTTGAGGATTGTAATTTTATGAACTAGTTTTGTTTTAAAATTAGAAAAGACATTTATATTTCCAATTTCTCTAGGAAATTGATTTCAGTTTTAAGACTTGTACCTTTAGGATATTCCTTTCAGTTTTAGATGAATTTTTAAAGTTAAATTATAAATTTGAAATTATTAGGAATGGTACATTATTTGATGATCTTTTCTATTTTAATTCACAAGAGAATACCTATTACAATGCAACACATGTTCATGCTAGAACAAAACAATGTGTTATGAATGAAGATTCCTCCATATTGTGGCACCGAAGATTATGACATATCTCTACAGAAAGGATTAAAAGATTGGTGAATGACGAAGTACTTAATAGTTTGGATTTTATTGATTTTGAAACTTGTATAGACTGTATAAAAGAAAAGTAGACCAAAAAATCAAAGAAAGATTCCAAGGGAAGTTCAAACATATTAAAGACCATATATACAAATATTTGTAGTCCTGATATGAACTTGTATGGTTAGAAATACTTCATCTTATTTATACATGATTACTCACGATATGTGTATCTTTCCTTATTTTATAACAAGAATGAATCACTAGATGCATTCAAAATATTCAAAGTTGAAATAAAGAAACAATGTAGTAAGCAAATTAAGATCGTGAGGTCTGATAGAGTTAGAAAATATTATAGTAAATATACTAAAACTTTAGTATATTTACACATATTTATATGTATATGATAGCACAAATTAGCTAAAAAAACTTGCCATTATAATACAAATGTATGGAGTACACAGATTTATATGCAGTTGCTCTCCCAAATAATGAAAGTAGCTAAATCGATTTTTGGCTACATATATCTCCATAACTAAATAACAAAAGTAGCTAGAAGCATAAAGGCTAGACTCTTCCTCCACATTCACTAGCTTGCACCCAGAGCATAACCACATGCCAGTCAACCATTACTCTGCATCATTAAAAAAAATGCATCATTCATTTATTAGCACTGAAAATATAAGCATAACTATATGAAACTGAGAGCCATTTGTAATAAAATCCCATTTATTGTCATGCATCTGAAACATAACTACATGAAAGTGTGTAATTATGTTTGCGGCAGAATATCGTAAAGAATTTTCAAACTAACCAAGTTTAAACTATCTCACTGATGGAAGAGAAAGTTCTTCAAAAACTTTATGAAAAAAAAGTAAAGATGGACAATATTAATAAGAAGAATGTAGAACTTAAAGAGTGAATGCAACAGCTCTCTGTGGAAGTGTGTGCTTGGCAGGAACATGCAATGTACAATGAGAACATGATGCATGCCCTCAAATTTAGTGACAACTTTACAAGCAAAAGAAGCAAAATCATGCTACAACCTCAATAGAGAGCTATTTGTAATAAAATCCCAACTCCCATAGAAGTGGGAATCAATTCTCCCACGCAACATCAAATTTAACCATACACGACAACCACCATAATAACAAATTCACCAATACACGACAACCACCATAACAACCACCACCATGACAAACATCTACCAAAATGATGAACACCACAACAACCACCACTATGTGCAACATCATCAGCAAGTAATAGAAAATGTAAAGGGAAAGTTTTGGAAACTAGAAAACCAACACAAGCCAAACCCAATTAAAAGAAATTGTTATAGTGCCCCATTTTTCTTGAGTTCCTCAGTTTTTTTCTCAAGTGCTTCATTCCTACACTAGAGTTGGGAAATAATCTAATCATTTTGTTTTACAATAGCATCTAACTGCGCTTTAACATATCCACTTCACCTGAGCTACTACCAAAGCTATCACAATAACTTGCCTTCAATTAACCTTCAAGACCAAATGCCTTGCCTCTAGCAACCCTAAAACCATAACCAACTATACGAGAACTTGAATTACTAGCAGAGTACATATACTCATTAAAGACTTGACTCTCAATCTTCACACAATCCTCTTGTGACTGGGGAGCAAGTTCTGTAACCTTAGTGTTAACAACCTCCTATACATATCGCAAACATAAATAAACTTTATATTTAATTACGATGAAACTCTCAAACATAATAATAATACAAAAAGACAGCCAAACTTACCAAAACAGGATGTCCTATTAGACTATTCAAGACTGCAGATTTACCAGCACCCTATATAACACAACAAAGAGAGGTAAAATTTTAGGATGTCTTATCACACAACAAAAACTTAACCATAAAACAGACATATGTATAAAACGGAGAGTTCAATAATCATCCATAAATCTGTTTCTCTTATTGTCTAAATGACAGTTGTTTTAGAGACTGACAAAGATAGAATTAAGATAGAAGAGGTCACTTGCCAATTGATTACATCAGTGCTACTTCATTTCCCAAGCAACACCACATTAATCACGATCTAAACAAGTATTTATGAACAGTATAAGAAGTTTAAGATATTGGTATTGCATACTCAGTTAGCTGCACCATAACAAAGATAACTAAGAGATCCTACACTGAGTACTCGATTCGCAACTCAGATAACATTTTTAAGCCAATAAAATAATAACGACTACTACTAACACACATAAACAACACATCTAATGTATATCTCCAATGTTAAACTCGCTCGTCATGCCGTTGACATATCCAATGCTCAACATCCTCAACTAACACATTTCTATCTTAAATTAACATAACCAAAAACACGCACATCCACAAGAATTATCAAAATTAATAATCACTAAATCAACAGATCGATTGATCTAATCTCTCATCCAATATTATAATAAAGAGAGAGAGAGGGAGAAAGAGTGGAACTTACATCATTGTTGAGAGCGACGATGTTTAGATAGGTGAAAGAGCGTCGAGAGGAGGAAGATGACGACGAAGATGATGTCTCATTAACATCCTCGTCGGCCAGCACAGCAGAGGCTTGCCTCGTAGAATCGGCAAGCTGCATCAATTCTTCGATCGTGTCAATCTATTTCCACTAAAATTAATTTTTTTTGAAAAAATTAAAAATCTAATAGCAAAAGATGTGAAGAACCGAGGTGATTAAATTAGATGAAAGAGAAAGTGTTGGAAAGGAAAAGAAGATGAAGTGGAGAGAGAGATTAGAGGTGGAGTTTTCTTAAAGCTTTTTCGAATACTCAATTGTTCTTTTTTTAATACTCTAAATTTTGAGTAGAAATTTTAGAAGTTTTAGACTCTTTTTTAGTATTTTTACACGAATTTTACCGTATTAAATAAATATCTAAAAGCTCCACCAATTCTTAGATTATTTAAGATAATTATTAGACGCGTTTAGGCATAAGCTTCTAAAACTTCCTTATTTTGATGTAGTGAAGGTGGATAAGCATCTGGTCCATTTGCATTGGATAGTAGCCTAATACACTATATCTGGATCTCTGGACCAAAATGATGTGGCAGAAAGAAGAAACCAACATTATTGGACAATGTATAGAGAATGCTAAGTAGCTCCAAACTTTCTAGGTCCTTGTGGACTGAAGCTCTTAAAACGACAGTGTATATATTAAATCGGATACTAACGAAGGTTGTTTCAAAGACGTCATTTGAGTTTTCTAAAGGTTAAAAAATGAGTTTGCGACACATACTCATTTGAGGATGTCCATCTAAAATAAGAACTTATAATCCACAAAAGAAGAAATTAGACTTAAAGACTATAAGCAGATATTTCATTAGATATGTTGAAAGGTCTACAAGATATAGGTTCTATTGTCCATCACATCGCATTAGCATTATGGAATCAAGAAATGTAAAGTTTCTTAAAAATGACTTAGATTAGTAGGGGGATCAATTTTAAGATATAGTTTATGATAATGATTATTTGGATGTGCAGCCTTCCACCTCAAACAATAAGGTGATTGTCATTCAGTAGATCTAATTATTCAGGAACTACCTAAAAGCATTCAACAACCAGTTGAACAACTGACTCCACAAGAGGATGTTGGTGAAATATTAAGGAGATCTAATAGCTCAAAGAAATTAGCCATTACTTGTGATTATCTTGCATATCTATAAGAATATGACTATAATATAGGAGCCAAGAATGATCCTAAATCCTTTTCACAAGCCATAATTTGCAAAGAATCAAATTTATGATACAATTCATGAAGGAAGAAATGAATTTCATAAAGAATAATGATGATTCGAATCTTGTTGAATTGTCTAAAGGAGTAAAATCCAAAAGGTGCAAATAGGTATTTAAAACAAAAAAGTCTTATTAAGCAACATTGAGACATATAAGGCAAAACGCGTTGCTAAAGGATTTACTCAAAAGAAAGGAATAGATTACATAGATACATTTTCTCCTTATCTAAAAAAGATTCTCTTCATATAACTTTGGCATTGCTTGCTCATTTTAACATGGAATTGCATCAAATTGATGTGAAAAAAGCCTTCTTAAATAGTGACCTAGAGGAAAAGGTTTACAAGAAACAATCAAAAGGATTCTCCTCTAGTAATGGTGAGCATTTGGCTTATAAGCTTAAAAGATCCATATATTGATTGAAACAAGCATCTGATTAGTGGTATTTGAAATTCCATAATGTTATCTCGTCATTTGGTTTTGAAGAAAATATCATGAATCAAGTATATACTAGAAGGTTAGTGTGAGTAAAATTTGTTTTCTTGTATTGTATGTGGATAACATATTACTTATAACCAATGATAGGGGTTTGCTACATGATGTACAACAATTTCTCTCTAAGAAATTTGAAATGAAAGATACGGGTAATGTGTCTGATGCCATTCACATTAAGATCCATTGAGATAGATTTTGTAGTATTTTAGGTTTGTCTTAAGAAACCTATATTAATAAAGTTTTATAGAGATTTTGGATAAACGATTGTTCACCAAATGTAGCTTCCATTGTGAAAGGCACTTAACATTGTATTTGTTGTTAGAATGTTAAGTATATATCAGAGTGATCGAGCATTATATCAATGGAGGCTGTAAAGAAAGTGTTGAGGTACCTTTAAGAGACCAAAGATTACATCCTTATGTACAGATGAGCCAATAATCTTGAGGGAACAGGGTACTCAAATTCAAATTTTGCTAGGTGTGTTGACTCATGGAAACCATCTTCAAGTTATATCTTCATATTTTCCTGTGGAGCCATATCTTGGAGGAGTGCTAAGAAGTCTTTGATTGCTTCTTCTAATATAGAGGCTGAGTTTGTTTCATGTTTTGAGGTGACATTACATGGTGTATGGCTAAAGAGTTCTATATATGGGCTTAGACTCGTGGATTCCATTTCTGAGCCATTAAGAATACATTCTGACAATTCAGTTGTTGTTTTTCTGGCAAAAAACGGCAAGCATGCCACCAATAAGGAAAGTGTTAAGGAAAAGAAAACGGTCATTGGACACATTAACATTGAATTGATGATAACTGATCCTTTGATAAGAAGCATGTCACCAATGAAGTTCAAGGATCATGCTATTAGAATGAGATTGAGTTCCATTAATATATTTTTTATTGTATAGACAATGTTGTTTTAGTAAAACTTTTATAATATTTTCTCATATTATAGTGCACATTATTAAATTTTGAAAAAATTGATTATTTTAGACTTGGAATAAACATAAGGTTTATTTATTAAGTAATGTTACCACATTCAAGTTGATACAAAATGTAATATATTATAATACATGGAAGATAATACTCAACTACTAGAGGACCTATCGGCATGATTCATAAACGTATAGACCAAGTGAGAAAATATAAGATATTAAGGATTTTAAGGGGGTTGGGGAGAAATTACACCAGATCAAAGCTAGCTCATATACAATTAAGACATTCTATTTCAACCCAAAATCTTAAGAAAATATGTTATGAGTCTTATTTTTGTATATACCTTACTTCATCCTTAAGTTTTTTTTTTGATGTGAGATTACTCTACTTGTGAATTTTGAACATCTCCCTCTCACAAGTGGATCCATCCATATCAGACTAACTCCCCTTGAACTCATAGCTTATGTGAAATCATTTGAGTTACTTTATGAATCACTTATTCATTACACTCAAATTCATGAATCTTTATTCATTGGACTTCGCCAACCTAGCTTTGATATTAATGAAAGGTTTTAAAGGGGTCTACAGAAAAAATGGACTGGATCTAAGTTGAAGAATATGAGATATTTTCATATTTTGAATAGTTTTAAGACTCATAAATGGCCTAACGCTTAAAAGAATTCAAAATATGCAGAACATTCAAAACTTTTCAAGTAAGAATATCAATGATAAGAGGGACATCGACTTATTCTACAATATTAAATTTATTTATGATTATAATATATATTATTGTTAAATATATGTTAAATTGGCTTACAATTTCTACTTTGTCTGAGTAGATATTTCCACGTGCAATACCACGTGTCGTGAAGAATTTAGTCGGCTTTGCTTACCAATAGCGATGATATTTACTGTCCCACCTTTACAGAAAAAACAAAAGAAGCTAGTACTAAATGCATGCCCAACCATATCGTAGTCCTTTTCCTTGTAGTTTTCCAAAGTGAAAAAGGAGTGGTTGATATGAGTTTGAATATTATACATGGCATGTGTTTGGAAAAGAAATGGATCCGTAGGTGTTCAACCCGTAGAAGAGGAAGAGAGGTTACGGCATTGGTTATTGGCCTTGTGTAAAGTCGCATTGAAATGATTTCCTTAGTCCACTATTGCATCTTACGTGGAGATGAAACCGCCTTGTTTATAATGATGTTCTTTTAGAACACATGTTTGAATTTCTCAAATCTGAATGTGAACTGCTGCTCAGTTTTCTTTCCAAACCAAAATTTTCATTTATTTTTTAGTGTCACTGGAGGCTGTTAGATTTCTGATCCAACACGGTCGAGATACCTGGTTCGACCAACTCCGTCACGTTGCCTAATGCCCTTCCTTCAAATCAAAGCACGTCAACACTTTTAGGAGACAAGCTCAAGTCTTATCGATCGAGTCATTGAGGGATTCTGCAGCTGTGAAAGCTTCAACAAGAACACTATCCTCAAACAGATGGTAGAAGTAACAACTATGTCGAAAACAGTATCACCTGTTCCCAACCACGTCACTAATCGTTGCGTCAGGATCTGCCAGAAATATGAAGCTGCTAGTCCCAACTGGCTTCCCTTGGCAACCAGTCTTCACATTCGCAAATTCCAACTTGCTGGGAATCATATGCTTCAGACATACACCTCTAATCGGGAGCTGCGACATTCTAACAAGAAAAGGTAAGAAAAGATTCTACCTTTACCTGCATCTGCTTGAACTGTTAATAGCTATTAACGATATTTCAATTGTAAATTAACGAGATGCAGGGACATGGGTGTCTACAGCGTCATTGAATCAGGTTCTACTATAACTTCAGATCCATCTCCTGGCTCCTGGTAAGGCACAGTTCGCTGATGTCTATGGATCAGATCAGCAATATCTATATATTCTATTTCTTATGTTTAAGGTACCTAACAAAAATTTGTACCCGCCGATCTCCTGATCACAGGAATTTTTGGATTTTGGGGATAATAGTAACAGTAATCCTACCCTTCACAAAAAGCAGATGGGGACCATTACTGAAAATCAAAGGTATAGTTTATGAGAGCTAATTAGTTGAATCTCAATTAGAATTGAAACTTTTCGGAGTTTTTATCCATCAATGGCCATTTAGTTCATCGTTGGCCTCACATAATTTATGCTTTGGTTTGTAGAGAAATTTGATTCAGCTTTACAGACAGCAGAGCAAGTTACAGAAGTGGTCGAGGAAGTGGCGGAGGAAGTGGAAAAGGTAACAGAGGAGGTAGCCGATAAACTGCCGGCAGAAGGTGCATTTAAGGAAGCGGTTGTGTTTGTTGAAGGTGTAGCCAAAGAAATAGTAAAGGATGCTAAACTAGCAGACGATGTTCTTGAAAAGGTACTTTAATCTAATCTCTTCTGTTACAACAAAATTTGCTCCGGTGGTCGAATATTAGATTGGATTCCAAGCGATAACTCCGCTTGCCGTTAAACAAAGACTTTTATCACCAACGAGGTTTTCTGTAAACTTCTGTTCCAACTTATTGGCGTAAAGGGGATAATATGTTTTTGCTTATTTAGCCGAGTGGTAATCAAATCTTGGTTGCTGCTAATCATGACAAGATTATCCGTTGCTGGGTTGTTCTAATTTGACCTAAAAATGCAGGTGGAAGAAATGGAAAAGGAGGTGGTTTCTGCAGTAGAATCAGATATTGACAAAGCCAGTGGGATAGCCAAAGAAGCAAAAGCCTGATCCTATTTGTTTCAACTGGACGCGTTATGTTAGAAGTCTTTGAACACGTAATCATCTATAAGCTTATTGCTGAAGTTACCACTTCCGTAATCCATCTTCTTTTTTCCTGCAGACTTTTCAACAATGTATTCCATTTTGCAACTGGTGCCTGTAAGAAGCTAACAGCTAAAACAAGTGTACTTTTTTCTTAAATTTCATTTAGGAGCTTATATGATGACAAATAAAAATTTATAAAATAGTATCTCTTTAAAAAATACAAATAAAATCTTACAATTAATCATTAATATTTTAATTTTATTTAAATACAAATACAAATTTTAAATTGTTTCAAGTATAACATGCAATAACAACAACAACAGAATTATTACAAACTCTTACTGATATACCGAGTCAAAAAAATTTCAATATATGTACTCTTATCTTTAAATAGTATAACAAGTAAGTATAAATTTTAATATTCTGTACATTACAACCATATAAAATTTAATATCTTATTATTAATTAAATTTTAAATTCAAGTTTTTTAACTAAAAGTATAATAACACGATCAATTAGTATTTTTAAATTCTCATTATTATTAAATTTTAGATGCGCATATAATATATATATAACATAACTCAATCTTATCAAAGAAAATATCATTACAAAAGGGAAATTACAATAAGATCACAAAGCAATTATAAATGTTGAAAATTGCTTGAATCGTATATCAGATATATGTGCAAGTGAGTTTTTGCTGTAATTTAAATGTTTTCCTTAAAGAAAAAAACAAAGATAAGAAAGAGCAAAGGGACTGGGGTTGGGCCTGGGAGATTATGGTAGAAGTTGATTTGCCACGTGTAGTGTCGTTGGCTTTTGAATACGCGCTCTAACGGCTATCTATTTTCAAGTTTTTTGAACTCCCAAAGATACTCCCTAACCACACCAAGTACCGAGCAACCAAAGTAACAAGAACCCCGATTGTTCACGCCAGAAACCCTAATCAGAACTTTTCGCTTCATTACAGAAATCACCCCTCAATCTCAAAACCCTAATCTTGATTTAAGATCTTTGTTCAAAGTTTTCATCCAAGATCAGTTCTTTTCTGATCTTTAGAATTTTCCAATTTCGGGTATCCGACATGGAACTACCTCAGGAAATCGAGAATTACATAAAAGAATCGATTGATGATACTCTGGGTCTTCAGGTCTCTTTACAAACTCTCCACTTAAAGCTTCGTGCCTCAGAGGACGCTCGACGCCGACTCCACGATCGGTACACTCTTCTTTTCCAGAAGTCCCGCCAGAAGGACCAACTCATCGACCGAGTCAAGGTCCGTACTTTTATGTTTCTTTGCGCTTTGTTATCTTGAAGGTGTTTGCTTTTGTTTGTTTGGTTTCTGATTTATGCGTACGTGTTTGTGTGTGTTTGTGTTCTATAGGCGGAGGCTAGTATGAATGCATTGGCGGTAAAGAAGTTTGTGGAGGAGAATCAGAGATTGGCGGGGGAGTGTGCGAATTTGGTGACTCAGTGCAAAAAATTGGAGAGGGAATGTTCTCTTTATGACAATGACAGGGAGGTTTTAATGGATTTTGGGAATGAGGCGGATGAGAGAGCTAAAGAGGCTGAGATTAGGGCTAATCAGTTGGAGGAGGAGTTGCTGAAGTTGTCCGAGGAATTGAAAGTCTACAAACATGAGTACGAGGAGGCACGAAGGGTAATTGTATTTTCCCCTCTTTTTTTCATGTTGATTTTTTTTTTCAACTTTTGAGTGTGCATGGAATGAAAAGACATGCTTGTGTAGAAATGATGTGTGGTTGGTGTAATTGCTAGAATTATTGTGTATTTTGCCAATTGAAAATTTTGGGAAAATCGTGATACTTCTGAATCTGGTGTTCATGATAAGAAATGGTGAACTTTGGTTATGAAGATCACTGATGATTTATACAGAGGATATTTATCTGGTTGGAAACGCAGAAAGAAGATGAGTTTAAAAGTGTGTATAACAGTTCCACTGTCATATTGAATTCAATTGTTATTTTACATTCTAAAAGGTTTTTTTCTTTTTGCTTTTGGAAAATTGTCCTCTTCTCCTAAAAAATGTCAACTGTGTGGTTATGAAAGTGGCACTTAATGTGTTTTAACAGATTTTGTTATTAACAAGACCTCGGCAATCCCAACTTTTCTAAAATTGGATGTTGAATCTGGTTAAGACAAGAGGATGGATTATTTATAACCACAGTAAATGCGATGTTCCCATGTTAGAAGTGCAATTTGTTACTTCACATTGGATGCTTTTAGCATTAGACTTTGTTTCTTTTGCTTCTTCTCTCTTCTGTATTTGGCATTAAATAGGAAGTAGCTTTCATGAACAAGGTAGCTCCATATTGATTCCGTGCTTCATAATGAGTACTAAATGCCTGATCTTCATTTTCATATAGTATGACTCGTCTGCTGAGAGAACAGATGTGGAAGGCTGTTTACTCGAGTCACTTCTAGCAACATTAGTCGGTAAAGATGAAATTCAATACGGTCATGCATTTTTGGAGGCAAACAGTGAACATGAATCATGCCAAAAGTTGCTGCAAGCGTGGGACAGGTATGGATGGTCCATAATTACATCAATAATTCATTTTCGTTATGCCTTTTATTCTCGAAAGTGATTGTGTAGTTAGCAATCAATCGCAGGAGCTTAAGCTAATCTATACTTTACCATGTTAATATGTTGCCTAGATTCTTTTCTCAGTTCATTTCTTTGGATGCTTTGTCTTCTGCTGTCACAGCCTGAGGCCATCAACTCAGAAAGTTCTATCGCTTGCTGCTAAAGTGAATACCCTTCAAAAAGAAAAGGAGCTTCTCAGGACCAATCTTGCTAAGGCTGAGGAGGAGGTCAGAAGGATATAAAGCTCTTTTTTCCCTTTTCTCTTTCTTCAGCGTTCATTTTAGACGTCAAGTTTCTTTTTTCCGTTGTAGGTCGAGTTGCTATCTGGTGAAAACAGTATACTAGACGAGGAGAACAAGAGATTGCTGAGGCATCACCACAGAGAATGGAACATTGATGATGGTTCTGATGGAAAACATACGAACAATACATCTGTCAAGGTAACATTTGTGTGCATTGTACAAAATATACAAATCCTCCACATCATACAACATAAATGTATGTTGGCGCTTGCATCTGTGTGGTCATTTTGTGCTCAGGAAAATTTTCTCTTCTCTTGAGCAGCGTGGTTCTGCTTTGTGCATAGCATATGCTCCCTTGTGGTACATTCAGTTCTATATATATACGTGAAAGTTTCTCAAGGGGCTTGAATTGGTTGAATTATTTGCAGAGAAATAAGCGAAAATCGAGTCCAAAGGTGAGTAGTCCCATAGAAATGAAGTTGGATTTTAAGGAAGTCGATTCAGTGAGACAGCCACTTTCACCATTGCGGCATAACTCTCCCGATAGTAGGAGAATGCACAAGAAGTGATCAAATTGTTTCTAACAATGACCGGCTTATAGAGGAAAGAGAGATCTATTTTCCTTTTCAGTTTCTATTTTGTCCCCTTATAGGCATATAACCTTTTCTTTAGAATTTTAACTTTTCACAATCCACTTCTGGAGGATCTTGTATATCAGTAGATTTAATGACATGATGTTTCTCATATTCTCGTCAATATCTGAAAAAAGAAGCAAGATTCCCCGTTGTAGCTATTTGTCTTCTGGATTCGTACTCCCAGATACGATAAATAAAGAAGCAGAAACAGTAAAAGAAGATAAAAAAGGCCAAGGAACATACAATAGAATAAAATTTATTAAATAATTAACAATAATATTTTTATATAATTAATAATAAATTGTATATAATTAATAATAAAATAATATATTATTTTTATAAAATTTTATTAATGAAAATAGAAAAAATATAAAAATTATTCTTTAATTGCATTTATATGTTTTTATATAAATAAAATATAAATAAATGATTTTAAATATAAATCACATATAATAGAACAAAATTTATTAAATAATTAATAATGATATTTTATATAATTAATAATAAATTATATAATTTATAAACAATTACAGAATAATTTTTATATATTTTCTATTTTATTAATAAAAATTTTATTTTATTATTAATTATATACGATTTTATTAATAATATAAAAATATTATTATTAATGTAAGGAGAAATAATATAAAATATTATTAATTATATACAAGGGGTTAAGGTTAGAATAAATAATTAGTATTAAGAAAAATTATTGAGAGTATATTAAGTAGTATGTATTTATTAGTTTACATTCTATCATAAACTCTCTAAATCGGAGGTTTCATATTTTCACTGTTTAGGATGGAATGGAACGTAACATGAAACCCTCCGCTTCCATCTCATTCCATTGTGAAACCTTCAACCAAACGATGAAAGTGTGTTACGTTACATTCTGTTCTATTCCAAACCCTCCAACCAAACAGACCATAAGTATCTGACCTTTAATTATATCTATAAAATGACCCTCCAACCAAACAGACCCTAAGTGTCTGGCCCATAAGTCTTTTCGGTGAAGTGCAGCCACTGTTCCAAACTTCCACTAACGTGTATTCCATAAATCAATAAGGACCCATTCAATTTAAAAATCTCAAAGCTGAAAGCTCCCAACCAACTTCACTCATTCACTCACTACTACGTTGCTCCACTCACCATGCAAATTTTACTCAGCTATCTTCCCATGTCATGTTGCAGCCATCTATCTTCTCATGTCATGAGATATACACAAATCCTTCACACAATAATTGTCTCACTTCAATTCAAACTTGCAACAACCTCATCTTTTTAATTTTATCAATCCACAAATTCAGCAGTAATTTAATTCTAATATCACCATAATGATAGATTCCAATGTAGTGTAGAATTCTTTCACAAACACAAGTTTGACATCCACAATTTTTAAATCTCACTACAATTAGAATTTTACATGTCCAATTAAAATGTCAAAACTAAATAAAAGATATATGTAATATATCTTAACAGAAAGTAATCGAACTCATGTCTCAAAAAGTTCAAAATGTCAATTAGAACCTAAGAACTATTTATGGTAAAGATTTGGGCATATTATTTCTATGGAACAAAGAGTATCTAAAGATTTTTGCACATTAAAAGATTATTTATGAAAGAACTAAATTTGTGGGTTATTATAAGAAATAAGATCATTACTATATATAGAGAGACACACTTAATATAATGGATAAATTATAAAAATGATAAATATTAATAAATTTTGTAATATTAATTTAAAATTTTAAAAATGACAATAAAATATTGAAATTTTTAATTTTACAAATATAACTGGTTCGTTAATTCTACAGTTAATAATCTTGATATAGCGTAATTATTGGCATGTAACATATAAATGAAATGTCATATTAAATATTAAAAGATTTAAACAAATGTAAAACTGAGAAAATGGAGAAAGAAAGAGAGAAACCAAGGCCAACTTTTTTAATGCTAAACCCAGACCTTGATCATATCTAAGATGCTTGGGCATCAAATTCTTTGTCTCAAATATCCTATTTCAATCATATTTTTGCTTCAAAATAAGGTCATTTGATGTATAAATAGATATAAAATAATATTATTTTAAAGCGAAAATATAATTGAAAGAAGATAATTAGTACAGAAGATTTTAACTCGACGGTAATTATATAATTAAGATTGGCCCTGAGTGGTTTCTTTGTTGTGTTTGTGGTCAGGTAGAGTCGGTAATGCCGAATACACCTGCGTACCCCTTGAAGTTTTCTATTTCTCGCTTAGTAACTTACTACTGTCCATAGGTTACTTGGAAACAACCTTCGCATCTTTGCCTAAGGGGGAATATTTGATTCAGGTTCAGGAAGTAAAAGAAGAAGAGAGTCTCATAAGAACTATGGAAAATCCATCAGATCCAGTACATTTATCGTCTAGTTTGTCTTTAGCTAGTTTACCTAGAAGTGTGAAGCGTGTTTTATCAAACAAAATAGAAAATCTTGTTGAAATTACTCATGTACTTGTAGAAAATCGTGTTTGTGAGTCTTCTTTACCTTTGTTAAGCCCTTACAGCATATATTCTCGTGACTGTTTTTGGACGAGAAGTATTAGGAGTGTGCTATCTACTAATAGACCTCGTGTGAAGGAAATCATCCAAAGTTCCAGATTGGAACAGTGTGGTCTCAGATCTACAACAGCAGAATAATACATAAAGCTTGAAATCCCTAAGAAGCTCATCACCTTATGAAGGGAGCAGAGTCATACACATCTTCATGTTGGAGCTATACGACTTGTTCTTACCTTACATGGAAGAAAAGGTATTCCTGCGACAGCCATGATATCTCTCTTGGACACTGCCTACACAATGTACCAAAATGCTCTTATTGGTACCCTGCTGACTGCTCTTGATAAAGGAAGTGTAATTTTGACCATAGCACCTGATTTCAACATCAAGTTGGATGATCCTACATTATCTGAACGTCTACTAGTGCAGATCAAGATCCTATAGCCATCATGGCTACTCTACATCACCAGATGATCTATCGTCTGCAGAATCATGCATTGGACATAAACTTTCCCAACCCTACTTCGAATGCTCTCTACATGGCTGCTGATGTTGCCAATAATTAGACAACAATCATCCAGATCCCGAAGCAGTTACCTACACAGGAGCTTGAAAAGTTGATGCCTACAGAATGGATTACCAACTACCAGAAGGTATTCTATGTGCCTCATCGACACTCTTTTCATACTACGACTCCTCCGATTCTGAAGACACTGAGAGATGGCTCAGTCAAATCTATCTACACTAGACCTAGCGATGACACGCCTGGTCCTTCTACATCAGGCCCTATCCTGATGATCCAGCCCATTAAAGTACAAGATCTACTAGATCTACCAATTGGGGCTACAAGCCTTAAGATCCAGCCCGTATTCTCTCATACGGAAAGTAAAGATGGTCCTCCTATTCATTATTTCAAATCTAATGGAGATCCAGTCCATATAAGTCATCATCGTGGACACTTTGTATTGGATGTCGACCCATCCATGTGCAAACCATACTGTGAGATCTGTCTTAACCCAGAGTCAGACACAGATGACGATGATCTAAGATATCAACGAAGAAGGAAAAGAAATCAAAGCCTAAATCTATATGCTTGCCTTCTCATGACTATCCTCCTCTTGGTGAGGATCTAGATCAAGACGATCATAATGGTCTATCCATAATAGAAAGATCAAGACCAAAGTCTCTTAGTGAGATGCTCAGGTCGTCTATAAAGCCAGATGCCTGCAGATCTACTGGTGGATCGTGCAGATCAAAGCTAGCAATTCCTGCTACAACTCCTACTCCTGTATCTTGTATGATGGTCTTACCAGATGAGGATAACTTTCCTCAGTTATCAAGGAGTACTGATGAATCACAACGGGTTATCTTCAACCCATATATCAGAGTGTCAGGAATTAGCACAGAACAAAGTTCTAAGAAGGATTGATTCCAAGTTGGATGGAATTAGTAAACAAAATACAGCTACTCATCGAAAAGTCAATTTTGTTGCGAAACAGATACAAACGATGTATCGATTGTATAAAGCTTAGATTCAGCATCTTGATGCTGAACTTAAACAATACATCTCAGCCCAATACATGGGGCCAGAATTCGACTTGAGAGTTCAAAAGATACAAGAGATACAAAGGACTGTACATCAAATGGAAGTAGACATGCATGCTTCTCAATCTCAACAGATATATGGCTCATCTTCTTCAGAGTTCTCTACTCTTCAGCCATCATATCCTACACCTATATATCAACGATATCCAGAAGAAGCTGACTATTCAAAGGTATTCAAATTCAATTACCCTTTGATTAGACAGTATGTACATCCTCAGAAAACTCAGGAAAAACCACGACGATCAAAGACTAAGTCAACATCTGATCGCATGCCTAAATCTCGAGTTTCTGATCAATCTTCAAAGGTTCCAGAAGCATCATCTTCTTATATACCTTTTGAGCCAGAAGAACAGTGG
>JAOTAY010000006.1:7943458-7956359 GCA_025629805.1 Erythroxylum baracoense
GAAGAATAACATGCTACTTACTTGTTTAAGCTTCAAGATCTTCAAACCACACTCAACCCTAGCTTTCCATCTTCATACGATCATCACAATTTAAAGAGGAATGAGCTTGGTTTTTGGTAACAAAGAGGAAGAAGACAATAAGAAGCTTCAACAAACAAAGGAAAGGAGTTGAGGAAAATCAAAGATCATGAGGGTTACTTATTTAGATATCCTTCTCTCTTAACTGATTCCTAAATGTATCTCTTATTAGTCGTAGGTCTCACTTCCTGTATTGACAATACATCTATCGGATCATACTAATATCTCCTATACAACTCATGTAACACATTGTGGATCTGATATATCTTTGTTTGTAAAACTAACTTAAGTCAATGGTCTTATACTCTTAATAACTTTATATGGACCAATACAATTCAGGTTTAGCTACCCTTTTTAACGAACTTTAGCACACCTTGCCAAGGTGGTACTTTTAGAAATATTTATCTATCTCTCTATATTTCATATCTTCGGTGTTGATCCACCTAACTCGTTTATCTTTCTTAAATCACTTAATTTCTAATACAGTTTAATTTCACTTATCAACAGCATCTCAAATCAATTCTAACCTTCAACCATTTTTAGACCCTTTCCATCTCAATATAAGGGCGAATGACTCATCCTGTCATATAACGTCTTATATGGAGTCCTATCGATACCACTATGATATTGACTTTCATAATCGAATTCAATCAGAAATGTATATTGATCTCATGTTGCTAGGAACTCCGAATCTCCAACATTTAAGACTGTTGGTAAATCAAATATTCAGTCACTTGATTCTACATCCTTAGCGGCTAATTATTGTTTCGGCATATGCCTACCAGGATATACAACACAGGTTGCTATTTATGCTTTCTCTAATAATCTCTTTGCTCAATCATTAGTATCGGGTGCATATACGTTTTACTACAATCACAAAGTATCATTTTTCCTATTCAAACACAAATTCGGATTCATTTTCACTTTCTTAATAAGATTTATAATTTATGAATCCTTACTTTGAGCTTTTCTAGTCCTTCCATACAAAACTGATCTTAATTTCAATGTCGCTTATGACACTTCATTTTACCCCAATTTTAACTCAATCATTCTAGGCTCTTCATTGCACTAGATCTGGTAACGTCAATATCTGAATTTGTGCGACATTGCTATTGGATTTTCTACTTAATGCTTCAGATTACAACACTAGCTTTACTCGATAATACTCATTTGTATATCATGATCTTCGAGTAACTTTATCCAGTGTCTCAGTCTTGTATTCAATTCTTTCAAACTCAATAATTACCTCAAACTTTAACGATCTGTATATATATATATATATATATATATATATATGTATATATATATATCCAAAATGTTTCACGGTATATATAATGTCTCCAAGTTCTCGAAGCGATTACTATTGTAGCAAATTCTAAATCATGTATCAAATAATCAATTCATGAGACTTTAATTGTCTCGATGTATATAAAATCACTTTATTTTGCCGCATTAGATTATATCCTAATCTCTGGTGTAAAACATCAATATATATTACATAATTTCAGATCCAATTAGAATAGCTAACACCGATGTTGTAATCAATCGGTGTTTTTAATTCCTCAAAAATTCATTTTACATTCATTAGTCCATCTGAATGACACATTTTTCCTTAGAAGTTTCTCACTTCATCATTTCCTCTACTTTCTTTGGATCTACCAATATGTCATGGTCAGATACTATATAACCCACAATATTACTTAATCAAATTGAGATTCACTCTTATTGAAATTGAAATATAATTGTTTTTCCTTCATGATAAGTAAGGCTAACCTTAATTGTTCAAAATATTCCTTTCCTCTTTTCGAATACACTCAAAATATCTTCTATGATCACAGTCACTAATTCATCCAAGCAAAGTTGGAACACTTTATTCTTTAATGCTTTAAGCATTTGTCAACATAAATAGGTATTTCAATTAACTCAAAGTGTCTATAACTATTTCTCGAAATGTTTAGGTGGCTAATTCCTCAAATGAGGTAATGATATCACCTATTTTTCTTAGTCTCCCAATTTACTTCTTTTCTCGAATGATTTTCTCCATTTATTCAATTTCTTCTAATTTCTCATTGACTTATTCTAATGTCTATTCATTCATCTTAGTTTTTCCACACATTTCAATTTATTTACAACCTTAACTTCCTAAGTTGGTAACACATTCATCAAATCTAACTTGTATCTCCTGAACATATTTGCATAGAATATAGTGTGGACTTAAGTTCTCCTCACATTAGCAATAGTGTTACCTCAAATACAAGAATCCAATCACGTAGTTGGATATTTTACATCAAACAGAATGCATGCAATCTTAGTAGCATATTCAACTTATTATGCTTGAGTCTTAATTAGAAACGGGACTCTAATATTTACTTCTGATTTGTTCCATCATCATTCATTCTTAGAAGTAAACCATCTGGTCTACTTAACTGAATTCGGTGAAATTCTTCTTTGAAAGAAGATTTCTTGTTCCTATCATCTATATTGTTCACGTAATCATTATCAATCAACTGTTTTCATCATTGCTTATCAGTCATTCTTAGTACCTCAAGAAGATCAATTTTAACTATTCATAATATCTCAATAAGATCCATTTCTATCGTAACTCATATGATCAGAACATCCTTTATAATAAAGCTCAGTGAAGCAGTAAGTAGATTCATTTAGGGCTTGTTTGGTTGGACATTAATTAATGGAACGTAACGGAACGAAATGGAACGAAAGGGAGTGATTTATAATGGAATGGAATGTAATATAGTGAAAAATTGTTTAGGAGGGATGGAAGGGTTCATAATGTAATGTAATGAAACATTGTTTGGAAGATGGATGGAATGGAATGGAATATATAAGAAATGACTATTATACCCCTGATAAAATGATTGTTGCAAGAGCTTTAACGCTATAATTTTAAAATAGAAATCATGTCCAATTAAAAAATCACGCACAATCGTGAGAAATAATTTTTACATATTTTTTATTTTAAAATAATAAAAATTTTATTGTTTAATTATTAATTATATAAAAATATTATTATTAATTTATAAAATTTTTATTATTGAAAATAGAAAATATATAAAAATTATTCTGTAATTGTTTAAATATATTTATACATAAACAAAAATATAAATAAATGATTTTTAAATATAAATCACATATAATAAAATAAAATTTATTAAATAATTAATAATAATATTTTTATATAATTAATAATAAATTATATATAATTTATAAATAATTACAGAATAATTTTTATATATTTTTTATTTTTATTAATAAAAATTTTATAAAAATTTTATAATTTTATTATTAATTATATACAATTTTATTAATAATGTAAAAATATTATTATTAATGTAAGGAGAAATAATATAAAAATATTATTAATTGTATATAAGGGGTTAGGGTTAGAATAAATAATTGGTATTAAGAAAAATTATTGAGGGTATATTAGGTAGTATGTATTTATTAGTTTACATTCTATCCTAAACTCTCCAAATTGGAGGTTTCATATTTTCACTATTTAGGATAAAATGGAACGTAACATGAAACCCTCCGCTTCCATCCCATTCCATTGTGAAGCCCTCAACCAAACAATGAAAGTATATTACGTTACGCTTTGTTCCATTCCAAACCCTCCAACCAAGCAGACCCTAAGTGTCTGACCTTTAATTATATCTATAAAATGAGTTGAGAAAACCTTATAACTATTATAGAGAATGTTAGACAAAGAGTACTAGCTTCCTTAAAACTTAAGTCTATTTATAATAGGTTTTAGATATTTTGATAATGTAACTAAATTTAATTTTAATTTCAATTAAACTTTAATCAGAGTTACAAATAATTTTAATTAAATAGTAATAATGTCCAAATAAGATCCAACATCTCGTACTGATCCTTTTTTACTAAATATCTTTCATTTAATTATAAAGTTCCTAAAACTTTACGACGAAGTCAACTTCAATAAAATATCCTTTCTCTCTTTAATCTACTCTTTATGTGTGAGCTATTAGGTTCTCAAATATATTATATATTGTCAATAGATACAAACTATAACCTTAAATTATATTTAAGATTAAATAAATTATATTTAAAATTAGATAAATTAAACTCATTTAATTTATCTTTAATTCTCTAATTAAACAATTTATATCCATAGATTAAGATTGGTGTCTAGTAACACATCATAACCACTTAAATAATTAGGAATGTCAAAGTAGTTTTGACTAATCTTTCTGTGTATGATTTTTTCGTATAATTAAATCATTTTATCATACAATATTTCGATTAAAAATAGGGTACAAAACTAATGTCTACTCTATTTTAAGTCCAATCATGTTAGTTCATCGTTAGTAATTTATTCAATTAATGAAATTTGTAAACTATTTTGTAAAGTGTCATTCCACCTTGACCAAAGATTTTTCGAATCAATTCTAATCGAGAATAATGAAACATTCTCTTTAATTACTTTAGGGTGATGAATTCAATATTGATTGCTCAAGCACCTTTATATAGTTCACACTATATATAATGACTATCGAGTGATCACACTATATATAATAGGCCATAAGTAGTGTATCAAAACCTAAAATTCCCTGGAAAAGATAACTTTGGTAATCTCAATTCAAAGGATCACCTATATAATCATCATAATGAGAAATGAGAATAATCATATGTTCTAAATGTATTTTTGATATGAGGTTAGTTAAGTGAATTTATTCTCTAATAAGTGCTCACGTATTTGTTTAAGTATTTCTATACTTTAGCCTATAAGATCGACTACTTCCTTTATAAGAAAAAACTATAATGCGTGTGCAACTCTTTTTACGTTCTATTAATATCTAGTCTTAATCAATATTTTAAAAACTTGACTGATATTGAACCAATTAAAGGAAAGATTTAAGGTTTAAAGGTTCAACTGGTATTATACAGCTATAAAACCGATATATAATAAATAAGAAATAAAAATTATAAGAATAAATAAAAATACACCAATATCTATTATTATATAATAAATTAATAATAAATCTAATATAATTATTCAGTCAGAAAAATCCTCGAATTGAACTATCGTTGTGCTCTCACATTATTACTTAATCTCAAATGTTTATTCAATAAATATTTAGTTATAGAAAAGGAAATTTATATTCCAAGTTGTAGATTTATTGAAATTATAAATACAACATTGATAAAATGGGAAACAAATATGGTGGAGGTTAGTTAAGTAATTATAGATAATGAATATAGACCAAGAGCCTATGCCATTATCTATTAGGCCAATAACCAAAGTTAGACCCACAACCTTAGAAGTTGGTATTTGGAAAGACTCTCTTCCCCATTTCCAAGCCTTTTGTCTTTGACATTTCCAAGCCTTCTCAATTTTCGTGCTTTTATTCTGCATCTTTATCTCCATCTATAAGGTCATAGGCAAATAGTTTAATATCAGGTTCTTCACTTTGAACTTCTCATTTTCCTCTTCCATTAAATTTCACAACTTTTGGTAGATAGACCTTATGAAGAGGCTTCCAGAATGAGCCAATTTAAAGACTGAGACCATGGATCCAAGCTAATCAAACACACCATGGTTGGAGAAGTTCTATATCTTATTGACTAGCATTTAGAATTAGCATGTCCTCATTTTAGGAAAGCTAGTTAGATTATCAAAAAGAATAATTTGCCATGTTCAGTCTCTAATAAAAAAACATGATTCCTTTTGTTTCCAAGAAAAATTGTCTCGTCTTCCTTACGTTTATGTTGAACATACGAGTAAGGCTCCATTTGATATTGTCTAACCTGATATGTGGGGACCTACTTCTATTATGTCTATTTTAGGTCATAGATATTTTGTTTTTTTATTTGGTGATTTTAGATGGTTCACATGAATTTATTTGCTTAAAAATAAAATAATATTTTTTCCATATGTTTATCTTTTAAACAAATTATTTTATGCCTTCATAAATGAAGCAAAGTCACAGGAGGAAATCTTTCAAAGGATAGTAATACAGTGCAGACTAACAATCATGGCTATAGGACCACAATATACACTCTCACAAGGAATGAAGGAAAGATGGATTTTGGAGTAGACACCATCATAGAATGTACCAGCTATTAGTTTTTCTTTTATATTATGTGATCAAAGACTTGTAAGTACTTTTTCTATATTTATGAATTAACTTTAAAAAAAATTTAAGCCATTTCATTCAAATTGGGATGGGGAGTACTAAAAATTACATAAATATTCTCCACATCTAAGATTAGAAATCGCATTGCCTGGCCCTATATATATAAGCAAAGGACATCGATGAAAGGAAAATTCACCATATTGTTGATACTGACTTGACATTGCTTTCTCAATCCAACGTGCCTTTATAATTGTGAAAATTTTCTTTTCCATGATTGTATTGTGTATTAATGTTCTACCAATGAAAATTCTTCATAACAAGTCCTTTTTTCATCTTCATTGTAAAAACCATTCCAGATTATACTTTTATGCATCATTTTAATTATGCCATTTATCCTTTTCTTTGTCTCTTTAATCACCACAAATTCACTTTTTGCACCCGTTCATATGTATATCTTGACAAATCTTCTAATCATACATGTTTTCATTGTCTTGATTTCTCTTCAAATCGAATTTTTGTTTATAGGCATGTTACATTTATGGATGGTGATTTTTTTATATAGAATGCCACATCAAAATCTCCTCTTCTCCATCATAACCCATTTGCACTATGGCTAGTGATTGTAAGTAACTCATCTTATTCTTTTTCGTTATGTGAAATACCTTTAGGTATGTCACCTATCCCTTCTTCTAATTCTAGTCTTAATCATTCACCAATAAGCATAAGTTTAATTTGATGGAAGAAACGTCAATAGATGTAGTAGAAGTGACCCACCAATTAGTCAATATAATAACAATGTGTTATGCACAACCCTAGATATAAATTAATTCTCCCTACTTGTGTAAACCTTTAGGAGATAACTAGGCAATAAAATAATCTAATACAACACCCAATAAAATCAACACCGTAATTCAGGTGAAAAACCTCCTCGATGTAAGGAGTAAAAAACTATGAGACCAAAGCCAGGCAAAATCCCCACTATCAATAAATAATGAGTAGAACAACAAGTTCCCTCTAGTATCCCACTAGAGGCAACAACAATAAAATCAAGAATACAACAATTCTCAGTAACAACATTAATAACAACAACAAGATAATTCAACAACAGAGTTTGCGAAATCACCTAGAATCACACTCTCCAAAACAACCTGAGTAGATCTCCTAAAAGATCTCTAAACAACAAACTCACCATTAAATATCAAGATCAACGTGTCCTTTACCAAATGTCAAAGTTTCATCCTAATTGAACCACATTTCACCATCCAATTTTGAGCTTGATCAAAATTGCTCAATGCTGGAATTTTAGGATCCCAAAAGTCAATCTCAACTCTGACCACGAATCGCCGAAAAATCAAAACTTTGATCATGATTCTAAAACTTTCTCCCACTTACTAATATTTTCTCTCTTCATTCTCTTGTTTTTTTACTTATTAGACGATGCAATTCTCTCTCTCTCTTTGTATAGTAGAAGAAGGAGAAACCAAATTAAATTCAAACTCAAACCGTTGTTTTTTTCTTTCAATTATAAAGGCTTTTTTTCAATTATGGAGGCCGTAAATGTCAAATATGAAGGGTTGACTAACAAATCTCCCCCTCCCGACACATTTGACTGGCTAGTTAGAATGGACTGTTATCCCAACAATCAACCTGCATGTTTCAAGTTTTCCTCTTGGTAATGTCTTTTTCAATATATCGGAACCATTATCATCAGTGTGAATCTTCTCAAGTTCAAACTCCCTAGACCCCAATGCATCTTGGATACAGTGATAACTGACATCAATATGTTTTGATCTAGAGTGAAATGTAGAATTCTTACTAAGATAGATTGCACTCTGGTTGTCACAATGTAACACGTATCACTCCTGCTCAAAATCAAGTTTTTGAACAAACTTATTCATCCACAACAACTCCTTAGCTGCTTCTGTTACTGCAATAAACTCAACTTCTATAGTCGATAGTGCATTGCATTTTTATAACCTCGACTGCTACGCCATAGCTTCCCCTGTAAAATTAATCAGGTACCCTAAAGTAGATTTCTAAGAATTAATGTCTCCTACCGTATTTGAATTTGAATAACTTACCCATTCAAATTTCCCACTTTCGAAAATCAAACACAAGTTGAAAGTGCCCCAGAGATATCTCATAATTCACTTTGCAACTTTCCAACCTCTCTACCTGATGCTCTTTACCTAGATTAGATCGAAATCTACCGACTGTTCTTATTACATGAGCTATGTCTGCCCTTGGACACACCATAGCATACATCAGACTACCCACTATTGAAGCATGAGGAACTTTCTCTATATCTTTCTTATCATCATCAGTAGATGGATGCTACTTGGTACTCAACTTGAGTTGATTACCAAGTGGAGTACTTATTGCTTTAGGCTTGTCCATGTTGAATCTCTGAAGCACCTTCTCGTAGAACAAGGATAACCTTCTAACTAGTTTATCTCGAGAAATCTGCATACCAAAGATCTATTTTGTTGGCCCCAATTCTTTCATAGTAAAAGACTTAATTGATTCTTCAACGCATCAATCCTGGAGATATTCTTGCCAACAATCAACATATCATTAATATAGAGTAATAAAATAATAAAATCATCATAAAGGAATCTACAAACAAACAAATAATGATATGAAGTAGTCTTCTTATAGCTCGGCTGCTTCATAACAAACTTAAACTTCCGATACCATTACTTCGTTGCCTGTTTTAGACCGTAAAGACTTTTCTTCATTCTGCAAATATAGTTTTCTTTACCTTGCACCCAAAAACCCTTTGAATGCTTCATATAAATTTCTTCTTTTAGGTTTCCATGAAGAAATTCACTTTTCACATCCATCTGCTTGACCTCTAAATCAAGATTTGCTACTAACCCAAGAACAACTTTGATGGATGAAATTTTCATAACTGGAGAAAAGATTTCATCGAAGTCAATTCCTTTTCTCTGACTGAACCCTTTCACAACTAATCTAGCTTTATATCGTGGACGTAAAGTATTCTTTTCTTGTTTTACTGTAAACACCCACTTATTCTTCAAAGCTCTCTTTCCTTTAGGTAACTTTACTAAATCGTAAGTGTGGCGCTGTTGCAAGGAACTCATCTCGTCTTGCATAACCTCAAACCATTCCTTTTTATGCTGATCTTCTATAACCTTTTCATAAGTCTGAGGTTCTCCCCCTTCAGTTAGCAACATATACTCATGGACAGGATACCGAGTGGAAAGATGTCTAACCCTGGTAGATCTTCTAAGTGAAACTTTTGTTGGAGCTTCTGGTTCTACTGGTTGAACAAGATGAACACCATCTATTTTAATTTGTACGGGCTCATTTGTACCATCTTCATCAACATATTATGTTGAAGATCAACCTCTGCCTCTTGCGGGTTGCAATCAAAGGAAGTGGATCCAAGTCAGCCACACCATCACTGGACCTTGAATTTGTCTTCTTTGATCTGTTAATATCTTTAATGGTTTGATCTTCTATGAATACAACATCACAAGTTCTAATAAGTTTCTTCTCAACTAGATCCCAAAACTTGTAGCCAAACTCATCTTGACCATAACCGTCAAACACACATTGTTGTGTCTTCGAGTCAAGCTTAGACCTCTCATCCTTGGGAATGTGCATAAAAACTTTACAACCAAACACCTTAAAATGATCATAAGAAACACCTTTTCTTGAGCAAATCCTATTTGGTACATCAAACTGTAAAGGAACATTAGGTGTGAGGTTAGCACCATGAACAATTGTATGTAAAACCTCACCCCAATATGACTGCAGTAGCTTGGCATGTGATAGTAAACATCTGATTCTCTCCACCAATGTTCTATTCATCTTCTCAACTAAGCCATTTAACTGAGAAGTATTCGAAGGAGTCTTTTCATTTCTAATACCCTGAGATCTACAATATTCATCAAATAAGCCAATATACTCACTGCCATTATCTGTTCAGACACATTTTGACTTCTTTCTTGACTTTCTCTCAACTGAAGCTTGAAACTACTTGAACACATCTAGAACTTGAATTTTGGACTTTAAAGCATAAGCCTAGATATTCCTTGAATGATCATAATGAACTTCACAAAGTAACTAGCACCATCGAGTGTATGCATCTTCATAGGACCACATCGATCAAAATGCACCAACTCTAATACCTGTGACTTCCTTGAAGGAGGATAGCTCTTAAAGGCGACTCTAGTTTGCTTTCCTGTTAAGTAATCACTGCACTTCTCGAGCTCTACCTTTTCCACACCTGATAAGAGATTTTGTTTAGCTAACAAAGACATACCTTTCTCACTCATATGAGCATGCCTCTTATGCCACAAAGTAAATGTCTCCTCGCTCTGAACTGAATTGACATCGTCCCTGAAAACTTTTGTTGACATAAGGTAAAATTTTAACTACTTCTAGCCTCTTGCTACAATTAAGTTACCCTTGGTGATTTTCCACTGACCATTCTTGAAAGAACTTCCAAAGTGCTTTTTGTCAAGTTCACTAACAGAGATAATATTCAATTATATATTAGGAACATGTTGCACATTTCTGAGAACTAACCTAGAGCCATTACTAGTCTGCAAGCACACATCGCCACTACTAACAGCTCTAGTCACACCATTATTAGCCATTCTTACAGGACCATAATCATCATATTTGTAAGAAGAGAAGAAATGCTTGTGTGAAGTAGCATGTATGGTAACACCTATTTTAATCAGCCAACTGGTATCCTGGCTGACAAAATTAACCATATTGGCCTCATTATGCAAAAGAAGATCCTCAATAGTAGTTGTCACCTGTTGTGTATTATTGTCACCATCATCATCATTCTGCTTCTCTTTGCCCTTGTTCTTTTTGTTCTCCCTTTTCAGTTTCCTGCAGAATTTCCTAACATGCCCTTTTTGACCATAATGATAACATTCAACATTAGAATATTTATCCCGTGACTTGCTTATGCTTTTATCCCTATTCTTCAGACCTCTACTTTGACTTCTCCCCCTATCTTCTATAATATGGACTTCTGAATGTGAAAAGGAAACTTGCGCCTTTCTTCTCATCTCTTCATTTAGGACTGCACTCTTGACTGAATCTATAGTTAAGGAAAATTTATAACTTATGGTTGAATTTGTAAGTGAGCTCCTAAAAGTCTCCCACGAATCTAACAAAGAACCAAGAAACGTCAAAACTTATACCTCTTTCTCGAACTTAATATCTGTACCTGCCAACTGGCTAATTACCCCTTGATATGTATTCATGTAATCACACATCGGAGTACCATCATGATATCTTAAATACATCAGTTGCTTTATTAGGTACATTTTATTGTTCTTTGTTTTGCTAACATATATTTCTTCTAGCTTTATCCACAATATGCGTGCATGAGTTTCATTAATAATAGGGTTATAAACATTTCATCTACTCGTTGTTTAATAATACCATATACCTGTCGATGGAGCAAATTCCATTCATCATCACTTTTACCTTCTAGCTTTTCAGTGGTAAAGACAAGAGCATGGTAGCCTTTGACAAATAGTAGATCCTCCATTTTACCTCTCCAAACATGATAATTGGAGCCATTCAAACTCACCATCCTACCTACATTACGTTTCATGTTTACCATAAGATAATAAACACACTTGAAAATGAGAGCTTTGATACCAATCTTATGAAAGAAAAGTCGATAACGAAAGTGACCCACCAATTAGTGGATACAATAATAATGAGTTAATCTAATACGTCACCCAATAAAATCAATGCTGCGATTTATGTGGAAAACCTTCTCAATGTGAGGAATAAAAAATCATGGGACCAAAGTCTAGACAAAAACTCCACTATCAACAAATAATGGGTACAACAATAAGTTCTCTCTAATATCTCACTATAGGTAGCAACAATAACATCAAGAATACAACAATTCTTGGCAACAAAATCAATAATAATAACGAGATAAATTAACAAGAGAGTTTGTGAAATCACCCGATATCACACTCTCTAAAACAGCTCGAGCAGATCACCCAAAAGGTCTCCAAACAGTAAACTCACCATTAAATATCAAGATCAACAAGTGTCTACCAGCTGTGAAGGTTTTAGCCCAATTAAACCACATTTCACCGTCTAATCGTGAGCTTGATAAAAAATGTTCAATGCTGGAATTTTAGGATCCTGAAAGTCAATCCTAAATTTGACCAAAAATCACCAAAAAATTAGAACTCTGATCACGATTATAATTGTTGGATATGAACTACTACCAGTGTAGAGCAAGCCTTCAATGTCTGAGCTAAATTAGACCACAAACGACTATATCCGATTGGGACTTAATGAAGACTGTTTAAAACTCTCTCCCACTTACTAATCTTTTCTCTCTTCGCTCTCTTGTTTTTTTTATTTATTACAAGATGCAATCCTCTCCTCTCTCTTTATACAGTAGAAGAAGGAAGAAACCAAATTAAATTTAAACATAAACCATTGTTTTGTTCTTTCAATTATGGAGGCTGTTTTTTTCTATTATGGAGGTTGTAAATGTCAAATATGGAGGGTTGACTAACATAATTTAATTTCCTTATCACCCATGTAACAGCCCAGACCACCCGCTTGCAGATATTGTCCGCTTTGAGCCTCGGCCTCTCGGGCCTTGCGCTCTCACGGTTTTGTTTTTCCGCAGGACTTCCCAGGAGGTCACCCATCCTGGTACTGCTCTTGCCCTAGCACAT
>JAOTAY010000006.1:7956459-7974913 GCA_025629805.1 Erythroxylum baracoense
GCTGAGAATCATTATTTTCAGCTTCCATTTGCTTCTGTACTCCTTCAGCTTCCCTTTCAGCCTTCTTTTCTTCCTTAGTTTCACTGACATTGCTAACTCTTCTGCCAACTTCAACATTTCAGGCTGCACAAAACAATTCACTTCTACATTAGGTTCACAGATTTTATCAACGACATTCCATCTTTCTACAAATTGTGTCAAACCAGAAGGTTCATACAAGGTCCAATCATAATTATAACATTACTCATGTTTCTCGTTATCTGTAAGCTGCTTTAGAGAATTTAAGAAAAGAGAGAGAGAGAGGGAGAGAATGAGCATTTTTCTAAATGAAAATTATTATGCAAAGGCCCCCGAGAGAGAGAGAGAGCATTTTTCTAAATTAAAATTATTATGAAAAGGCCACCTGCATCTCCTTTGATTTAGGACACTTGAGCTGATACTCTCTTCCAGATTTTTATTGCTTTGAACTGAAGATGAACGTTCTGGTCACACCAAAGCACATTGGTCTCTTTCGGTTAGATGAGAGGATTCTTTTTTGACAATCAAAGCAACTGCACTTATATTCATTTAAAGAACTCTACACAAAGTGGTCGATTTTCCGCGTAATAAGATCGTCATACGCTTGGTATAATCATAATCCCTAGTAGTAGACTCCCCCTTGCAGATGCTCTTCAATTTCAAATCATCTAAAAACAACGAGTACGTTGGTAGAACTGAAGCTACAAATTAGCCATTTGTTCGGTCCATCAATTGGTTTGTTTCTCATGCAGAAAGAACAAATGAAAATAACTCATTTTAGCATCAGGAATCAAGGTGCATATGAGACCAGCTTGGTTCAGTGAGCACCATTTTGTTGAACACACTTTCTTAAGCTGAGTACATATAACCCTGCCTTTTGGCTAATCTGTCATCTTTATCTGTAACTTGTAAATTGTAATTTGACATCGAGTATCGTTTCCTGTCATTGCAATTTGTTCTAGTTACCTACCATGATATGGACCAGCACGGGTCGCATCAATCTCAACCAGAACTACACTTATTCGGGGAAAGGCAGATCGCAAGTGCAATAATTTGTTTTCTTTTTCTTTCAATTCATGAGGACGGTTAAGACAAACTATACTTGCATTTTACCTTTAGGCAGATATAGGTCTGCCTTTTTAGGTGACCTTCGCCATGCCAAGCCAGCTGGCTTTTTAAGCCTTTTATAAACACGTAAATAGAAATATTGGCCCTATTTTCTCAAGCATTAGGTAAGGAGTATGCCTCGTCGAGTCATCCACATGGAACTAGTCGTCTAGCAATCTCACAGTTCAGAGATAGTGGACCTAAATTTACTCACTCCATTCACTCTCACACATCTATATAAGAAACCCCAGCCCCACAAGTACTAATCTAAAAAGCAAACCAACAACAATCCCATTCACGTCTACTCTTCTCTTCTCTTTCTTTTCCTTCTCTTAATCATTGAAAAATGACAAATTCTGCAACAGTTGTTTGTGCAGTATTAGTCATGTGTATGGTAGTCCCAAGTTCCGCCTCAGTTTACACTGTAGGAGACACCGCTGGCTGGGCAATGGGAAATGATTATACCACATGGACGAGTGGCAAAAGCTTCGCAGTCGGAGATAGCCTTGGTTAGTCCTCACATTGATCAACAGTGTAGTCTTACTAATTTGCTTACCAGAAAAACATGATCAACAGTAGAGTTTTTCCAATAATCCCAGGGCTTAACATTAGTTTCTGTTTGTGATGATACAGTGTTTAACTATGGAGGAGGCCACACTGTTGATGAAGTGAGTGGAAGTGACTATAACACATGTACAATCGGCAATTCAATTACTTCAGATCAAAGCAGTCCTACCACCATCACCCTGAAAACTGCTGGCACTCACTACTTCATCTGCGGTGTTCCTGGCCATTGTAGCAGTGGCATGAAGCTGGCAGTAAAAGCTGCGACAGCAGGGTCGTCGACACCGCCTTCAAGCTCGTCAGGTTCCGGAACCACAACTAATACCACCACTCCAACAAGTAGACCATCATCTTCAGGGGCTGTTTCACCATCTATGGCTATATTAACTATATGGGTTACGTTCTGTTTGATGTTTTTCTCGTAAGTTTGGCCACCACTAGCCAGGACAGAGGCAGTGCTGCTCTCTTTTTATTCCATTTCAATTCTCTCCAGTCATTTGTACCCTTTCCCTCAGAACGAGTAGTTGATTTATGATTGAGGTTTATTAGATAAATACTTTATAGTTTACGATTGTGCTGGGTAATGTATTTTTCCATTATGAGGACCTTCCGGAAGCAGCATTGGGTCCAGTTTGCCTCCGCTTCGATTATCTCCGTGCAAGACTGTGTTCTGCTGAAAATTAAATATAAAAGGTGAACATTCTAAAACCTAAATGTTAGCTCAATTCTAGAACAAAATTGGTAAATTGGTCAATATTGATATTATTGGAAGATTAGGGTAGAATAGAATCTCACTTTTACCAAAATAATAACAAAATTTTTTTATTTGTATGATTTTTTAAAAGTCAAAAGGCACTTAAATTTTATAGCAAGATTAGCACATAAAATATATTAAAGTATAAATCATAATTCATAACTTATTATAAAGTTTGATCTTTTTTTGTTGTTTATTTCGAACTATTTTTAAATTAGTTCATTTCAACCATTATAATTGTACAAGTTTTTGACTTCAAATGGTATCTACAAAAAGGTGTTGAGAGTACTCTACAACTGATATACAAAGAGTTAGGGTATATTTGGTAGGGCACTTAGTAATGGAATGGAATGAAATATAATATTATTCCATTGTTTGAGAGGAGGGTTTATAATGGAATGGAATATAATATGATGGAAATGGAAAGTTTCACATTACATCTTATTTTATTCTAAATAATAAAAATTAATTGCCTGTGATTTAAGGGGTTTAGGATGAAATATAAAAATATGTACTAAATAATAAACCCTCAATAATTTTTTATAATATCAATTATACCTATCAATATGTGTTTTGATCTATCAACGTATGTTTTATTCTATCAAGGGTAGAATAGTCATTCATTATTATTATACATACATTATATTTCATTCTATCCATCTTCCAAACAATATTTCACTATATTATATTATAAACCCTTCCATTTCTCCCAAACAACAATTTTCTAATATTACATCTATTTATATTCCATTCTATTGTAAATCATTTCATTCCATTAAAAACCTTACATCCAACCAAACATAGCCTTAGACAAGAAGTGCTAACTCCCTTTTAGTAATTTAGATTAAATAAAATTCTAATTTTAATTAAACTTTAAATAGAATTACAATTAATTTTAGCTAAATACCAATAGGACCCAAATTAGATTTAATATCTCATATTAGTTCTTATTTATTGAATATCTCATATTTAATTATAAAGATTCTTAAACCTTACAATCAAGTCTAACTTGATTAAAACACTTTTTTTCTTTTCAACATATTCTTTATCTATAACCTATTATTATTATTTTCACAAATATGATGGCAATAGATATAAATTATAACCCGAAATCATATTAAAATTAGATCAATTAAACTCGTTTAATTCATCTTTATTTCTCTATTTCTCTAATTAAATACTTTATCTTCATAGATCAATATTGACGCTTAGCAATGCATCACGACTCCAAATATTAAAAAATGTAAAGTAGTTTTTGCTAACTTTTCTGAGTAAGATTTTTCTATATAATTCAATCCTTTCATCATATAGTATTCCGATTAGACATAGAGCATATAATTACTGAGTACTTTATTTAAGCCTAATCATGTTAGTTCTCCATCATTAGGAACTAATTATATTAATAGTATTTATAAACTATTTTACAAGGTATTGTTTCACCTTTGCTAAAGATTTTTCAAATAAATAATGATCGAGAACAATAGAATATTCTCCTTAATCACTTTAGGATGATGAATTTTATCATTTAACTATCTCTATGTAGTTAATGTTATATCCAACGAATATCGATTGAGCTACCTTTAATTAGAATAGGTTATCAATAATATCTAAATACAATAATCCTATATGAGATACTTTGGATATCTTAAGTCAAAGAATCACTTATATAATTATCACATTAAGATTTTCCATAGATATACAAGTAACATCCAAATGGAATTCTAATATAAGGTCAATTTAGTGAATCACTAATAAATACCCTTACGTTTGTTTATGTATCTATATACTTTAGTCTATGAAATCGACCACTTCTTTCACCAGGAAGAAACATAATATGTGCTAGTCTTTTTATACTCTATTAATGTCTAATCTTAATAAAATACTAGCTAGAAACAATTTAAGAACTAATACATAAATGCAATATGAATTTCATAATTATGTTCTCAGAAACATAGCCAAATGATTTTAGCTACGTTTTGTAAAATGCAGTTAAATATTTTATCTATGTTTTAAATAAATATTATACCATTTTGGAATAAATTATTTGTTACATTTTTAATCCATATTATTGTATATGATGTTTTGAAATATTTTTATTGTTAATTTGTTATTAAAAATATACAAAAAATATTGATAATTTGAAGCATTGTATATAAAAAATAAAACATCATTAAATATCTACGTATACATGATTTTAATTGCAACTTCAACAATTCTTATATAAAAAATAATAAATACAAAGACTAGTTTACAAATTATAAAACAAACCACTCAACTGTTGCACCTTCTTTAAATCTATAATTCGAGAAAAAGTATTAACTTTAAATAATAATGAAAAAATGAATTAAAAGAAAAAAGTATAAGAGTTGCAATTAATACCATTCACTTTCATTTTCACTGCCATTATAATTCGGACCAAGTATTTTTGTGAGTTACTTATCATGCTTGGATAACTTTTTTTGAGTTTATTGTAATTTAGCCTTAAGTGTCTTATTTTCCTCTTCAAAATGTTGAATGTATGTGGATTTTGATAAGGTTGAAACATTTGACTTAGGGCCAAATCTAAGACCTTTGATATAACCAAAATGTGTACCAAGCACGGTATTACAAATGACTTCTACATTGACCTCATTCCCCTTAGATATTAATTTCTGTAACAACTCTTACATCTTATTCTAAAATTAAAAAAAACAAAACCAATATTCGATGTAAATATTATTAGTTAGTACTAGGTAAATAAATAAGCTTAAATATTAAACAAAACCTTATACTTACATAGTTATTTTCCGCTTCTTCTGACATCTGTCCTACACCTTCCTTATAATGAGTAACATTGTACAGTGTGATCCTATAACACTCTTGTCTATGTAGTTCCTTCTCAGTCTGTTTTATGAAAGAAAAATTCAAGGCAAAATATTTTCATTTTTCCTCTATATATTTTCATTTTTTTCTCTATTAACCTTTGCCTTCTCACATTTTTCCTAAATAAAGAAAAATAGATTATGCAGTCATTAAATCAATTAACAAGATTAATGAAAACAAATGCCAAGGGAAAGAAAACAAACTTGAACTTTGGGAGAGGCCCAATAATCACATAAATTATTCCAATTTTCTTGAGAAATTCGTTTCAAAATATATCTCCGTGCCTCCGCAACATAAAAGATTTATAAAACTTATGCAACCTATAACGGCAATCCCTAGTCTTTTATTTCAACAATGAAGTCACGCAGTTTAAAACATCAGGGTTCTAGATATCGACAAAATTCAATTTCATCTATGAACAATAAGTAAAAGTGTAATTAATCTTAAAATAAGTGAAACAATATTGCATATAGTTAAATAATTGAAAAATTACCGTAACTTTATCCAAAGTATTTTCAAGCAAGTTGTCTTCCTTCATGTCCTTAGCATGTTTTAGGCAAGGTAATTATGTTATTGTAATAATCCCTAACTCACTTGACAATTTTGTAGATTGGATCTTGTCTACAGGATAACCTGAATAAGTATCAATATGTATTGACAACTTGTTATTCATTTCAACATTCATTCGTTGCAATTCATAAGCTATAGTTATATACCTACATTTTTTAATATTGACAATGGAAACCGACAACAAATTAATAAGGATAAGAAAATATGCATTAAACATGTAAATATATATTTAAGCATAAGTCTATTTGTAGGTGTTAAAGATTAACAAACATGCATATCCCTCTTTATTAGTTGATTCATTATTGTTTAAGGAAGAATGAGGTATTCCTGACTAATTTCACTGCTGCTAAGGTCGAATATTGTTGTTGCCTAAGAGCTAATTAATCTGGTTGAAGTTGCAGATCCCTCTGTTATACAATTTCAATACCTGTCACCTTTTTTCCTTTATTTCTACAAGGTGTCATTATATTGGACACTTATAAAAACAAATATAAATTTTATTAAAATTATAATACATACGTTCAATCATTAACATAACTCAATCATCAACCAAAAGTCTGCTCCCTTTAATTGCCTCCAAACACATCCTTTTATTGTAAATTTTAAGGTTTTGGCTGATGCACGGTTTCATACACGATTGTGTACTAGATCGTGTATAACCCAGAATACCTAAAATTTGTGATTCTGCATGGCCTGAGGGATTTGAACGCTCAAATACAAGACTATGTATCCCTTCTATGCTTCAAATCTTCGTTTTATGCTGTGTTTTCATCTAAATTCTTCTTCTTTAAGTCAATGAAGGCAATTATAACCTACAAATACACTTAAAGCAAATTAAATACCAAATATATGATAAAAGTATAAAATATCAAGAAAAATATATCAAATATGGGGTATAAATATGCACAAATATGCATCTATCAAACATCCCCACATTTAAACTTTTTCTTGTCCTCAAGAAAACCATATCAAAATTATAAATTTTACAATATCCATCTTTCATTAATCTTATTCTGTCCAAACATACTATAATACATCATTATCCTATTGAATCAAATTAACATAAAATTAGAATCAATTTATCCTAAAATTAACTTTCTAAGTCCATATTAATAATAACAAATCAATAATCGTATTTAAATCAAAAGTACACACCTTTACACCCTCACCAAGATTTTACTCAATGCGATCAATTGTTTAGGGTGAAAAGTATCAAAACTTTTAATCAATGCATAATCAAACTCTTACCATAGCTTGCAATATTATCACATCTCTGCCACTCATGTATGATAAAGCAAACACAAGCAAGAGATACTTTTAATTCGAATAAAACGACACAGGTCAGTTGAAGTTTAAAACAACAATAGAAGCCTGCAAAGCAAAAGGAGCCTATTATGCGATAGGACCCTATTTAAGCAATAGGAGCCTATTAAATGATAGAGGCCTGTTAAACAACAGGAGCCTGTTAAAGAATAAATCTAGTTAAGACAATTTAAAACAGAAGGCGCTTGTTAAAATGAAAGGAACTTTTAGCTAGTTAAAAATAGAAGGAGTTTACTATAATAATGAAGGAGCCTCTTGTTGAAATCAACACACACACACAATATAATGAGAAAATATAAAAGTTAAGAGAAGAGAGACAAGGACACAGTCAATTTATCATGATTCGGCTTATAACCCAAGCCTACATCCAGTCCCCAAGTATCCAACTTGAGTGTTTCACTAAAATCCTAAGTAGTAATTTGACGAGCCTCTTCAAGCTCATGAGTACATATATTTCAAAGTTCTCCAACCTTCCAACGAATTCATATTTTTCAAAGTTCACCAACCTTTTAACGAGTACATATTTTTCAAAGTTCTCCAACCTTCCAACCTCGTAGTATTTAGCTAGCCTCTATAAGCTCTTAATGAATAACTTGCTCCATATGAGCTTCAGTGATCTCTTTCAAAAAGAATTGTCACTTTCTAAGGCACAATAAAATTGATAATGATATGACTTTTAACAGTATTGATGTATCTTAATAATTTGGCTTTCTCTCTTCTTTCCGTCTATGCTTCTCTCTTTCGCAACTTTAGTGGCTCTTGCTTAAATAGACATTTTCTTCAACTAGCCCTTGCTTCATTTATGTTCTAAATTTGGCTTTGAAAAATCTTCAATATTATCTCTGCTAGAATCTTACAATAATCATCTGTTAAGAGAAATTTGGAGCTGATAGATGTCCTTCATAAATAGCAGGATACTTTCGAATATTGTAAGATAAATATCGCAAGTTCATAAAGAAAGATCCTTCAAGAAGGAAAACATTTATCCTATGATTTTATTTCCATTTAAGAATTAGATCGTTAATAATATAAGGAAATAAATTCAATTTGAATTTTTTATATGGTCATCATCAAAACCATTAATAAGCCTAACAATGTATAAACTAGAATCAAAAATCAAAAGGTCTTTATAAGGTTGTAATAAGGCTTAGGTATGGTATGGTTGAGATATAAAACATAGTTAACTTGAAGGAAATTTACTAAAATAAAATTACAAGACTTGTTTACAAAACATGTAGGTCCTTTTTGTACAACTCTATTGGTTCCATATACTTATTCATAATTTTTTTCTTATGCTCTTTTTTTTAGCATTTAGTACCACAATTAAAGAAATAATGGACCCTTCAAGAATCTCAAGTCTCTAACAAGTGAATAATGTAAATGACCTTCAAGGTTCAAAATAATAAAAAGGGTTTTCAAGAAAAATAGGATAAAGGTTAATAATGTGAGTTAATAACAATGAAAAAGGCTAAGGCTTAACTATAAAATTATAGGTTTGGTAAATATCAAAGAAATAGGCTAAAACAAGTTGTCGAATTTAAGTACCTTTATCATGTCAATGCTTCTAATTTAACAAATATGGTCTTAATATGCATAATAAAAGCAAGTTTTAGAATCATTCTACTATATATGATAAAACACATGAAAGAATAAAAATAGCTTAAAATTTTTGAAATTCACTTTTAGGGCTCGAAAGCTCACAAAAAATATGAGTTTATATGTGTAAATAATATGTAATTTCATTTAATTTGATCATCTCAATGAATACTAAAATATGACTTAGAAAGTCATTTTATTCTAATTACATCCTTTGGCATACCAATTCAAATCAATATTCATTAATAAAATAAATTATTTATGGATATATTTCAATTAAGTCAAGATATCAATTCATAAAATATTATAATCAGGATTATAATAAGTTTAAAGAATTCATTAAAAATTTATTAACCCTTTCCCCACAATTAAGTTGTACATTGTCCCCAATGAACACAATACAAGTATATATGAATAAATGAGAGGGTTTTTGGTGCTTTCCTAATTGTAGTGATTTTCTGATTTTAAATCCATCTAATGTTAAACTAAATCCTTGCAAAATATAAGAAAAAGGATAAAAGGAACACAAAAAATAAAAATAACATAATTGAAAATAAAAAATAAGAACATCATTAGTGATAATATTAAAGATGAAAAATTAGTTAATGAAAAGAAAATTAAAATTATACATAAAAGAAAAAGAAAAAGAAAGACTATGCAAATTAAGCGTCCTGTGATCCTGGTTAATCTGAAGAAGATGGGTTCCCTTGGTGGTGATCCTAGCCAAGTGGAGCTGCAGATGATGTTCCTTTGTCAAATAATGGTGGCCAGAAATCAATGCCTAGTTGGCTGGCTATCAAGAGCATTAGTTCTCTCATCCATCCAACTGTAGACTGCAGCTCGTTCATCTATTCCATAAGGTCCACCTACTGTCTCTCTAGTCGAGCTTTCGCCAGCTAGTTCTGGTCCTTCTGTGTAATCCCACCAGTCTAAGATTGCAGTAGCTATGGTTGTGGTGGCTTCTCTGCTATATACTGCTCTGCTTTGTCTTCTCCCTCTGGTGTTGGCTCGTCAAGCTCCCCAATAAGTCTTTACACATCTCCCGTGGGTCCCTAAAGTCAATAAACCATGTGCATGTGTTGCATTACTATCAAGTTGAGTGCTACCATGGTCTCCATCTCCTACATCAGTGGAAGTGGATCAGATAACCCCATTCTTTGTGCTAACTTGGTTATGTAAGTTCTAACACGTATCATGCTAACCTTCTTGTCTGCACTTTAATGTTGTATAAGCTAGATAAGTGCATGTCCCAGGTAGATAGGCGTCCACTCATTCATGCTCCATAATAAATACACATCCACATTCTCGACGACTCCCTAACCATCTCCTCAACCACTCAGACTATGGCTCAAAATACCATGGATGTACTGAGTGTCGAACTGTGTAAAGTCGAGGCCTTTGACTTGTGCAGAACGTAGTTGTTTTTAGACTGATCCTACTCCAAAAGTGTCGCAAAGACAACTGATATGGAAGATCTATCTGTAATGCTTAGTACTCTAGTGTTCCAATGTACTCTGGTGTCCTAATGTACTCCCAGTAGTATAGACCCATAATGATGGAGAATTTGATATAACTCATCCGATGCATCTCTCTCATCATCCAAAACCAAACTATATTGTGACGATCCTTGTTGTAACATCCCTTCTCTATGTAGAATATGGAGAGGACCTCTAAAGTGAGCTCTCTATAAGAAGGTTCCATGATTTCAGAAAATTAGGACTGTGCTTTTATATCTATTAACTCTGTAACCTATTAGGCTACGTCAACATGCTCTAAAGCCTCCCAGTCGATGTACCAATTAGCTCTGAACTTCTTATTCTTCATTCTTTAATACCATTCTTCCTGAGCCCCAGCATTGAATAGCAACACCTACGACCTCTCTAAGGCCTAAACTGTCGTAAAAGACTCACCTCGATGCCTTTTTCTTGCAGTCTCTTTCTTGGCCCATGATTGTGTTGTTAAGTTGTCATTTTGCACTTATTTAATATATAAATATCTCTCATATGTTGAAATTATTATTCAAAATTGATGGATTCAGATAATTTCTAACACTTGGGAGATGAAATTAAGTTAAAAAGATGCAAAAGAAACAAAGAAACCTGAAAATTCCAGTTTGGCAGCAATTCAGTGACTAGACATAGCCACGTGCAAGGATGGGAACAAATTCTACAGATTTTGTTTCAAACTTCAAATTCAAAATTTTCACAATCTTTAAAGATCAGATGGCTATCTTATCAATGGGATCTGCAACTTGAAGTGGGGATAAGGATTATCTGCAAAAGATTACAAGAAGGGAAGAAAAGAGGTGGGAAAAAGACATAAAAAGAGAGTGACGTGTACTACTCACGTACACTATTCACGCAGATAATGTAGGATTCGTTTTCATTTTTTCGGCAGTTTTCTTCTTACTTTCTCAACAGCCATAGCAGTTTTTCATTTTTTGCAGTATTTTTATACATATTTTTGGATTTTCTAGAAAGACCTGGGATGGAGATAATGTGTTTTGTTATTTCTTTTATTTTCAATTCCGTTATAAGTAGCTAAACTTCTTGGTTGAGAGAAACTATGTTATCCTCTATTATGTGTGAGATGTTTCAGTAAAGTTTATTTTGATGATGAACATTGAGTGTCTTCCGAGTACTTTTTCTAATTGAATTGATTGATTTCTAGGTGCGCGACTAGGAATTGATTCGCTCAACAGCTAGATTAATAAAATATGACGTTTAGTTTTATTAATCACAAGTAGTAATTAGGATTACCTTCTTTATGTTAGAGTTGGAAATTCTAAGAAGACATTCATCTAGATTAATTGCATGTCGTACATGTATTAACTTGTTCATTGGTTTCTTAATTCTTAATGCTATCAATCAATTGAATTCATTGGTTTCTTAATTCTTAATGCTATCAATCAATTGAACTTACGATCATATCTAGGTTATTAGTTGATAAGAATGTGTAGAATACATGTTTCTATTCATTTACACTTATGAGAAAACATCCCCCAATGAATGTTTATTGATGAATTGAATTTTATATCAAAGATCCATTTTAATGTGATAACATCGGTGACCTCAAAACCAAGGTTTGTCTATTAATTTTCAGATCTAATTACTTTTGTCAATTTTTTATTTTTCTTATTTCTACATTCTTAATTTTACGTGAATTGAACCCCCCCCCTCGTTACTTTATTTTAGTTTTGAACTCGTAAACTCTTTGCCGCTAAAAATTTGTCGTGGGAATGATATCCACTTTCCACTACTACATTAATTTGTATTAACGGAAGTTAGTTTCTTTTTAATTTGGTTTTAGGTGACAGCAGTACCATGTGTCATTTTACCTGAAACTTTAGACAAATGTGAGAAAACTGACATATAAATCACTAAAGTATGCTTTTTCTCACACTTAATTTTGATCATGCTTAATACTTATTAATTGTGAAAGTAAACTAAACACAAAAAATTAAACAACTAGGAAATTTTAACAAATTAAAATGAATAAGGACACAAACACTTAAACAAAATTAATTAGGAAATCACTTGACAAACTAATTAATCTCAAAAATAAAATTAGAAAATTGTGCAATTAACCAATTAAACTAACTTAATTGTTAAATTACAATTCTAACCCTAAATTTGAAAATAAAACTCCTAAAGTACTAATTACGCAAAATTAACACTATTAAACACTAAACTCATGTAATTAAACATAAGCCCATTGTTAGTTAGTGTCAGAACAAACTAATTAACCTAATTAAACACAAATATCACAATTAAATATGTAGGGAGCCAAAATCGCAATATACAAATTAAGCTAAATTTTTACCAAAATTTCATGCAATTTGTCAAATTGAGTCATGAACACAATTGGATAATGCCATTAATCAACTTTGAAACTATCATCAGACAATCAATCATGTAAAATTCACATAAGTTTAGTGTTAATTAGTGTTAGAACTAACTAATTAACCTAATTAAACATAAAAAGATCACAATTAAACATGTAGGGAGCCAAAATCGCAAGTTTATGCAAATTAAGCTAAATTTTTACCCAAATTTCATGCAATTTGTCAAATTGAGTCATTAACACAATTGGATAACGCCATTAATCAACTTTGGAACTATCATCAGAAAATCAATCGCGTAAAACTCACATGGATTCCTAATTCTCAATTCAAGCAATTTCACGCAATATACACCAAAATAAAGCAAAATGTTTAATTAAACAAGTATCAACAAGTGAAATTGAAGGAATTACTCATTTGGGTGTCGCTAGATTGGCCAAAAATTGCAAAAATTGGGAATGGGAGAAAAGAGGCAGCAGTAATTTAAGAGTGGATAAAAGGGAAAATGAGAAATTTGAATGTTTAGGGCCTTTTTAAGGTGCATCACGAGAGTGGTGCGTCAAACCGTGCACATCATTGAATTACATCTTTTTTACGAGTTTGCACGTTTTAATGCACAAACGTGTATCAAAATGGGCAAAATTGCATTAGTGTGTCCAGATCAAAATATGCAAAATTGCATTAGTGTATCCAGAGAGTGTATAACTCTTTATAAACATGTACACCTTTAAAATTTAGTCCTCAAACATAAAAATCTTGCACAGTAGCATTATAACACATGACACATCACCCCTAAAGTTACCATTATGCATAATCTCCCTCAAGATGCTCAACTTTGCAATCCTAAAACACTACAAAACAAAATTCAATTAATTAACACTTGATCTAAATGAAATCTAAAACAAAATAATATTAAAGTTAAAATAAAACAAAAATAAACTCATAGGTTACCTTCCATAAAGTGCTTCTTTATCGTCATTAACTCGACATACCTTACACTTTTTATCCTCATCCTAGGTCGATAATTAGTGGCTTGTTTCCACTCAATTCTCTGCATAAGAGTTTCATAACCTGTAAGCCACCTATTGCAAGATAATAAAAAGGGCATAATTTATCAAATTAATAAAACCAATTGCATGCATTAATGCCCTTTTTAATGACAAACTATTAATAAAAGAGTGAATAATAAAACTCCCTAAATCGTTGGTTGACTCGAACAATTTGTCTTCAATCAAGTGGTAACCCTTCATACTTAAGGTCAATACCATTGTTTCACTAGTAGTTTCCTTATTTGGTTCCTCCGTCAGTTCTTCCTCAACCATCTCTTGTCTACTCTTCTTCTTCTTCTTGGATAGAGGTTTTGGCTTATCTTCTTCTATTATCTCCCACCACTTCTCTACTTCCTCTTCTTAGATGGAGGCTTCTTTTGGGAGCTCTGCTTGAAATGGCACTCCATTCATAAAGCCAACCCTTATCTTGTCTTCACTTTTGAATTCGCATTGATTAGATTTCATTTCAGCAAGGAGTTCCATTAATTTATCTGTAATACTCTCTTCCTCTTCTTCTTCTTCTTCTTCTTTTACTGGGAACTCTTTTTCACTACTAAGGGTGAATGCTGGTATAGGGATTGTTTTAGCAGCACTAGGCAAACTCCCTTACATCCCGTCAGATAGTATCTTTGCTAGCTGGTCCATCCGATTCACCATATTTTGTATACTAGCCTCTATATCTTGATGCCTCATGATTGATTGTTAAATAAAATCGGCCATCATATCCATAAAAATTGGCTTGTTAATTGGAGGTTCTTGGTATTGTAAGTATTCATCTAGAGTGTAATCATTCCATCTATAACTATAAGTGTTGCTCCATTTTAAACAAAAAATATTCTCGTATGGTGCACCTTGAGGTTGGTTATACATGCTCAATTGCTACCACATATAGTTCAATGCTCAACATTCATGATTTTAAAACTTACTCCTACCAATGTTATAACACGATCTAGATATCGGTTGAGCCTTTGAAAAAATGTAAGGAAACCTCTCTCTCCCATAGGGTGATGTTATAGATTGTGAAGACATATTCTGGCTCCCATAAAAGTATCGACTGCTCCATCCTTCCATTGTAAGTTATGGCTATCACAATTAATATTAAATCCTACAATAAACCATAAACTCAAGTTCAAATAGAGAAATTAATAAGATAATTAAATGAATAAACCACAAAGACAACAAGATACAATAAAATAAAATAATGGGTAGAGTAACAATATTCAGGTGTTCGTAATATAAAAGTCCCTGGTAACGGTACCAAAAACTTGATCGGTTTATTTCTACACCAATATTAATTTTACTACAAGTGCATGGCATAGTTGCAACTAGTACTAGCAAGTATGGATCAACCCACGAAGACAGTGATTGCTATTAATTACCTTTCTCCTATTATCTGGCCTAAGGATTGATTTTGAATTTTAATAAAGCAAATTAAAACTTAAACATCTAAAATAAAATAGGTGGCAATATTGAACACAGAAATGAAAGAAATCACTTAGAAATCAATCAACAGTAGGAATTAGTGTCTAGGTAATAAATCCTCCTAAAACCATTAAATAACTAACCTTTTATTATGCAATTGTTTTATTAACTATTGGACTGTGAAAATTCTTATAGTATGTTAATAGCTCTCTTAAGTCTACTAACAACTAATCCTAAGTTTATCAACCGATTTACTTAGGTTAAAGTTTATAGGATTACTTTATTAATTTGTGAATCCTACTATTAGGTTTGACCTTAATCTAGAGGATCCGTGTCGACCTATCTCTAGGTTTGCGATCAACTCCTTTCAATTATGGTATATCTATTCATACACAAGATTTCTCAATCTCTATGTTATGAAATCAAATTATGCACTAATATTATAGATCTATTAGAACATATATTAAACATAAAATTAAATCACAACGGATCAATCACAATTGCATTAAATAAAAGAATCAAAACATGTTATAGCATAAACTAGGGTTCATCTCACCTAGACATTAAAGATGTTTAGTTACACATGATAGAAAATGAAATCAAACATAAAATAGATAAAAAACGAATAGAAAATAAAGAGTTCATAATTCTAAATCTCCTTTTCTCTTCTATCAAATGCTCTTGCAGGTTTGAGGTTAATATTGAAATCTATTAGATCTTTTGATGATTTCTTCGCGTTTTTCACTTATTTGGATCAATATCCTCCCTTCTGGATGTTGTCTACATTTGGAATTGTCTCCCAAAAGTCTGCTCCCCTTAATTTTCTCCTAAAATGTCCTTTTATAGTAAATTTTAAGGTTGTGTATCAGACCGTGCATCACTCAAAATACCCCGAATTTGAGATTTTGCAAGGCTTGAGGGATTTGGATGCTTAGATACATGGTAGTATATCCCTTCTATGCTTCATATCTTTCTTTTATGATGTGTTTTCATCCGAATTATTCTCTTTTAAGTGCATGAAAGCAATTATAACCTATAAAGAGAAAATTAAGTACTAAATATATGATAAACATCACATATATGGTATAAATATGGTTAAATATGCATCTATCAATGACATATCTGATTACTTTCATAAATGAATAATGTTAACAACATGTCTTTTTGTAGGTTAGTAGCTCTTCTCATTGTATTAAACGAAATTTTTAAGAAGTTGATCCACATTCATTCAAGTTATCTTTCAAACCAAAAGATCTAAGGTTCAAAGGAGAACCTAGCATAACTTCTCAACAGTTACAAACTAAAGTAATGAGGAGGATCGTCAATGATTCAACTAGTACATAATCAACCTTCTCAGTCAAGTGCTAATGAGGGAAGCAATGTAGTTAATTAACATACTTTACATTAATGTTGTCTATGTGTTGTTGGAACTTTAGTTAATACATCCAATTTGCTTTTGTATATGGACAGATAGATCCAATCACTTTTGTATATAGATGGATTGTGATATAATCACTTTTGTATACACTACTCTAATTGTATATTATGAAATAATCACTTTTGTATATAATTGTTGATATAACTATTAATGATTTTTACAATAATTAATTAGGCATCATTAAAGCAACTTCATGAATAACAAAAAATAAAGACAAAACATAATGCACAATATATTACAACTTAGTTGAAATGAGGATTTTTCTCTTCCTAATTCAAGTTTTAGACAAAAAACTACAATTCAGTTCCAAATTCCCTCAACAAACTATATTATAACACTCACCACAAGTACAAAACCCTATTACGATAATCATTAAAAAAATTAAACTCAATTTTCTCTTTTGTCAACAAAATAATGTCTTCTTTCATTAGCTTTATTTGCTCTTCAATTTCCAACCTTGTACGTGATTCAATTGTGGTTCATTGAGCCTCCTTCTTCAAAATATCAAATTCTTTCTTTAATTTATGAATTATTTCAACAGCTTTCTCACTAAATTTTTCATTATACCACTTGAAAAAAAATCACGTCTTCTAACCTTAAAGAAAATTAATAGTTAACAAGAAAAAAATTAAACATATGTACAAACAATTTTACCTTATCAAAACATAAACTTACAAGATCTTTAGGGCATCCTTAAAATCTTCTTCTTGGGTTATTATCACTCGATGAAGTTCTTAACACACTGACTTCAATCGTATAGAGATTTCCCACTGTCTATACCGATACCAGAAACTACGACAGAAACTTACACCACTAATGAAGGGTAAGTTATTGCCTACTTGCTATATCTGGAGATGCTTACTACACTGTTTCTTCTGTCAAGGCAGGCAAGCCAGGATGTAGTCATAGAGGTAGGCTTAAAGCCAGCAATAAAGATAGCAAAGACAGCTCTACTGTGAGTGAGTAGCCTTTGCTGAAGCGCTAAGAGCTTACTTGTTTGTTTCGTCCTGGGTTATTATCACTCAATGAAGTTCTTAACGGGGCTTTTAAACCACAATATCATACTAGATAATCTTAATTTGAATTTAATGTAGTGTTAGCTGAAGATTGCGTTCATATCTTTAGGTAGTCATTGCAAAATTATTTTAATACTCTTAGTTCTCCTAATCAACTAATCTTAAAACATGAACTCACAGGACAAAAAGGAGCTATTCACTTATTTACTTCATTTCTTTATATCATATGCCATACATCAACTGCATCATTATAAATGGGAAAAGCTCTTTATTTTAATTTGAAATGTGACATCCACAAGACCCCTTATTTAACACAACAAGAAAACTGTCTTTTTACGACAGAAAATACCAACGAAAGATACAAATATTCCGTCGGTATCACATCTTACTGATGGAATGTACCGACAGACAAAAACGTCAGAGAATCATCCGTAGCTAAATTTATCGATGGTACAAGAACTTACTGTCGGTAAATTTAGCATTGGAAAATGATAAACCATCAGTAAATATACCAAAAATGTATCGACCGTAACAAGTATTCCGTCCGTAAATTTGCCGATGGTTAAACATTTTCCAACGCTAAATTTACTGAAGGTAAGTTCTTTAACCGTAGGTAAATTTAGCTACAGAATGTTTACGACCGTCGGTATATTTACTGACAGTAACATGTTTTCCATCCGTAAATATGATGAACACTTACCGAAAGAATTTAACATCCGTCAGTATATTTTATGAATTACTGATGGAAAATAGCCTTTATCGTTGGTAAGTTATTTAGAAAGTTACTGACGGACATTTATTTCCGTCGGTAAATTTGTTGCTTAAATTTTTTTAAAAAATATATTGTCATTATATTTAAATTATAGTTGATGCATAATTTTAATAATTAAATAT
>JAOTAY010000006.1:7982683-7993722 GCA_025629805.1 Erythroxylum baracoense
GACAATACCTGGAGTGATAGCGGTGGAGGCTGGGCTCCACACTGTAGCGATCCGGCCCGAGAGGCTGGATGCTACACTCTCTCTCTCGTGATTCTGTGAGATTATGTGTGATTTCTCTCCCTCTCTCACTCTCGTGTATCTGTCCTTCTCCGCGTGATCCAAGAATTCTTCTCTCATTGATTAATTCATACAACAAATTGGTATCAGAGCATTCGAACCTGGGAGACAACCATGGCCGAAGGTACTAGAAGTGCAGAACTACGTAAACTGGAAGATAATCTGAAAGGATTGGTGGAGCGAATGCTTTCGGAAGTGACTAGTAGAACAGAAAGGGTAGAGAAGGAGGTGTCCAAGTTGCGAAATATGATGATACAATCGTTACAGAAAATGGGAGGAGATGCTGGACCCTCAGAACCGACGTCACAGAGTAGTTTGGAGAGGCTGATGGAAGAAGAAAGAGCAATGCTGGTGAGGATGAACCGAATAGAATTTCCACTGTTCGACAGTAGCAACGTCAAGCTACGGCTCTACCGTTGTGAGCAATATTTTGCTCTCGACCAGACACTAGAAGGTAGTAGGGTGAATGTGGCGATATTACATATGGACGAGGGGGCACAAGAATGGCATAGGCTGTATGTTCGGAACCGTAACCAGCTTGAAGTAATAGACTGGAATGAATTCACCAGAGCTCTCAAACAACGATTTGATGCAGAAATTTTCGACGACCCAGTAGGAGATTTTAAGGATTTGAAGCAGGAGGGCTCTGTCTTGGATTATTGCACACTGTTTGATCATCACTCTTATCGATTGTCATTATCGGAGGAATATTTAGTGGGCTTCTTCATTAAGGGACTTAGGCAGGAAATAAGGGTGACAGTGAAGCTGCACGAACCCAAATCTCTACATCAGGCTTATACGTTGGCTCGGAAGCAAGAAGCTATATTGATGTCGGCGAGGCATTCTTTTTTTAATCAGAATAACACCACGAGACAACCGAGTAACAGTGGTCATTCTCACGCTCCCATTGTAAGAACCATGAATAATAGTGGACATTCTAACGTTCACTCAAAAGGGCCATCGACCATTAATACATTGAGGAGCTCGAGTTCAACTGGACTGTTGCCGACACCATCCATTACAACTCGGTCATCATCGCAGGGCCGATCCTTTAAACCACGACATATTAGCAATAAGGATTTTGATGAGAAGAGAGCAAAAGGATTATGCTTCTGGTGCGATGAGAAATATACCGCAGATCACCAATGCAGAAGACGACAGCTACAATTCTATGTGGTTTCAGGGGAAGATAGTGATGTTAACAGTCTGTTGGAAATTCAGGAGGAAGTACCAGAAGGAAATAGTGAGCAAAACGATGTACCATTGGTATCGATGCAGGCTATGCTGGGATGTTTAGGAAATACGGAGTATAAGCAAATGAGGGTGGTCGGTATATATCAGCGAAGGCAAATCCACATTTTGATCGATAATGGTAGCACACATAATTTCGTGGATTCGGCAGTGGTCAAAAGAGGAGGGTGTGATGTATAGGATATCGAGCAGATCTCCATAACCGTGGGTGGAGGATTACAGTTAAAATGCTATCAACGTTGCTGAAAATTTGCATGGACCATGCAAGGGGCACAGTTCACTATGGATGCTTTAGTGTTGTCACTGGGGGGGTGCGACGTAGTTTTAGGGGTGCAGTGGTTGGGCGGCCTCAACAACGTACTGTGTAACTTTAGGGAAAGGACGATGACGTTTCAGTGGGAAGGCAGAGTGATCACTATTTATGGGAACCCAGAGGGAAAATCGTGAATCATTTCTAGTAAAGAATTCGGGAAGTTATTAAATGGATCATCTGACGGGCAGCTATTCATGTTGAGATTAACCATACCTATTGAGCTCCAACTGCAACAAATGAATCTACAGGAGGAACACTGGAGTGGGGTCGATGAAATCAATGTCATCTTGTCGGAATATGCAGAGATATTCCGGGAACCAGTGCAACTACCACTGAACCGCAACCATAATCATCAAATCATTTTGAAGGAAGGAGTGGAAGCCATTAACGTACGTCCTTATCGATATTCGAAGGCACAGAAAGATGTGATCGAACAGACGGTGAGTGATCTCATGAAACAGGGGTTTATTCGAAATAGTTATGGCCCCTATGCATCTCCGGTGGTGTTAGTGAAGAAGAAAGACGATACCTGGCGGATGTGCGTAGATTATCGAGAGCTCAACAAAAATACAGTTAAAGACAAATTTCCAATACTGTTAATTGACGAATTGCTGGATGAATTGTATGGAGCGAGCTGGTTCACCAAGTTGGATCTGTGCTCCGGGTACCACCAGATCCGGATGCATCCGGAGGATATTTCGAAAACAGCGTTTAGGACGCACGAAGGCCATTACGAGTTCATGGTCATGCCTTTTGGCTTGACAAACGCTCCTTCAACCTTCCAACGATTGATGAATGATATATTCAAGTCATTTCTGCGTCAATTCATACTCGTCTTTTTTGACGATATATTAATTTACAGCCCCTCTCTGCAATTACATGTTGAACACATTTCGGTTGCCATACGGACGTTGAAGGATAATCAGTTGTTTTTAAAAGGGGACAAATGCATATTCGGGGCACGCCGAGTTAAATATTTGGGGTACCTGATATCGGAGGAAGGAGTTGCTACAGATAATAGGAAGGTACAGACGATAATAGACTGGCCGGAACCCAAGGGTATTACGGAACTTAGAGGGTTCTTGGGAATTACAGGGTACTACCGACGATTCATAAAAGGATATGGGATTATTGCTAAGCCACTAACGGAATTGTTGAAAAAGAACAGATTGGCTAATTGGGTATGGGGATCAGAAGAGAGAAATGCCTTCGAGACCTTAAAAATGGCGATCACTTTAGCTCCGGTGTTAGCCTTACAGGATTTTTCTAAACCTTTGTGGTGGAAGCCGATGCTAGTGGACAGGGGATCGGGGCGGTCTTACAGCAAAAAGGACATCCAATTGCTTTTCTCAGTAAATCGTTGGCTAAACGACACCACGGGCTATCAACTTATGAGAAGGAATTCTTAGCCATCATCAAAGCCATCAAGTATTGGCACCACTATCTGAGTTATAAACGATTCATTGTCAAGACGGACCATCGCAGCCTTAAGTATTTATTGGAACAACGATTATCAACCCCATTCCAGCAATCGTGGCTACCAAAACTCTTGGTGTATGACTTCGAAGTACAGTATAGAAGTGGGAAGGAGAATATCGCCGCCGACGCTTTATCCCGGATAACGAGTACAGAAATGTTAATGTTTACGATGACACAAATTCAAGGGGAGTTACTCGATGCAATTAAGAAAAGATGGGATGATGATCCATCTATTAGCGAAATCAAGAAGCAACTGGAAGCGGGACAATTGAAAACCAGAGTATATGAATGGAAGGAGGGCTTATTGCGATGGAAGGGACGACTGGTAGTCGGAGCTAATTCAACACTGCGACAACAGATTCTGGCTATCAGCCATGACGATGCCATGGGAGGACATGCCGGAGTATTGGCGACTACAAAGAAGGTACAGAATATGTTCTTTTGGAAAGGGTTGGCCCGGGACGTGAGGAACTACGTGCGAACATGAACGGTCTGTTAGAGAAACAAATACGACAACGCAGCTTATCCGAGGTTATTACAGCCGATTAGAATACCAGAAGGGAGTTGGAGAGAAATTAGTGTTGATTTCATTGAAGGTCTTCCGCGATCGAAGGGGAAGACAGTCATCTTAGTGGTCGTAGACAGATTTACCAAGTATTCTCATTTCATTCAGACTAAACACCCATATACGGCAAGTGAGATTGTGGAACTGTTTCTCAATAATGTATTTAAGTTGCATGGAATGCCAGAAAGTATCATTAGTGATCGGGACCCAGTATTTTTGAGCAAATTCTGGCAAGAGCTACTCCGATTGCAGGGGGTTCGTCTGAAGTACTCCACCGCCTACCATCCACAGACGAACGGTCTTACAGAAGCGGTGAACAAAATTTTAGAAACTCATCTTTGATGTTTTTGTGGGGAAGAACCTCAACGATGGAGTGAATGGTTGGCATTGGCAGAATGGTGGTATAACACGACATATCGTTCTTCCATCAACTCCACCCCTTTTGAAGTCCTTTACGGATATCCACCACCAGTGTATACACCGTATATTGCAGGAGACTCTAAGATGGTGGAGGTTGATCGAATTTTGTTGGATAGGGAAGGCATGACGAAGGTGACGCAATTCCACCTACAACGGGCTCAGAATAGGATGAAGCAACAAGCAGATTCAAGACGGTCGGAAAGGGAGTTTCAGGTGGGGGACAATGTGTGGGTGAAATTACAACCATACCGGTATCATTCATTACAACGAAGGAACAATCAGAAGTTAGCTCCGCTTTACTATGGTCCATACCGGATAACATAGCGAATTGGTACGGTGGCATACAAGCTGGAGTTACCGGCGGAATCATTGATTCATCCGGTGTTTCATGTGTAGCAATTAAAGAAGGCCATCGGAAGGCATGATCATACGACTTCGGTGTTACCCAAATTCATTGGTTCCAGTGAGCGATTACCAATGGCGATATTAGGGCGACGTATGACCAAGAGGAACAATCGTGCAGCAACTCAATGGTTCATCCAATGGTCGGACGGTGACGAGACTAATGCGACATGGGAGTTTCTTTTTGACCTCCAAAAACATTTTCCAGAAGTGAATATGATGGACAGGGAAGTTAAGGGGAAGGGAATTGTTACAGACGCAGGTGACGAAGAAGAAGAAGAAGGCAGAAGGGACATGGATAGCTGTTAGAAGGGACGCGGATAGTTGTTAAGGGGTCGAAAACGCTGCGTTTAGAATAATGTCCACCATTGTTAGTATACGGCTGTAACTACGATATAGTACGCCAGCTGTATTTAGGCTTTACTGTAATGTGCTAACGGACAGGCAATAACTGAATGCAAAATTTGTTTCCCTTCTCTCTCATTTGTGATTCTCTCTCTCTCTCTCTCGTGATTCTGTGAGATTCTGTGTGATTTCTCTCCCTCTCTCACTCTAATATATTTGTCCTTCTCCGCGTGATCCAAGAATTCTTCTCTCATTGATTAATTCATACAACATGGTCCGGTCATTGCAACTCGTTTGGCTCAGGTTCACCACGAGGCGATGGTCCGCATTTGTTGATGCTGTCATGTTCACTGCTTCTGATTTGGTGGGCTATAGGTTTGTGCTAGAAGATGATGAAGGTGCTTTTTCATTGGCTGTGTCGGGTTATGGAGAGGGTGGTCCAGACCCTGCTTTGACGGAGGCTATCACATTGCGAGAATGTCTATCTTATGTTCGACATTCACTCCTAGAGGCGGGTAGCTTGTTTGTTGATTGCCAAAGATTATTTTTTGCTATTCATTCCAATATTTTAGACCTTTCTGATTTTGGTTTAGTTATTGCAGATTGTAAGGCCATCTCCAACCATTACACCAAATTTGGTGTAAAATGGAATATTCTTAGAATCTTTTTACACCAAATTTGGTATTACTCCAACCATTCTACACCAAAATTTTACACCAAAATTTTTACACCAAAATTTTACAAAGAATATACCACAATAATTTAGTTATTAACTAAATTAATTTATATTTATACAACCACAATAATTTAGTTATTGACTAAATTAATTTATATTTATACAATAATTTTTATTTATTTATTTATTTATTAAAAATTAAAATAAAATCATTATTCTTAATTAATTAATATATGCTTTATATTAAATTAATATTATTTACAAAATATATTTAATATTATTCCAACAACAAATTAATAACATACACAAATATAAACTGATTAAAATTTTTCATTTAACCTCTAATCATTTGAATTTCCATATTGTTCCCACAAATGTTCAATCAATACATTACGAAGTTCATATTGAGCTTCTTTATCTCCAATTTGCCTATGTCTAGCAAGGAATTCTTGAAATATAACTGTATCGTTTCTATTGATATTAATTTCAGGGGCAAATGAGGATGACCTTCCAAAATATTAATTATTTATGTTAAATTAATATTTTCAAGTCCTTTAGTTTTCCTTTTAAGTTGATTGTTGTAATTTTAGTTTAATTATAATCTCTAGTCTAATTTCCGTTGTAATTTATTTTAGTTTTATTGTAATTTCAAATATTTTTGTTGAGTTTTAATTTTTAAAATCAATGGTATGGTTTAAATTTATGTACTTTTTATTTCAAATTATCTTTTTATTCTTAAACATATTTTATTAATGAATTCAGAACACTTATAAATAAGAATTAAAAATAAATATTAAAAATAAATTTAATATTATATTCAATATTAGTCTTGTTTTAAATGTCTCAATGAGATCTTTATAATGATATATTTTGTGTAAAATAATATATATTTTAAATTTAAGTATTTAGTAAATTATGTAAATAAATCAATTTGTAAAAAGGACATAAAAGGAATATGTTAAAAACTAATTGAATAAAGTTGTCTTTTTGTACTTTTGATGTAATGAATAGTAACACACTACACACTAAATTTAGTGTGTTAATATTCATTGCACCATTTTAGTGTGAAGATTTGGTATCTTTCTTGGAGTAAATTTATTGCATCAAAATATCAAATTTGGTGTTTTGGTGCCATGATTAAAGATGCCTAATATGTATAAACAGAAAAGAGTGTAACTTGGTAACGGGCACGGATCGCATCCCGCATAAGATCAGGTGGTACGGAGTTAGAGTTGGGTAAGTAAGACAATAGAGCTATTCCCGCATCATCAGGCGTAAGCCTAAGGTAAGGGTGGATACAACATCAACATCCTACGACTTCATTTATTGAAAGCTTTGTCCAGAATGTGCTCATTACGACGTTACGACTTCCAATCAAGTATTCTCTCTGTGTGGAATGGTCAGCAAATGGACTTCACCATAAAAACACTTGGCTTGTGAAGAAGACTGGTTATTACATTATGCATCCATTTCTATTTTCATCCACCTCCACCCACTATTTTCTAATTATATATCATTTTGTTTCGAATTCAAATAGGCAAAAACAAGTTTATTAAAAATGCCCAATTAAATGGGCAACGAAAAAATATGGTTTAGAGGAGCTGTGGACTTTTGATCTGGAGTAGGAACCATCATAAGGTTCCACCTTGGAAAAGTTACCGTCCCACGCACTTGGTCCATAAATTAATGACACATTTCTTCATTTGTAGTAAAAAAACAGAACCTAAACCTATTCCTCATTGGTTTTTTCGCTAGAAGAATCACATCTTCTTCTTGAGCTCTATTGACATTTCACCCACTTGGGTTTACGTACATGCTTGCTCATGGAAGTATGGAAGAAGACAAAGGTATCCATTATATTGAAAATTTGAAACTAACACCTTATCTGTTGTAAACTTATCAGATATATCTGATCAGACTAATAACTCCAAAGTCATATACATGCAACTTGTTTGTTGAGCCAGAAGTAACAACTTCAGTTGGAAGTAATTAACTACTCAATGATTTTAATAGGCGAATAACTCAATATACAACTTTGTTCCATATTAAGAGTTCTGTTTTATTTATTGAATGATGTCTTGTTTCCTCTCGTAAAGTCACCGAGGATTTAATGGTTACGTCTCACTTAGCAAAAATGTATGCTTGGCGCAATCTCGTATCTAATTTGGACTTTCCAAGAACAAACTTTGTCCACATCTTTTCTCACGTCTGGCGTCGAGCAAGGCACATGGGTGTCTGAAACACAAACACAATGAGTTCGTTTTACAGCTGTGACCATGTGCTGTCCACTCTACCCCGACCCCAACCTCTTCGGCTTCAGCACCTCCTGCCTCCTTTTTTTTTTTACCTCTGTTTTCCAGTTTCTTAATTATAGTACTAGTATTAACGGACAGAGACCATATTTAATTTTCCAACAACAAATGTACAAACGCATCAAGAACTCCTCCTTCCAGCCGTACCCCACTGGACTTTATCGTCAACATCCCAATCGCGTACTTGTTTCAACCTTTTCTTACAATCTCTACTCTCTCCCTCCCTGTCTTTGTCGGATAGATACACAAATAAGACGAACTAATGCTTCTTCTTCTTCTTCTATGTATACACCAATTCATCCAACCACAGTTCATCAAACATAAAGATATTTCATAACTATACACATCAACAGTATAATTGAAAAGCAATAGTGTAATAATATGAATAAATGTAATCAAATCATCAACGGTAGAAATCTGAGGCATAACTCAATCATAGCCGTCCATAGACACCAATAAAATGTGGAAAAAATTTAAATTACAAAAAACCTACTGCTAGATTTAAACAACTGATGATAAACATCAGAGAGCTCAGATCTACAGCAACAAGGACCATGACAGAGCAGCTCCAACGACAGCTAAAACCGCTACGTCTCTTCCCACGACGGCACCGCTGGGAGGAGTCGAGGTCGGAGGCACTCCAGGAGCACCTGCTCCAGGAGTAAGAGCCACCGAAGGTCCTGAGCTTGGAGCTTCGGGAGCAGGCGGAGAGCTGGTGGGAGTGCTGGAGGGGACATTTGCCGGAACTGGAACGGATGCTGGAGGAGTAGAAGTTGTGGGAGCTAGAGCTGGAGCAGCGGTCTTCGGAGCTGGAGCTGGAGCTGGAGCAGCGATCTTCGGAGCCGGAACCGGAGCCGAAGACGGAGACTTCGTGGGCGCGGTGGTTGGAGCAGCTCCCGGGGCCTGGGCCAAGGCGGAGGCGGCGAATAGAGCAAGAACCATCAAAGTAATGAAGCTCTTAGACGCCATTGATGAACGGAAACTCTGAATCTAACTTCTCTAAAGCACCAGAAGAGAGAGACAGAATGAGATAGAAGCCAAAAGTACACGGACACCACAGTAAGAAGAGAAATGCTAGGGGAGTTATATTTATAGTGATAGCGGGAAGGTATGAATTGAGTCGGTCCGAGTTCTTTCCTCTGCTTTGGTGAAAGTACGACAACGTCCCTGGCCCTTTCGACGAAAACACCAGATTAGTTAATCAATATAATGTTAGAGACGAAATTAGGATGTGGTAGATCTGTTACACGTAGTTCTTGTAGGAGAAACTTGAGCGTCCGATTGGCCTCAAACAGGCTAATTCCAAACAACGCGTTGTTTTTAAGCGCGTTTCCTACGGAATCTCTCCCGCTCAGTCCTTTTTTCACATTTTTATCAGTTTAAATACACTTGTTAAAAAAATTGTCTAAGAAGTGAAACACATATTATGCAGAGAGAAAAAAGAAAAAGGGAAGCATGCAATAGATGAGGTTTAAATTTTCTATTTTTATTATTCTATTCTAACTCTATTTCACGCCTAATATGATACAATTTTGTACTAAAAATTGCATTATATTATATACAGAACTTACAGAACGATATTATATTGGACGGAAATCAGACTTATTGTTATTATGACAGATACTCTAGCTCCCAATAGATGTAGACAATTTGAGCTTCAAATTAATAACGGAACAAAAATTCCACTAATCTAACCGTTGTGATGGGCACGTTGTGTTGTTAGGTTTGGATATGCTTACATTGTATTAATTATTGGTTGGAGTATAACGTTCTAATCTGACATGCTTTTCTGCATATTTATTAATTAATTGTTAATATTTATTATTCAGAAAAAACAACAAACACCTCATAAGTGCCTGGTCATTTACAGATAATGAACATGTTAATTGGCAACTAACATGCAATGTAATGCCGAGCAAAGGAAGCTTTTGCGGTTCTCCATTAATGTATGTATCCCATAAAACAGCAGCTCAGTCAGTCTCCCTCCTATCATAAAAATGACCAAAGGCTGCTTGGCGCTTGCTAGACCTAGAGCCTTCAATCAAGCGCTTCTTATAATTTATTTCCTTACTTGCTCCACATGATATACGTGATGTGATTCTGCAGAATCAAACTAGACCAGAAGGTTTCCATTTATTACATATCCAATTCCGATCTTACTAATGTCCAACAGCTGCCATTTCCACTTTTTTTTAATTACTTTCCTTTTACCCCAATCACATCAAACATAAATATTATCTGCTCTATCAAAATGTCAAAAATAGACACGTCGTAATTAGGTTGATCATTTCAGTTTAGCCCAATTTAAATTTATATTAAATTAAGATTTAAATAATGAATTTATTCTAGTTCAAATAAAATTGAATAAAATAGGAAATAATATTATCTTATTTAATAATTAAATAACACTGTCTTTACCTCCGATCTAATCAAGTTTCATGTGTGAAATTCGGTATTGATGGCTATGACTGGATGGCAACAGTTGGAATAATATTAGGGACAATAAACAATAGATTAATTTACAAAGAAAGGAAGGAGAAAAGTTGGTAGCATTTGGCAACGGTGATAACCGGGTGTCAGTCTCGATTGTTGAGGTTCAACTGTTCAAGACACACACCACCTGTCGTTGCTAAGAACATCCCTCGGCCTTACGATAAATGCCGCAACGCAGGGTTTCATCAACCTCAATACAGGCCTAGGGGTCTCAAAGCTGGAATTCATATTTTCCTTTTAACTTCCTTATTTATCTGTAAATCGTTTAATTTTGTAACACAACGAAGAAACTACAATTACAAAAATTTAATATTTATAATTGTTCCAATTTTATTCAAATAATAATTCCAATTGATATATCTATAGCACAAAACCAACAAACTTGTAAAAGAATGAGTAAAAATTTAAAATACCTTTTCTCAAACAACCATTTAGGGAACCCAAATGGCATCTTATTAATTGAGATTAATTAACCAAATATCATTATGTAAAGGAAAAATTTAGAGACTCGTTATTTTGATAATTTATTAATGTCCAAGAATAATTTAAACAATATTAATTATAATAACTATAAAGATTACTAAAATGATGACTGGTCGGGTCGGTCGTGTTGGGCCCGAGCCCAGTCGCAATGACTCACAGGCCGATCGGTACAATCTTCAAAGA
>JAOTAY010000006.1:8020129-8033114 GCA_025629805.1 Erythroxylum baracoense
TCATTACAAGGATGTAATGCCTTTAGAGTTGTCAAAAGAAAATTTCTTTGAGAAGGACCATTGATCATCAAATTACATCGGAATCAGGGGATAAACCTTTTACGCAAGTTCCATACAGAATATATCCTATAGAGATTAAGGAATTGAGAAAACAATTAGGATAATTTTTGGAGGCAGGTTTCATTCAGCCCTCTAAAGCACCCTTTTATTCCAAAAGAAATAGAATGAATCTTTACGAATATGTGTGGATTATAAAGCATTGAACAAAGTTATGATAAAGAATAAATATCCAATTTTTTTGGTGTAAGACTTGATGGACAGGTTAAGTAAAGCATCTATATTTTCTAAGTTGGATTTGTGATTTGGTTATTGGCAAGTGAGAATTGTAGATGGTGATGAATCAAAAACCACTTGTGTGACAAGGTCTAGAGCTTATGAATTTTTGGTTATGCCTTTCGGCTTGGCAAATGCTTCTACAATGTTTTACAATCTAATGAATGATGATTTATATGAATTCTTTGATGATTTTGTTGTCGTTTATTTAGATGAAGTAATAGTGTAAAATAACAACTTGGTAGAGCATATTTCTCATCTACAACAGGGGTTGGATCATTTAAGAGAGCATAAGATGTATGTCAAGAAGAAAAAATGTGAGTTTTCTAAATTTAAAATCAAGATTTTGGGGCACTTGATAAGTAATCCACAAGTGAGGATGGACTCTAGCAAGCTACAAGAAATTATGGATTGGCCAGAACCAAGTAAAGTTCAAGAGTTATGATATTTCCTTAGTTTAACATAATATTATCATCGGTTTACTAAAAGATACTCAAAGAAGGTAACACCACTAATAGATTTGCTCAAAAAGGGAAAGAAATAAGACTGGTCAGATCATTGTTGGTTGTCATTAAGAAGCTTAAATAAGTGATAGCCTCTATTCTAATTTTTGATTGCTTAACTTTGAGCTTCCCTTAGAAATTCTCAACGATGTATCTGATAAAGCAATTAGGGTATGTTAGTTTAAGAAGGGCATCTTATGGCATCAAAAGCATTTGAATGAGACAAAACAAAGATATTCAACATATAAGAAGGAAATGGTTATGGTAGTTCATTACCTAAAGGTGTGGCGTGTCTAATTGTTAGGTCTTATATTTATAGTGTAAACATATAATGTGGAAAATACCTTCTTTAAGGTGTAGAAGAATTTTTCAACCAAGTAAGCGAGATGGCAAGAATTCTTGACAGAATACGATATCATTTGGGAACATAAACCTAGACGATGTAATCAAGTGGCAGATGTACTTAGAAAGAAATTATGGCTGTACTATATAAACTCCCTAAAATTGAGGCAAATTTATAGACAGATTCTAATAAAGTGGGAAGTTGGATGCTATATATTGTCGACTGGTGTAATAAGTACATGGAGCCACTAAATAATATTGGCTTGGAAATGAGTTCCTTATGGCAAAGGGAGGCAAATTGTATGTGCCTTGTTTCGGTTGATTACGGAGAGAATTTATGAAGGAATCACATAGCTCTCTATAGGAAGAAATCCTAATAGGGAAAGGATGATTGTTGAGTAACTTTTAATCTTATAAAAGGCTTAATAGTCTACAAGGACACGGGCTATAGCCTTGTATATGAGGTGTCGATCTGATGAGGAATTAGTGAATTAATCGAATCCTAATTTGTCTAAGGCCTAAAAATGTAATTAAAATGAAAATAAAAATAAACAAAAAATTAACCAATCAAATATAGAGTGCTAACTTAGTCAATCAAATTCGAGAACCACAAGTTGAAAACTAAAATTCAAACATGGAAGAATAAAATATGAGAAAGGGGATTTATCCTATCATCAATGCTAACTTAGTTACTTTTATGTTAATGCGGTGTCAATCTTAGACTTTCAAAGGGTGGATTAGTCTCTCTCGAGTTGTAATCACTAAGCCCTAAATCATAAACCTAAGTAAATTGAGTTATCGAACATGTAATCTCTCAATTAACAAAATAGCCCACAACTTAATTAGTACTTAAGCATTCCTATAAACAATAAAGTCCTCATACGAGATCTCTCTTCGTATAATTACCGATTTGATTATTTGTGTGGTCTATTAGATCGTTTAACTCTAATTAACCAACCTAATCATTTTGAACTCACTTCACTCTCTAGATTTATTACCAAAGCATGCAATTACAACAAATAATCATAACACCCAGCATCATCAACAATAAAGGAAACTATATTAACATTAAATCAAGTATAAATCCTTAAAAGAAGTTAGAATATACTTAAACCAACGTTCCTCATCATTAATTCCATCTCATACATCAAATGAACGAAATAAAAGATGAAAGAAGAAAAGATAACTTGGAGGATTGGAGGTTGAAGTAGTAGCTGAAGCTCCAACTTCTCTCTCTTCCTTTTTCCTTTTCCTTAGCTTTTTCCTAAAGTCACAAATGGAGGCTCTCCCTTTTAGGTCATTTATCTTGTCCTATGGAGTCCTTTACTAATTGAGGAAAAAACTAAGTTTTACCCAAGCCTAAAAGTCTGAAATAACCCTCAAAAAATTAAGTTTGGGAGGATAGTTCGCATCTATCCTTGCACAGGCCACGATTGTGGCCTACTAAAATAACTTTTGTCACGATCGTGGCCTGCTAAAAGAGCATCTGTCACGATAGGTCCTTCGCTGAGCTTCCTCCAAATCTTCTCTATTCTTTGGTGTCTAATCTCAAACACTAACAAACAGGTCAAAGCACCTCAAACATATAAAATTAAAGCTCAATAGTATGCTCTAACCCACATAACACTCAAAATGCAAATATCTAACAAACATATTATGAACGTAAGCATGCATGAATCAATTGATTAACAACTAAAAATATACTAAAATACCTATTAAAACATCATGCAATCTATAACTATCACATTCTCACACTTGAACTTTTGCTTGTCCTCAAGAGAAAACAAAACACAAACACACCAAACAATAACACACTCATATGCAATAATGGATAATGAAATTGAACTTCACGAAACAAATTTAACTACAAACACCATCCTTCAAGTCGTTCTAACTTATTAACTTATGAAATCTGTGTCTAAGTACTTCAGACTAAATATACATACTAATCAAGACTTAATGTCAAATTCCTTCACTCCTATCACTCACACATATAAATTGATAATTAGTTAGTCAATCAAAATTGTAACTATCCTTAAGTAACTTTTCATGAGAAGTCATGCTATTCATAAAATCTTTAGGATTTATTAAACAACACACTATTTTTGTTAATTTTCATTAACATAAACCTAGCCTTTTGATGCGAAGACAAACACTTGTGATGAATGTCCCCCAGTTACTCAATTAAGTTATGTTTTTATTAAGCGGCTTAGTTGGAATGTCATTATAGCCTGTAACGTGAAGGCAAACATTTGTGATGAATGTCCCTCAGTTACTCAGCCATATCACATTCTCAACTGGCTACTAGCCTTATTTATAACCCGATTTGTTTCAAAAAGGGCTAGCAGAATATTAAAAAAAAACACTTTTTAAAATATATTTTCTTTCCTCCCTCCTTTCTTTAGCTAATCATTCTTATGAAAAGATACTAATGATGCTACTTATTCAATTAACCAAAAATTATAAATTAATGTGTCAAATTCTTAGAGTGAAAAAACTAACATCGTATCCTAATTAACATGCATATTTAACCAAAGCAACCTAAGACACTAATTTCACAAGCTAATAAATCTTAGCAACCTAAAAGACTATGTTCAAAGCTAAACTGATTCCGTTAAGTCCTAGCCATTGACACATTCACACGAATCCAATCATACAAACCTAAACAAAACTAACATATAATATTCAAAATTCACAATTAAAATAAACATATAATGCACTTAACATAACCCTCCCCACACTTGGATAACATATTGTCCTCAATGTGAGAAGGAAAAATAACATATAAGGTGGGAATCAAAATAAAATACTATGAAAACATAAGAACAAATAAAGATAAAAATGAAAAGATAAAGATTAAAGAATAAGAACCCATCATGGCGATTGAGGTGGTGATACTCTTAGAGTCTGAAACCAAATAGGCTTAACACCTGAGATTGTTGCCCTATCTTATAATTGCTTTTAGGGGAATAAGAGAGTTAGTAGTCCAAACCATTCCACATTATTAAAAACTTATTTTTAGAATTAAAAAAAAACTAACTATACAACAATTTCAATCTAACTATTAAATGTGCTAAGTTATGGTCATTAGCTTGACCTTTCATCTTGGGAAGTTCTTTCAGTTCTCCGAAAGGAAAGAAATTACTTCCTTTTCCTTCAAGACCACTCACTGAGATACAGTTTGCAGCAATGCCCATTTACCTTAAAGGTTTATTTTTTTCATTTTCCAATTAGAGGGCTCCATGGGTGAAGACTTGGGTGACCATAAACGGTCTGCTTCGTCATGATTTAAGTTTTCTTGGGAATAGCCTTAACCTCGAATTGTATAGTAAAACTGCATCACCCACTTTGAATTCCTTCTACTTAAGATTATATTCGTTCCATCTCTTCACCTTCTGCATATAAAGTTTGGCATTTTCGTATGCATTGCAACGAAACTCTTCAAATTCATTTAGTTGCAAAAGTCATTTGTCACCCATTTGCTTCTAGTCAAAACTTAAAGCCCATAAGGCATTATCTAGCTTCAATGCCCAGTCCTTCCTAGAACTATTCATTGTCTTTTTTAGAATTTGTTTGAGTTCTAGGTTCATGACTTCCATTTGTCCACTCGTTTACAGATGCTAAGGAATGGTAACTCAATGGGGGACTCTATATCTTTTTAGGAGAGTATCAAAAGATCTCTTACAAAAATTCATTCCCCCATCACTTATTATTATTCGTGGCACTCCAAATCGGTTGAATATCTGCTTGATGAATTTTTGTTCAACTTTCCCACCATTAGTTGGAGATGTCGTAGCTTCGGCCCAGCGAGATACGTAATCCACTCCTACTAAAATGTATGTATTTCCAATAGAGGATGGAAAAGGACACATGAAGTCGATGCCCCACCCATCATAGACTTCGACTTCCAAGACATTGGATAAAGGTATCTCATCTCTTATAGAGATGTTGCCCACTCTCTAACAGCGACCAGTTGTGCCATAAAAGCTTTAGTGTCCTTAAATAGATGTGGACAATAGAATCCACAGTCGAGTACTTAAGCTACTGTTTTGTTTGCTCTATAATGGCCAGCATACTGTGCTTTGTGATATTGTTTTAATATATCCAACTTCTTGTCCTCTGGCACACATCACCTTATTAGCACATTAGCATAAGTTTTATATAGGATTAGTTTGTCCCATAAATATCGAGTGCATTCATGTTGCTACCCTTGTGCGATGTTGTTTACAGTGGTCACTTCCTTACATTGTTCCGTTTTTCTAGCCACAATGCATTCAACTAATGTTTCCAACCATAACCTATGATTTTTCATATTTTAAATTCTAGTTTTTTCATTTTTGTTATTGTTTTAAAAATATTTTTCAATTATTAATTGAACAAAAGTTTTACAAAATTCAATTCAAACTTTTTAGATTATTTAATAATGCAACAACTGCGATTTCAGTTCCAAAATTAATCAATACAATCAAACATATTTTAATCAAATTATAGAATTAAACTTGTCTCTAATACCACTGCTAGGAAATCAGGATGGGATCAGATCCTAACTGTAATGGAATAATTACAAAACGTTTTCCTATTTTGGTTTTTTAGAAGCCAAGATCACTTTAATTCTATAAAATGATGAACACATAAATCATAATAAAGCGGATCTTAATTCATACCTTTTTTACGAAGCTAATCTATCTTAATCACCATAGTTGCACAAGTGTCTGACCTCTAACAGTATCTACGGAAAAGGTTAAGAGAACTGTATAACTTTTGTAAAGAGGGTTATGTGATAGGTATACTTTATACTATGTTTTGATAAGTGATTTAATGTGTTTTTAGGTGTTTATTAGATGATTATCATATGTATAGGCTTAAAATTGTGTTAATGTGAGTATTTGTTTATATTGTAAGTGCTTGTGTGGTTTAAAGTATGATTTCAATTTTAATTTTATATTTTTAAGGTGTTTGATGTGTTTGTGAATGTTGGAAATCAAATAATTGAAGAAAAAGGAATTTGGATTTGCATGGAGCTACATAGGTAGGGTCATGATCTTGACTCCCATGTCACAATCATAAGAGAGAAAAATGCCTTAAAGTCATGATCATGACTCACAAAAAGAAATTATCCAGAGTCATGATCGTGACACACTTCCCAGGAACTAGTTTTTTCATCTATTTTAGGGTTTGAGAGCAATTTTGGAACCGATTAAAGTGAGAAAACCCTAGTTACACCCCCAGAACCCTAATACATTATTTTGTAATGTTAAACACACTAAAAAACATAGCAACAACACTCAAAAGTGGATCAAACAAAGAAGATCAAGAAGAACATCTAGGAATTCTAACTTTTTAGCTAATATGCAAATAGAATCGAACAATCAAAGATAAATCAAACAGTATTTGGAAGTAAAATTTGAACACATGCATACCTGAATGATAAACTCCGTAATCGTCACAATGAACAAAAGTAGTTTTTATAACCAACCACTATTCTGAACAAAATTGATTTCCCTGATCCTATACAAATGATCGGGACATCATTACTGCCTACATTTTCATCTATGTTTTGTTAAAGATTCGAGGAAACTTAACACAACATATAGGTTATACAATCAGATGTTCATATATAGCTTTATAACAAAAAATGAGATAATGATAATAAGGAAGGAGAGGTAGTTCAGATGATACTAAAAACTTTGAAGAAGAAGATCGACCATAGAAGGAAAAAGGTGATTAGTGCTTAATGAGGAGATTTTTTATACATTGATTTGTTCTTCATTAGGGACGATTTGGTCACATTCGTCCCAGCGGAGTTCATTTCCACCATCGGAAACTAATTTCCATGTCAAAATTTCATGATGAATTAATGTTAACAATTTTATTCTAAAAAGTCAATAAAGAATTCTTATTTGAATGTTCCAATAGTCTAGCAATGTTAAGTTTGTGATCTATCAAGTGTGACTACTTCATATGGTAAGGTTAAGAATGTTAAGTGTATGTATTGTGTTTACCAGCTATTACATTTGGAAGACATTACATCTGTTTGGTAGAGATATGGTGAAAAAGTAATCATATAGTAAATATGTACATAAACATCCTTTACTAGAAGTAGCCTTCATTCTCTAACAAAGATTTCATCAAACAATTAGCAGGCTTTTCTCAAACTAATATGGAAGGTTGAAAAAAAACGTAGAGTGATACACATCTAACAGAAAAAACAGAATTCACTAAATTTTTTATTTTGACCATTTGACTTTTAATTGTTATGTGTAATCATAGCCTCATTACATATTGAAATAAAGTCATTTTGATGGATGCAACTGTATATTATAAATAGTTCAATCAAATGTAAATATGTACGTAAGCATTTGTTCCAGAAGTAGCCTTCATTCAAGCATTTCATCAAATAGTTATGAGGCTTTCCTCAAATAAGCATGGCAAGTGGAAAAAAAAGTTGACTCATATGCATCCATCATAAAAACATAATTATCCTTCTAATCACAAATAAAAACCCAAACAAAAACCCATACATCATAAACAAAACACAAACCTCATATAAACTCCTAATCATAACAACAATAGAGCATAAGAAAGAGGGTTTGAAAATAAAAAAGAATAACAATATCAAAATAGGTAACGACGCTTCTTCGATGGTGAAGACCGCAACACAAGAGACGACCATAATAGAGGAGACGTTGCTTATTCGACAGTGAACGAAGAGGAAATATGATGACTAACACGAAAATGAAGAGATGTTCATTTTGGTGTTAATAACCTAGTAGAAAATGACGTTGTTTATAGTGCCACACAAACAATGTTGTTTTCAATTAATTCGGAAGAAATAAACCATTTGGCATCAATTCAAAAACTGTCACAAAATGGTAGGCCATTACCATTTGGCTTGACCTCTGGTAATGGAATTAATATAAGATTATATTAATTACCATATATAATCATATCTATTACGATGTAATTAAAAAATAATTGTAATATATTAAAAAATAGAAATCAATATTAAATTTTAATATCATATTCTTAATAATCAAATTAAATATTATTGACAATGATTATAAGTGTAAAAATAAATTTAGTTAACATTGTTATTTTAAAATTTTATAAAACAAATAACACAAAATTAATTTTTTCTTAATGTCTTTCAAAATATATGATTTGACAATTTTATATGGTGTGACCAAATTCTATTTACTACATATAAATTGGGAGAAATTTTATATTACAAAAGGAAAATTCTATAAATATAAAAATCAAAACTTGTGGGTAAGAAATAACATGGTATTAGAGTTATAAACACAGTTAGATGCATGTTGATTTTCAAAACTTGTGGGTAAGAAATAACATAAAACTTCTTTTTGATAAAATTTATTAAAAATTGCACATTTAACATCAATTTGACATAATTTAAATTCATATACAATGCAAATATAAGTAATAGTCTAATATTGTAATCTACCTATTGATGAAAAATATTCCTTGAAATCTATACCCCCTCCCCTCTCCTTAATTATATAACCACTAATCTAGTTTTCTTTGTTACTATTGTACTTGGTTCATCTTCATTTTAAAAACCTAAGATCTAGTCAAGGCATTTTTTCCATTTCCCAATACCGAAGACTTGACTTTAGGCATCTTATTCTTTTTCAAGTCCTAAAATTCACTGTAAGCACATAAATTTCATTTTAAGCCTTATCACATAGTTTAAGTCCTAAGACCCAACTCTATTAATACGTTTATTATATTAAATACAAAATTGTCTTTTTTGCAGGCCATATTTTGTGTTGAAGAATGTCGATAATCATCCAACCTCTTCCTTCTTCATTGTAGTCTATTGTTATCCATCTGTCCATGTAAGTCATCCAATTAATGTCTATCATATGTTTGGGTTTTGTGTCAATGCAAAGGAGGTGTTGGTTTTTGTTGTTCTTTGCAATATTCTCAGAATCATTGATGAGATTTTATGTTATGCTTTAATAGTCTAAGTATTTATGTTTGGGTTTTGTTTGAACAATTGATGAGTAGATGTATGAATTACATAACTACTTACTACATGTACCTTATTGTTTGATTTAATTCAAACTTAGTATTAACAACAGAAATTCACCTACAATTATAGACTACCCTTTGCATAATAAACCTAGGATGGTATATAAGCTAGAAACCCGTGATGTAGTTTCCATGAGGCTTATCAGTGAAATATTTCAAGAGTCTAGGAGTCACAACGAGAACTTGCTTTCTCGATTCATGTGGTGTAACAATGTCACGCACTATAGTGTTTGTTTAAATTCAAACTTAATTTATGAACTTGTACTGATAAATGGAGAAGTATTATCATTAAAAACTCACCTACAATTCTAGATAATCCTTTGCATAATAAACCCCTAGGATGGTATATAGGTTGGAAACCCTTAATGTAGCTCCTATGAGGCTTATCGGTGAAATATTCCACGAGCCTAGAAGTTACATCGAGAACTTTTTTTCTTAATTCATATGGTGTAACAATGTCAAGTATCATAGCGCTTCTTTGAATTCAAAATTTGAAAATGAAATTGTAGTGATTAATCAACATGTTATATAGAATAAGGATTGCATTTAGTAATTCAGTTATTTACTTTTAAAAGTATAGCTAAATGGAAAAAAGTTGGAAGTCTCATTGGAAAGGGCTCACTAAATACTTAGAAAGAGTTGAGAGTTTCATGCAATTTGTAAAAAATCAAATGGACGATGAATGTCACATTCATTATCCACGCACATATCGTTTAAATGTTGACATTCAAAGTTAAGGTGTGGTATATAAGCACTTACTAATCCCAGACATAAATGTAAGATCCTGTTCTCTTATTAAAGGTTAGAGCCCGGGAATACCATACATGAGAAATAGCAATGAGAGAGTAGAGAAATGCACTTCATGCTCATGCATAATATAGCATACATACACGTGAAATTGATTATTGTACACATTACAATGATTTGTTTATACAATCATTTGACATTTTTCAAGTATAAATGATTTTTTTAATGTGATTATGATATGAATTGTGGTTTATATGTCTTGAAAGTTGAATTGGTGATAATAATTATTGATATAAGATTTTTGGTGAAATTTAGAAAATTACTAAAATTTTGAGTTTTTTTGGACTAGAAAAATGCCAAGTGATAGAATAATTGATAAATGGTAGTGGAATTAAGTGTCAAATGATAGTAGAAATAATTTATAAATGACTTTAGGAATTATTGAAAAGTGTCATTAAAATTTGGGAGAAAATTGGATTAGAAATTGGAGTCAAATAGATTAGTTATTAAAAAGGTCAAAATGGGACCGTGGTAGAGTGACAAGTGGTAGTGACAGAGTGGCTAGTGGTAATGACATATGTCACTACCACTAGCCACTCATCCCTCACTCACGTTGCTCTCTCTTCCATTTCTTACTAAAGATTCAACCCTACCACCTTGAATGATGATGTACGTGGGTTGTATGGAGAGCTATGGCTAAGTGAAATCTTGAAGAGTTAGAAGCTAAATTAAGTAAGTTATGCTTTGATCATCATGGGTATTGTTAAATGTAACTAATATGATAAGCAATTTGAGATTTCGTTAATTGATCATGAAATTACATGTGTGAATTGTGAGTGATGAGATGATCTTGTAAATGTCTTGTTTTTACATATATAGTGAGTAATGATTCATAAATTGATGTATTGAATGTTATAGAGATGAACTAGAATGAGTTTAAAGCTAAAGGAAAGGCTAGTGTATTGTCTTAAAATTAGAAGAAGTAAGATGATAAATTAGACAAAGTAAAGTTGGAAATGTAGTTAACTGTATGCAGAAAATTTTGACATGTAAATGGATGTTTACTTATTCTATTTTTGTTTTTGGTATAATAATGTGTATCTCTTTGGTTGTTTTAGAGATGGGCAAAAATAAGTTTAGAGCTAAAGAAAAAGAGTACTATGGTGTCTTGAAATGGGAAGAATTAATGTGATAAGTTAAAGATAAAATGAAGGTGAAAAAGGGAGTTAAACATGTGCAGAAATTTATGATGAAGGTGTATAAGTTTGAATGTTATGTTTTTGGATTGATGAGCAAACATAGATTATGATTTGGTTGTAAATGATATTAAGCTAAAATGGAAGTGAGAATGAAGGGGAAATAATGAGCAACATAAGTTAGAAATGATAGGATATGCATAAGATGTGTTAGATGTGATTGTAGAAGCTGGAAATCTGGAAATTGGCCAGTAAAGGTCCATTAGGCAGACTTCATGTCTATTGGGCAGACCTTCTCTCAAATTTTAGTGTTCCAGCTCTGTTCAAGTCTGTTTGGAGGGACATAGATGTCCGTTGGGCGGACATTCTCGAGACACTTTCATAAATGTGAAAATTTGACCCTTTAAATGGCAAAATCTCTCTTTGAGTCTTCACGAAAGTGATAAAACTCGAAGTCCTCTTCGAAACCATACTTGAATGACCTTAATCTGACATGTATAGTGAAAGTTATACCTATTGTCCCAAATCATGCACATTTATAAATTGTGGACTTATCAATGCTTTCCTATGATACATTTAGGCTTGAAAGGACTTTGAAATGTACTTAGTTTGAAGTGGAAATAAGAGATAAAAATGAGTGATATGTTTAGGGTGACAATTGAGGATATAAACATAAGAATGGATTGTCATATATCAAGTGTTCAAAGATGGAATTTTGGGATGTTATAAGAATGAAGGTAAACCTATAATGGTTAATGAGATTCCACTGAGATGAATGATGAGTATTAAGTAAAGACGAATGATAAATAGGATATTATGTGAACTTAGAATGCTAGAAAAGAAATGATGAATGATTGAATTATTTTATTTCAATGACCAAGTTCTTTGAGGTATGAACCTAGAGTAAGCTTGACACACACAAATGATGTTGTTAAAAATCAAGTAATGTGATTAAGGATAAATGCCCAGAATAGTCAACATGAGCAAGCATTATACATTACACATATACATAGGTGTATAACTGAATGTTTATGTGATTATGCAATTAGTAATATGTGTACAATATGTATTGCATGAAGTTGATACACAGGATTGAATGTCAGTGCCTAGATATTTTCGGATCATAGAAGCTAATGCCAATCTAGAGCATACTGTGAATCGACCTAGATGGTCTCTCTTTCATTGTTTGTTCCATTTTAAAATTTTGTATTGAATTATGTGATGTGAATGTGTTGATTTCTAGACAATAAATTTTTGAGCCGTTTGATGCATGTACAAATCATTGGATGTGCTCTTTAATTGTGAATTTGACCGAATAAGTGATTCTCAACTTAAATGTTGAATGTCAAACCAAGGTCTGATGATAAATGTGAATGAGAATGTGAACATGAATGTGAAAGTGAAAGTGAAAGTGTAACATTGTGCACAACTGATTGATTGAATACATGTGATCCATTCCATTACATGAATACATGATAAAATAAAGGCTGTTGTGACCAGAATAGCCACCGAAAAAAAGCTTAAAACTTAAAAAGTGAAAATGAGCTTAAAGCTCAAATTTTGGTAAGAGCCTCTAGCTCACTATGTAAAATGAGCCATGTATCACCAACAGATAAGGAACAATTATTAATAAGCCTAGTATCTACAATGGATACGGGATAGTTACAGGCACTCGGTCACAATAATAATAATTGAAAGTGAGTCTCACGAGCATTGCATATGCATTTGATATATGTGATTTAAATGATTGAAATAAATAGTTTGAATGATTTCTGATGTGAAATATGAATTAAGTGAATATGAAGTGTATGT
>JAOTAY010000006.1:8055151-8088037 GCA_025629805.1 Erythroxylum baracoense
AAATATTCTCAAAGAAATTGGTTGCAAATTTCGTCCAATATTTGGGACCGAAAAATTCCGTCCTTAATATTCCGTCTTTAAATCCGTCCCAATGTGAACAGTCGTAAATTAGTAACGGATTTCGGGACCCTTTCTTTTTGTTCGTAAATTTGGTTTGGAATTAGGGACGGATTCTTATGAACTTCACTATGCGGACTTTGGCGCCAAACTTTGCAACCAATTTTGGCACTAAAAGTTTAGTCGGTGTAGATGTAGCGAACTTTGGGGACTAATTTGAGAACGGTTTTATTTTTTAACCTAGTTCGGTCCCAAATTAGGGACGGAAATTATCCGTCCCTATTTACAATTTTTCTTGTAGTGTATATTACATTCAAATACATGAACTGAATGTTTATACCCTAACTTCACCTTATTCCTAAAAGATTTATAAAACCACCTGAATTTTCATCTAAGTATCCAGAGTATCGGGAAAAAGAACTGTAAGTTAAACTTCTTCCATTTGAATTTGTTAGTTAAAAATAGCGACGTAATTTTAATAAAGTACTAAATATCAGTGAATGCAATTATTTCACTAAAAGAAATATAGTTAATATCTGAGAGACAATCCTGACCTCCTGCACAACACCTTCAAAGATATATCTGGCGAAGCAAAGAATTAAGCTAAAGCTATTATGAACAACTCATTGTTTCACTATAGCCATCTTAATATAAGAAATACTTAACTCCCTGAGAAATTCTCTTTTAGAAAGCCCGCAATAGAAGCTGAGGCTGTCACAGCCTCTGCAATTAAAGAAACTGGTTGGCGAGCCTGAAGGCAGGCGCCTATATCAAAGGGATGCAATTCAGATCCATCAAAGATGAGGTTGACACCAGGAAGAACTACTTCCCTATTGTCAGCTTCATTAGGATCAACTTTTGCTGTATTGACCGTAGGGACTTCTTCAATGGTCCTTGTAGCAACTTCATACACTGGAGCTAAAGCATATGATCTGCAATATTATACAATTTTGGTCATCAATGTCCTCGTAACTCCGAAGGGTAAGGCAACAAAAAATGGATTCTAAACAATTACACACACATTAGCAAGAAAAGATATCGTAATTATCAAATTCAACAAAAGTACGAAGTGCACTGAATTTCTTCTGAGAAAGAAACCCAAGTGTTCATCTGTAGAGATTGGTTTTAATAAGCTTCTGAGCTTGTACAGCTGATACTTTTTTTTTTCTTGTCTCTTTCCCTTGTTGGCATCTTTAAAGCTATGCCAGACGATGCTCAATTACGAATTTATAACATGAGGAAACTTGTGTTCTATAAGGGGAAGTTGCCAATAATCAGATTGAATAATTAACACGGGAATGGAAGCAGGTTAATGGAGACATTAAGACCGATAAGGACATACCTTAGGATGCTACCATCAAAACTCAGAACTTCAGTCTGGCAACGTTGTCGATTAGCAAGTTTTAATCTCTGATTCTCACTCGTGGCTCCTGATATGGGTGAAGAAGGGTCAACAAGGGGATTCCATCTTCCACTAGCATAGTTCATGAGTAGTCGAGACGAATCCTTTGACATCTCTTTCTGGTCAAGTAGTCTAGCAGCCGGACCTGTTGCTTGGTACTCTGAACAGACATCACGTAATCTTTTTCTTAACCCTTGCATCGCTTCAAGATGAACATCCAGTGAATCAGACTGAAGTAATCCTGATGCAACTACCCTTTTGCATATCTTCTTGCATAACCTAGGGCAGAAAAGAGGTATCCCGAATTCTATACTTAATGGTACCCATTCATACTTCTCGTTATCTGCTGCAAAGCGTTCTGATTCTCTTTCATTAAAAAGCTTCAATAGTCTAATATAACCTATTGTTGGCAGCTGAAACTTTGTTGTCAGATTGGTTAATAAAGATTTCAGTTTCAAACTTTCCACTACACATAAGTTCAGTTCATTTCCAATGCACACAATGGAACCATCAGAGTTCTTGATGGGCAATGGTATATCCAAAGTAACGCATTTTCCAGATTCATCAAGATCATATCTACTGAGGGGCTGCACAAGGATAGCTGAAGATTTGAGCAGTGAATTCAAACAATGTAAAAGTACATTACCCTTGACCAATGTCCCTTCAAATTTGCAGCCCAACCCTCCAACGGTGGAGCCATCCCAAGACCATATAAGGGCTTTCTCACAGCCATGTAGTGGGGCAGGAAGCAATCGTAGACATTGACCTTTCATCAACACAACTGACAATGGGCCACTGGCAACAGTTGAATATAACACCAGCTTCATCCATGGTGTCAAAGAGGAATAAGAAGGAGGACCAAAGTGGATAGGTCCTTTTGGTCCAGGAAGAACTGCTGAATAAGGAAGTGGGATTATGGATAAAACAATATCATAGTCGCGACGCAATAACCGATCCAAAGTTGCTGGTGCTAAAGCAGCCAAGCTTTCACAGCGAAGAATATCCACGCTGTACTTTCTTTCCCTTCTTAAATTTTCTTTCGAATCATCAGACCCTTCAACTGGGATAAGTTTATCATCATTGTTCACATTTTCTTCCAACTTAAACATCTCACTTACAGAATTACCTTTATCAGATGAAGTAAACCCCAAGTGTGTGCTTCCTTCGGGAACAAGCTCAGTGCAACGAGGACCATTTTCAGGCATTTTTGACCTTGTGGAATCCTCTATTTGGACTTCAGCTTCATTACTATCACATCCATCTAATTTTCCTTCAGAACTTCTCTTATCAACATTTGAAGCTAATTTGACAATCTTACCGGAAACTTCCTCGCTGTTCAAATCAAGTGCAACTCCACCAGATAGCAAACATTCAAGCACACAACGTAGGCTAAAAACATGATTTGCGAATTCCTGTAGTTCCCCCTCATATTTTGCTCCCTCTAATGAACTCAGATCCTTGCAAAGATCGCCAATATTAGCATGACCTAGTTTCCCTGCTTCATATAGCGTTACAGCATGAGATTTTAGTCCTGCAGACCAAAGATGCAACATAATCAAATACAAAAAAGTCGTATCCAAATACAATGGGACTGCATAATTAGCCAATAACGAACATAAGAAAAGAAGTCTATGAAGGCAAGAAGCGAAGAACTCAGGTGTTAGGCGATGAGATTTATTTTGCAGACCTTGTTTAATTATTATTAACTCTCAGATTGTCACCTAGGTACATAAACAATCAGGCACTGTAGGACTTTGATATCCCTCTTTTACATGATCTGAAATTAGTTTAGAATGTCTTACAACTGAATAATAGATAGAAGATGGCCTTGCTAATTGACCAGTGTGTAATACAAAGTAATGATAAAAGATAGCCAGCAACAACACTAATCTAACGGACTACTCAATTTCGACAATGAACTTCTACAATTAGCTCAATGGAGAAGTTACTATTAACTGCACTATCATGTCACCTTAATGCTCGACATCAGCTAAACCAGTCAAAGATGCTCTTTGACTAATATACCAAAATCATAATGTAGTTTCGTCAACACCGGAAGACATACTCAAGGTAGAGTAGCGGTCCAGAAAAGTTTTGGAAGAAATAAGTCAACCAACTGCAAAGTTCAAGAGCTAAGATAACTTGTTAAAGTCTAGAGCCTGAGAAGCAAACCAATTGAGATGAATGGACCTGCTATTTTTGAGGAATGAGAACGACAGTAAACTAGGTTTTGTACTGATATAGATGCTTATATCCATGGAATCTTGGCCTATTAAAAGTCCACTACTGAGCTGTTGCCGTGATTTTAGTAGCTACTAACGTGTAGTTAAGTGCTCTACCTCAATTCCCTGTTGGAAGGTAGAAGAGTGAATTAGAGAGAAGAATGTATCACTTAAAATTTTCAGTTGTTGCTGTGATTTTAGCAGCTACTAACGTGTAGTTAAGTGCTCTACCTCAATTCCCTGTTGGAAGGTAAAAGAGTGAATTAGAGAGAAGAATGTATCACTCAAATTTTTGAGCTGTTGCCGTGATTTTAGCAGCTACTAACGTGTAGTTAAGTTAAGTGCTCTACCTCAATTCCCTGTTGGGTAGAAGAGTGAATTAGAGAGAAGAATGTATCATTCAAACTTTTGGCTTGCTTAAAATGCTTGGCATAAGAGATATTTATAGGGAGCTTTGGAATACTCTAGAGCTACTACTTAAATGCCCAACAACTTTCTACCCAACTAACTTATTAAATGTTCAACTTTCTGACTTATTAAATGCTCACTAGAAAAATCTAACGCTCTTAGCATTTACAAGACTATTCTAGAAATAAATTCTAGCTATATATAGTAATTTTAGAATAAAAGATATTCTTAAAGAGAACTCTAGAAACTCTAAAATTCAAAATATATTCTAACACTCTCCTTTAATTTGATCTTTTCTTCTTCACCCCAAGTCTTGATCTCAGTCTTTGAAAGTCTTCAAACTTGAGTGCTTTTGTGAAAATATCCACAACTTGGTCCTATGTCTACACATACTTAAGCTCTACTTCCTTTCTTGTAATGCACTCCTTAATGAAATGATATCTTGTGTCTATATGTTTACTTCAATAATGGTATATTGGATTCTTGGCAAGTGCTTAGGCGGACTTGTTGTCAGTGTAAATCTCTGTTGCTTCCTCTTGAATCAAGTGAAGTTCCTTAACAGTCACCTAACCCAAATCGCATGACAAGTACAAGAGGTTGCTGTCACATACTCGGATTCACACATAGAGAGCGTAACAATAAATTGCTTCTTTGAACTCTATGAAATTGCACAATTACCCATGTAAAATATAAATCTAGTAGTACTCTTTCTATCATCAATATCTCCATTAAAGTCGATATCGCAATGTCCTATGAACTTGAAATTATTGGAGGAAGTATAAAATAATTCATACTCCAATGTACCTTTCAAGCACCAGAATATTCTTTTTATTGCCTTCGTGTGAGTTGTTGTAGAAACTTCCATGAAACAAGTCACTACTCTAACAATATAAAGAATATCGGGTCTTGTATATGTCAAGTACCTCAAACTTCCCATCAGGTTTATGAATAAGGTGGGATCTTCCTTTTCGCCTTCTTTAAACTTTGATAGTTTTATTCCAAACCCCATGGACATGTTCATGGGGTTGTAATCAAGCATCTTGAACTTCTTGAATACTTTTTTCGTATATCTTCTTGAGAGATAAAAATTCTTCCTCTATTTGCTTCACATTTAGGCCTAAATAGTAGGACATGAGCCCTATATTGATCATCTCGAATTCATAAGACATCTCCTTCTTGAACTCTTTAAACAACCTCAAATTGTTGTTGGTAAAGATGAGATCATCCACATAAAGACACACTACAAATATATCTCCATTATCATGGGCTTTCATATAAAGAGCATACTTATTAAGGCAACAAACAAATCCATATTCTTGAACATACTTGTCAATGCACCTATTCCATACCCTTGGTGCTTGTTTTAATCCATATATGCCTTCTTCAACATCAAGACTTGGTTTTCATGCCCTTTGACCACATATCCAAGTGATTGTTCAATATACACTTCTTCTTTAAGATAGCCATTTAGGAATATTGACTTGACATCTAATTGATATATTATTCATTTCATTTGAGCCATTATTAAGATAAGTAGTCGAATATTCTCCATGCGAGCAATTAGGGAAAATACCTCTTTATATTTAATGTCATACCTTTACTTGTAGCCTTTTGCAATGAGCCTTGCTTTGTATCTTTCCACTTCTTCTTTTGCATTTTTCTTTACCTTGTAAACCTATTTGACTCATATGACTTTATGAACCTTAGAAAGATTTGTTAGTTTACAAGTATTGTTCTTCTCAATTGACTTGATTTCTTCATCCATAGCTTGTTTCCGTCTTTTGTCTTTCATGGCTTCTTCAAAGCTTAATGGCTCATTGTCGGCAAAGAGACAATACAAATCAAGAGTTACTTCTTCGGTTTCATTATAAAGATGATCAAGACTTCTCATTCTTCTTGGTCCTTCATTTGAGCTTTCACCTTGATTATTGGAAGTGGGTCAAGGAGGTGGATTTATATCTTGTGTTGGTATCATGGCCTCTTTTTCTTCCTCGACAAAGTATGGAATGAAGTCATAGTTGCTTTCTTCTTTTCTTTCCTAATTCTATACTCCATCTTTATTGAATTCTACATTGTGACTCGCCACTACCTTACCATTTCTTAGGTTGTACAACTTATAGCCTTTTGAGTTTGTGTCAGAGCCAACAAAGAGATGTTTGACATTTCTATCATCAAGCTTGCTTTCTCTCTTATTGTAGGATATGATTGTAAGAAATGCAGCTAAACACTCTCAAGTGACTCATGCTAGGCTTGTGTCCACTTCATGCTTCTATTGGCATACGATCCTTAATGTTTGATGTTAGTGAGAGATTAGATATGTAAACTGCACAAGAGACAGCTTCAACCCAAAATTCCTTAGGCATATTCCTAACCTTTAACATGCTTCGAACCATGTTAAGAATTGTTCTATTCTTCCTCTCTATGATGCCATTTTGTTGTGGTGATATAGGGGTCAGGTCGTTAAAGGACGTTGAATTTCATGAGCTTCACAAAATTCATTAAACTGTTTTGAGGTGAACTCACAACCTATATCGGACCTTAAATCCTTGATTTTTGTAGCCACTTTTGGTTTCTACAAGAGCCTTGAAGTTCTTAAATGTAGCAAATGCTTTAGATTTTGCTTCAAAAAGTAAACCCGTGTCTTTCTACTAAAATCATCAATAAATAGGATTAAAAGTTTGTTGCCACTAAAAGATGATGGATTAATTGGCCCGCAAACATTGGTGTGTACAAGTTGGATTGACTTGGTTGCTCTTGATGTAGCCTCTTTTGGAAAACTCTTCCTTACCTACTTCCCAAGAAGACACACGTCACAAATTTGATTTGGATGGTTGATTAAAGGCAACCCTTTCACCATCTTCTTCTCTCCCATATCTTTGAGGGCATCAAAGTTCAAGTATCCAAATCTCATGTGCCAATGCCATGCTTTCTCCTTTATCGTAGCCTTCAAACACTTTACATCAAACGACTTGAGATTTAATGCGAACATTCTATTCCTTGACATAGTGACCTTGGCAATCAATGTACCATTTTGATCTTGGAGCCAAAGATAATTACTTTTCATGCAAATATTATACCCTTTTTCCAAAAGTTGTCCCAAGCTTAAGATGTTGCTTTTTAACTTGGGCACATAATAAACATCATTCACAAGCTTATGGCTACCATCTTTGGAAGAGATGAGAATTATACTCTTGCCTTTAATTTGAATTTTTGATGAGTCTCCAAAAGACACATTGCCCCATACATTTTCATCGAGCTCCACGAACTTTTCCTTTAGACCACACATATGTTTGCTTACACCATTATCTAGATACCACAAGCTCTTGTCATCCTTCTCTCTCTCCTTAAGTGCTAGCAACAAAGTTGATTCATCTTCTTCCTTACCATCTACGAGATTAGCTGTTTCCTCACTATCATTCAAGGAGCTATGACATTCCCAAGAACAATGGCCAAACTTATGACAATTTTGGCACTCAATGTTGGATTTTCCATACCTCCTTTCATTTCTCTTCAAGTTATAGCCTCGTCCTTTATCTCTTGCACTTCCACAACCTCTACTTGATCGAAAATTTCTCACCCCATCATTGAAGTTGTTTTGGTTACCTCTTCCTCTTCCACCTTGGCCGTATCTATGACCTCTTCCTCTTCCTCATCCGTGACCTCGTTGACTTTCTCCTCTATTTTCCTTTAAATAGGCCTTGTCTTTGAGAGCTTGCTCCAATGCTTCTCCTTGTCTTCTATTAATCTTATCTTCAAGGTTTGTAAGGATCCCTCTAGTTGTTCAATAGTTATCTCCTCCATTTTGTTTTATTCTTCAGTAGGGCACACCACATAGTCAAATTTTGGAGTGAGAGTTTGAAGGATCTTCTCCATCATACGAACATCGTCTACCATCTCTCCATATCTCTTCATTTGATTTGTTATCATCTTTACCCTCGAGCAATAGTCTAAAATTGATTCGGATTCCTTCATCTTCATTGCTTCAAAATCCATTCTTAGAGATTGAAGCCTTACTTTCCTTACCTTCTCTACTCCTTGGAGAAACTTTTGCAAGATCTCCCAAGCTTCTTTTCAGGTAGTTGCATCAGTCACCTTTGCAAACATTGAATCATCCAAACATTGGTGGATGATGGAGAGGGCTTGTTGATCCTTCTTCCTTATCTTTACCAATTCAATATTTCTTGTATTTTGAGACAAAGCTCCTTCATCTTGTGGCTTCTCATATCCCTTCTCTACTATCTCCATGCATCATGTGAGGCTAGCAAGGCTTTTATTCAAAGACACAATTCTCATAGTTATCCTTTGTAAGATGAGGATATTAGAATGAAATCATTTCAAAATTGGCCATTGCTCACTCTTTTTCTCACAACTTACTCACTCTAATTTTTTTCACACACACTATTTCTTTTTCTAAACTAACCAAGCTCTAATACCTCTTTGTTGGAGGGTGGAAGAGTGAATTAGAGAGAATAATGTATCACTCAAATTTTTGGTTTTCTTAAAATGTTTGATACAAGAGGTATTTATAGGGAGCTTAAGAATACTCTAGAACTACTACTTAAATGCCCAACAACTTTCTACCAAACTAACTTATTAAATGTCCAACAACTTTCTAACTTATTAAAAGCTCTCTAGAAAAATCTAGTGCTCTTGATCTAATGCTCTTGACATTTACAAGACTATTCTAGAAATAAATCCTACTCATACATTGTAATTTTGGAATAAAAGATATTCTTGAAGAGAACTCTAGAAACTCTAAAGTTTAAGTTATATTTTAACATTCCCCTCATGTTTTTCAACTCCTTACTTCAACGCTGATATGTCTAAGCGCAGTTAGTGTTTAGGAACCTAGTTATCTTCTTGTCAACGTACGAAGCAAGTGCTCGATCAAGTATTTCAAACTTTAAGGAGTTGTGAAAGTTTTCTGATTCCTGATTTCATCGTAAGAGCAAAGGAGAAAGACCTGGTGAAACAGATCCCATCATAAGATAGGATGTTATAGTAGCATCAACAACAAAAGCAACACGAGCATGAGCGGAGAATCGCACACGGTCTTCTATCGCAGAAACACTTCCATGCTGACCAATACTGCCATCATTGGACATTTGCACAGAGCTTGTACTGGTACGAGAAGCATCTTTATCATCACTAAGAATACCTTTCGGGGAACCAGGTATGCCGGTCTCCTGAAGAACAGATCCAGGATCAATCAATTTCACAGCCCATCCCAGTCGACAAGCAAAAGATGCAGCAGCTTGCAGCTGTGAAAGGTCAGCCTGTAAAGTCGTTGCAAGTTCAGCGACAGTAGAGTTTTCGCTTGAAACCACAAAAACTGCATATAATAACCTGGATGGAATTAATTGCATCACGATCTTAATCCTGTTCGTAGTGAATGTAACATAATGAAAAAAAAGCACTTATCGCTGTAAATAATTGCTTACTCCTCAATAGGGTCTTCATATGATTGTTCCCTATTAGAAACAAAACCTTCAAGCCTAGAAACTTCAAGATCAAGAATTTTATTAGTTCATTCCAGAAATCATCGAGGAATAGTGTAGCCACATTGAATAAACTTGTCAGATATTGTACATCCGTAGTAATAAAAGAGTTGTTTGGACCTACAAATCAAGGAAAATTGAAACAATATTTACAAGATTAATGCAGTTTACAAGTCCAGGAAAGTGAAATCACGTACGATGTTTGAAAAGCTTCAGGACATGAATTTCATTGATAGTATACTGAAGGAACTAACCTTTAAAACGATCATCAGGATTGACGGGGACATCGAAGTATACCAATCCACGTCGATACAGACCCTTTACAGTTTCAGGATCGAACAGGATATATACTTTAGCTTCTTCCTTGCAAATTTTATCTATTGTTGCCATCTCTTCTTCAGAGAGTTTCTGAAACACATTCACCAGAACTTATATGTCAAATGCATAAAGCTTGATCTTTAAGCATCTTATATCTAACTATCTAGAGTAACTGATTCGTGCATAAAGAAAAATCTTTTTTGGTGCTAGATTCTAATAAACCACGTATTCTTAATAAAAAATTATCTGACCTTAAATTCTTCTAACGTAAAATTGACAAGACAAACTCCCCACCACGACTCAACCGCAAAGTCCACAGGTTCTGTAGGTAAAAGTTCTTTAGCAATTGACTTGTTCAGCTTCCACATAATTTTCTGAATAGCTCCAGATGTGTAAATGATGGGTAAGATAATAGCTTTTACTTCATCTCAGATGATAATTTGGAAATAGTACTGAAGAGGAGAAGACTTTAATCTAACACTCATGAAGGTTCCGTGAAACCACGATAAATTTTAGGGAAATCAAATTCATGTTACACGACAAAAATTAATAACACAAGTTATGAATTACAAAGCTAACCTACGTTTGTAAGATGGTTATATGTAAAGATTTAATGAAACAAGGACCATATATAGGCAAGAAATATTAAGGAAAGGAAATGAGTATTTCCTTTTTGTTTTTTTATGCATTTCTTCTTATTTACCTTTATGTAAGAGCTCTAATTCCAATGCTGTACTGCTCACTAGAAGTCAATGATAGCTAGGAAGTTCAAGTACAATTCCAAGTAGCAAAATACAAACATGCATTGCAACAATGATACCTCAGTTGCATGTTTACAACCAAAAGATTTAAAAACTCATAATCAGTTCGATTCAGTACCTTAGATCTGCACTTGTTCATAATGTCAATAAATTCATTTCTACCGATTCCAGTAAGCTGCAAGGCGTCAGCAGCACTAAAATTTGGGATGCTGTCATAAGGTTGCTCTGCAAGAAACTTAAATAAGAATGAATGGATGAATTGGTGTATAGCACAACTGAAAAGTTACTGGCGTGCTAGAGCGTATATAAATTGCAAATTTCAGCAACCAACTCAGATTTCAACAACAAAGTAATCTATTACCATTTTTCATGACCTCGAAAATCATATCGCAGTAATATCTGAAAGGTGACACTCTCATCACACGGCAAACATACTCTGCAAGGTGATACGGAAACAACTGCAAATGAAGTCAGAGGTTGTATAAGCAATATGCAGATCCCACTGAGAAGGTAAAGGTTAATAAATTTCTACAACAAGAAAATATTTAGGCCAACTATCTGATAAATTATTCTGCTAAGTTCAGACAAATTTAACAAAGCAATTAAAGTATAGAACTTGAATGTATTGGTGGTAAAGCCACCTTTATTTTTATTCAAGTTTTGACGATGGAAGTCGGTTATGACTTCCATGTTAGTATTGTTGGGATTTCTAAGTGTGAGTGAGAATCTTGGGAATCTTACATAAGAAAGAAATAGAATTCATGAGGTGCATATAAGTAGAAAGGATTCATAAATCTAATGCCTTTAGGTTTTGGGTTGGAATTGTTACCTCAAGGTTTATATTTAACAATTTTGATGATAACTATATAATATTTCAAAATTTAAATTGCATTATTCCCTTGTAAAATTAACGGTCTAATTTAAAAAAAAAGAAATAAAATCATAAGAAATACATTTTTTCTTGCGGGAACCTTCTTTATGAACTTACCTTATTAGAAATGGTTTATCCAAAAGGATCCTACTAATTATGAGGTCATATATTAGCTCCGTGATTATTGGAAGATTTTTGGCAAAGATGAAATCTAAGTTATTCAAGGTTAAATCCATCCAGTGCACTAAAGATGCGAGTAAAGTAACGATTAGTTGAAGAAATTGACTATTTAACAAAGAAAAACAACAATTATGAAGTAGAATGAACATATTCAGACTGTTGAAACATTTTGAGCAGCATCTATACTCTTGAGAATCATATCATTACTATATATTGTGCTTTAGAAAGTAAAATCACTCTATCAAGAGAGAAATTGTTATTTTATTTTTCTGTGAGCTTTTTAGAAGCTTGTTATATATTTTGAGTGTGAAAGGTTAGAGAACCTTGAAAAATACGTACTTGTGAGCTTGGAAAGGCTTGTCAAATTTAATACTCAGTTTTTACAGTAAAATACTCAAGTTGGATACTTGGAGACAGGATGTAGAGTTAGGTTGTAAGTCGAATCACTGTAAATCAACTACGTCTTTCTTCTCTCTCTTTAACATTTAAATTTTCGCATTATATTATATGAGTGTTGTTTTTAGTAAGAGGCTCCTTCACCTTTGTAAAAAGCTCCTTTTGTTTTCTACTTGCAAGAGGTTCTTTTAAGTTTTAACAAGTTCCTTCTGTTTTTAAATTATTTTGATAGGATTTATCATTCAATAGGCTTCTTTTGTTTAAGTAGGGTCTTATTTCACAAAAGACTCTTATTGCCTAATAAGCTCTTGTCGTTTAAAAAAGCTTTATCATCTGACGAGCTTCTACGGTTTTTTTAACTAGGATCTGTTTATCACACGAATTGAAAGAACTTGCAAAAAATTTTATACATACAATTCACTCTCTTTTATGAGTGTTTGCTTTTATCAGGAGTATGGTGTCAAGGCACACGAGTATGTTCCCTCAGTAGGCCCATGATGTAGATCTCTTATGAAAGTGGGCTCAACAGATTCAACATATAGTATCAGAGCTGATGGTTTGGCAAGGGATGAGTATAAAGATTGTAGTCGGATCCCGTGGTTGCCTCCCCATGTGGAAGAGCAAGGAGACTCCTGGTGGGCTAAGACCAATGGAGTAAAAAGTGCTCTTGGTAACGCCATACACTCGAGCTACTAAGAAAAAAGCTTTCGCTCAAAGGGGAGTTCAAGCCCAATATGGAAGTTTATAATTGAGGGCTAGATTGTTGGGATTTCAAGTGTGAGTGAGAATCCCTCATTGGAAAGAGATCGAATTAGTGAGGGGCATATAAGTGAAAAAAACCTGTAAACCTAATGCCTTAAGGTTTGGGTTGGAGTGTGATGTCAAGGCCCAAGAGTATATTCCCTCACTAGGCTCTTATGAAAGTGGGCTCCCCAAATCCAACAACTATAGCTGTCACATAGTTATGGCAGTGGAATTGTGTAGAAATACAATTCGCCATAATTGTCCAATTTACAGGATAGTTTCATATGATTTAACTAATTTATTTCTAGTTTTGATATATTTTAGTTTTTGTTTTATTTATGTATTTTTTAAAACAAAATAAAGAGAAAATGGAGTGTATTAGAGATTAAGATAAGTTTATCATAAATATATACTTTCCTTTTTCAAATATGTTTGTGTTAATTCCTTTTGTTTACTTATTTTATTATTTCAAAATTAACTTATTTTAAGTGCTTCATATCATAACATCATAACATTAGTATCAGTGCCTGACTTTAGCTCTGTTATTCATATAATGGTAAGATATAGTTAGTGAAAAAAAAAGTTTCAATACTGGAAACAAAGTTTGAAATAGTGAAATTCAATGGGAATAATTTCCCAATATAAAAGATGAATATGAAGGCAATCTTAACAAAAGAAGATTATTTAGAGGCCATTGGAGAAAGACCAGTGGAAATCACAGATGATAGCAAATGGAAGAAAATGAATGACAAGGCTATGACCAATCTACACTCAGGTTTAGCTAATGAAATCTTATCAAGATTAGAGGAGAAAAACATAGAATATTTAGGATATAATGATAAAACTGTACGGGGCCAAGTTAGTTCGCAATAAATTTTTTTGAAAAGAAGACTCTATACTCTTCAAATGCTAGAATCAACTGTAGTGATGGATCACACCAACACTCTTAATACTCTATTTTCTAGGCCCTCACAATTGGGCTATAAAATAGATGTAAAAGAACGTGCATAACTTCTACTATTAGATTCGTATGATCAACTCATCATCAATTTGATCAATAATATTCTCTCAGACTATCTACTCTTTAAAGACGTTGGTGTTGCTATTTTAGAAGAAGAACATAATAAAGAGGATAGATTGTCAAATTTGCAACAAGCAGAGGCACTATCCATTACAGGAGGAAGATTAATAGAACTTAGTTTTAGTTGGTCTCAAAATCATAGTAGGTCCAAATCAAGAGGTACAAAGAATATCAAATGTTAAAATTGAAGTAAGAAGGGCAAACGAAGGATTGTTGGAATAAGAAGAATGTAGAAGAAAATGCAACAACCCTCAAGATAATATTACGAGTTCTACGGATAATGGTGAAATCCTTTATATTGAGACAACAACATAAGGTAGAAATGATTTTTTTGATGTTTGACTTTTGGATTTGGGAGCTACCTGGCACATAATCTCTTAAAGAGAATGGTTTGACCAGTATAAACCACTCTCAAGAGGGTCTGTATTGACAATCATGTCTATGAGATTGCCAGTATCGGTATCATTAAGATTAAAATAAAAATGTGGGATGATATGATTCACACCATCCATGAGGAAAGGCATATGAAGGGTTTGAAAAAATATAGCGTCTTTAATAAAACTTGATGATATCAGATGTAAAACTCAAGCTGAAAATGAGATTATAAATATAGTCAAAGACACAATTATGTTAATGGAAGTGGAAAAGGTAACTGCTAATCTTCATGTGCTTAAAGGAGAAACACTGGAAGAAAGAGAAGTATAGATTACATCACTAAGTTCAATAAATAAATCAACAATGATGTGGCTAATGATATGGCACCTCAAACTTGGCCATATATCATAATGAGGATTAAAGATTCTTGTAAAATATAAAGCTAAAAAAGGTATTAACCCTTTAATTAGAATTGTGTTACTACTTGGCAACATAGATTGAAATTTAGCAATTCCACTACTAGAAGCAAGGTTATTCTGGAGTTGATGATGTTTGGAAAACGTCAATTTCATTCTTAGGAGGTGTGAAATAGTTTACATCTTTTGTTGATAATTACTCTAAGAGATATTGGGTGTATCCAATCAAAAGAAAGGTAGACGTGTTCTAACTTCCACAAACTTCAAAGTACAGGTAGAACTTGAAACAAAAAAAAGAATCAAGTGTTTATAGTCAGATAATAAAGGTAAATAGCTAGCAATGAGTTTCATGCATTTTGTACACAAGAAGGCATCAAGAGTCAGTTCATAGTCGTGTACACTCCTCATCAAAATGGAGTAGTAGAGCAAATGAATAAAACATTGTTGAAAAGAGCAATAATAATGTTGAGGACTATAGGTCTAGATAAATCATTTTAAGTAGAAGCATTAAAATGTTTGTTATATGAGCAATTGGGTTAAAGTCACCCATGGAGATATGGACCAGTAATCCTATAAATTATTCATCCCTCTATATATTTGGATGTTTTGCATATATGGTATATAATTCCTAATTAATGTCAAAGTTGGATCTAAAATTAAGGAAATACATTTTTTGAAATATGTTAGTATAATTAAGAGGTATCAACTAAGGGATCTCACTACTTACAAGATAATAATCAACAAAGATGTCATATGTATGTAGAAGATAAGTTGCAAGAAAAGGAAGAAAATAACACTACAAAGGAGAAACCGAAGACTACTACAGTTCAAGTTAAAGAAAAACAAGAACAAGAAGATCCTATTTTTTTTAAAGTTGTATAAGAGCATAAAGAACAAAAATAAGTTGAGCCCGATGGTCAACTTGAGAAAGGAGAGAACCAACTTGACACTCAATATGCATTATAAGAAGTAATGTTAAAAAATATTTACTAACAAAAATTGGAGACTTATCAACTTTCAATAAGGCTATAAGGCTAACACACTTCTTTGCGGATGACACCAATGCAAGAAGAAATTGAAGCCCTCCATAAAAACAAGATGTGTGAAATGAGATGGCAATAACTAAGTGGAGCATTATCATGTAATATTGATGGCAAAAAGATATGCTCAAAAAGAAGATATTAACTTCAATGAAATATTTTCTACTATTATTTTATTGATAACGGTTCAAGTAGTCTTATATGATTTACATTAGAGTAGTTAGAAGTCAAAATTTTGTTTCTTCATAGAGAACTTAAAGAAGAAGTGTATATGCTCCAGTTAGAAAGGTTTGAAGAAAAAGAAAAGGAGAACTTGGTTTATAGGTTGAACAAATCCCTATATGGTTTCAAATTAGCACAGAGATGATGGTATAAGAGATTTGATTCTTTCATTATGAGTATTTGATCAATAGGCTCAATAAATTCAAATCCTTGCTCTTATTACAAGAGATTTGGTCGCGATAATATCATTATCTAATTGTTGTATGTTGATGGCATGTTAGTAGCAAACCCAAACAAAGATTATATTAAAGAGTTGAAGGTACAGTTAGTTAGAGAATTTGAAATAAAAAAAACTTTAAACTAACAAAAAAGATTTTAAGGATGCAAATTTACCAAGAAAAAAATAATAGGAAGATTTGGCTTTCTTAGAAGAATTATTTAAAGAAAGTCTTGCAATGTTTTAATATGCAAGATTGTAATCCACTTCAAGTATGAGTCTTAGACGAAATAGAGATGATGGAAATACCTTACAGTACAATATACATTAGTAATTGGTAGCCTAATGTTTGTTATGATCTGTACAAGATTAAACATTGCACATGTAGTAGGAGTAATTAATCAATACATGACAAATCCTAGTAGAGAGTATTGGAGTATTATAAAGAAGATCCTGATATATTAAGTGTACTTAAAAAACAACATTATGGTTTAGAGGATCATAATTTATTGTCAAAGGCTATGTTAATTCAGATTATAAGGTGATCTTGACAAGAATAAGTCTACCAAAGGTTATACTCTTGTTGGAGGAGTTGTAAGTTGGGACTCAAAATTGCAATCTATTGTGACTACTTCTATGATGAAAGTATAATCTATTGTAGCTACATAAGGTAGCAAAGATGCAATTTGGTTACAAATGTTAATAGAGGAGCTCAAACACAAATAAGAGAATATCGCTCTATTTTGTGATAGCTAGAGTATTTTGCACTTACACAAAATCTATCATTTCATTTAGGGACAAAACATATTCAAGTTCAATATTAATTTGTTAGAGAAAAAGTGGAAGAAGAAAGTATGGATGTTTAAAAAATTTATACTAGAGACAACTTGGCTGATATGCTATTAACAAATTTGTATGGTATGAATCCTCTATTAATCTAACAAAAATACAAGTAATATGAATACAAGGAAAGATGATTTTAAGTAGGAGTAATATTGGTGATAAGGCTGCCTTTATTTTTATTAAAGCTTTAACGATTGAAGTTAGACTTCCATGATTAAATCTTAATATTGTTGTAACACAATTACGAAAAACTATATAAAAAAAACTTTTACACAATTCACTGCCTTAATTGTCCCATCTATCTATATATATATATATACACGATAATTTCATATGCTTTAACTAATTTGTTATTAACTTTGATATATTCCAATTTTTTATATTTGTTTATTTTTTATAAACAAAAACAAAATGAAAACAATGTTTCCCTTAAGTAATTTTTGTCAATTATGTCTTATGTTAATTCTTTTTATTTTCTTATTTTCTCGTATCAAACTTGGTTATATTTTATGTGCTTCATAACAGCATAGTGATAATTTTTCTCCACACAGCCATCAACAAATAAAAAGTGACTAAAGGTGGTCTAAGAATATAACAGCATGTATTAGAACCTCTTAACAAGCAGCAGGCTTTTTTTCTCAAGAAACTATTGACCTGTTTTTTCTTCCTCAGGCTGGTAACTTTTGGCGTTGTTGTTGAAAACTTATATATTAAACTATCTCCAGGATGGATGAGATCTCTTCTTTCTTTAAATTTCAAACCAACTTTCCTGATTTACCTCCAAAGCAAGCATGAAGATAATGCCGTTTGGGTAACAATACAAATTGATCTGGGAATATACCACTCACCGCGAGATTTCTGCGCAAGTAACGCATCATATCTTCGTAGTAGTCACTTTCTTTGCAAACTTTGCAGGCGAAACAGTTACTCCATTGCAACCTTTTCTTAATGCAATATTCAATTATCCTGAAAGAAATACGCGTACAAGCAAATGAATGTATGAATAGAAATATAAAAAGAACATGGAAATTAACAAATTTTTATTTTACAGTACTTAAGTAATCAGAACACACATGTGATCGGAGATCCAACCAACCCTCTCCCCCAGCAGACATAATCTATATGTGTACATTGTAGACAGATGAAGACACAGGTAGAAAGAAAAATAGATGGACAGATAGATGGGTGGGTATAGAGATAGAATATATATATACATGGATACGTTAAAATGTGTATGATTGGTTGTGGCAATGCGGTAATTTGAAGTCCTCACAGACTTAGATCTTCTGTTGATGAGGAAGCACATTGTATGCAACTTCTGCAATCTTAAGAGCCAGAAAAAACACATTGCAGGAGAACAGAGTCAGAACTGTTCTTCATATTTGAAATGTCGAGTAAACCCTTGTTTTCAAACCGCAATAAACACATCGCAACTTAGTTTGGAAACTAAGATCATTTCCCTGTTAAATCGTATAGCCTGAATGTCTTGTTCATAAAGGCTTAGCCCATCAGTAAGCATGTTTATAGAAATGACCTTACATCCCCACTACATACCTAATCGTATCTTGTTTCACTGTAGTAGGCAATCAAGAGAATACACAGAAGTTATAAACACATTAAACCTTCTATGCCATTCCTCTTTAGAAGTTAGAGTAGATTGAAGCCTTTTCGGGAGATTCTCCCACTGGCATTCGTCTTTTATCGCTTTTAAAATCAATTGCTCCTCGATTGTCACCACAACGTGCTGCATATTACCAAATATACCCCAATTTCCTCCCCTGCAAATTTACAAATATACACAATAAGTAGCTCCCTCAATCAAATCATTTTCATCGAACATTTGCTTGGAACCTACTTCAGCCTAGTCAGTTATTACAAAAAACACGACAAGGTAAACCATCTTCAATGCGACGCATTAATCATAGCACTATCTAAAACGCAATGGAAAAATTATAAAACCATTACATTGACTAACCAACAAACTTCGACGTATCTGAAGCTTAAAGAAAGTATACGTAAAACGACAAATGAGCAAACCACAAATGCAGAAACTGATCATAATACAGAAAGAAAGAAAGTGGATTTTGGGATACCTGATAACGCGGGAGATCAAAAGATCGTGTTAGGTTCGAGAGCGGCGAAGAGATCTGAGTGCGTGAGAGATAGACTTGAGAATTGGGAATTGTAGAATTAACGCGCGTAACTATATAACTGTTTTGGCGATGATGTATCAGTAGCACTACTCATATTAGTGCATCAGTGCTACTCATTTCCTTTTTCACCACAAAATAATAATTATAATTTGGCTGTTTGGAAAAATGATTATTGGATTTTTGTTTCTACTCGTTCCTAAACTCAGAGTTTGATTGAAAGCCACTTTGGTTGAACGGATCTTTTGTTAAACTTTGTCGTTGTTTGAAAAGGTTTTTTCTTTTATATATCATACAAATATCTTGTCTGACTTTTTTATCCTATGTATATTCTTGTTAATGTCCCTAACGAGATTTTTCATCGGTCAATGGATTGCAGAAGGCGTGGTGCACTCGAACTCAATGTAGCTTGGGACAGTCAAATGACTTAAATTTTTTCAATATGCAAATACTAAATAAACTGATCTATTAACTATAGGTTTCAGAAACCTAAAACACAAAGCCATACTAGGTCTATTCATCATACATGTGACTGCATGGTAAGTTATATGTGGTGTACGTGGTTATAATATATTGATTTCTAGTGAGATGTCCTCCTCATTGTCCTTTTACTTTGCTCGTTAGGTTTAAAAATACTACGCCAAGGGCCTATGTCCATCTCCTTGCTGCAAAAGATGCGAATATAGGATGGATAGGATGGTAGATATCGTCATATCACATTTTATATAATACGCGATGAACGTATGGATATACAATTAAATACACCAATGTTTGTTTTACATTAGAAAATGCAGCTTGGTAGAGATCTATATGTAAGACATTTTTGCCCCTAAAGGTAATTTTTAAATTTCTTATAAAATGGACAGTTATTAATTGTAATTTTGACTTTTCAATAAATTATTGGTTAAGTTACGTAATTTGATTCAGACAAGGGCAATAAAGCGACCCAATAAATGATCTAGATTAATAGGTCAACGTCTGGGTAAAAAATGGATCCCTTTTAATGTGGACCTGGTCCATATCGACCTTATGATGAGGAAGCCCAATATGAAAGCTATATAAAAAGGTCATGGTGTCCTGCAGTTGCTCATATCAATCGTAAGCATACAGTTCTCTGACCCATTAAGAGAGCTTATGTATTGAAAAAATTGTAGAAAGATTAAAAGAACGTGTCGGGAAACACTTTCCGTAAAGGTCCCGGGAGATTCGCAATCGTTTGGAGCTAGGAATTAGCTTCGGAATCAGATATGGAACCGAAATCAGGTATTCTGCATTTTCTTCGTTTTTAACCCTTTCATGTATGATCTTGGGTATATAATAAGGTCTGTACTATGTATTACACGTGATATCAGAGTGGTTACGTGATCGAGTTGCTGAAAACGAAGGTTTTTCGATTTTTCATCACATATGGTTTTCCTCGATTTTTCATTCATTTTTTGGATTTTTTACGTATATAATTACATAAAGTAGTATACATAAGGCTAGCTATAAAAAATGGATCGAAAACAGGCTGAATGGAGTGAAAAATCACATTTCGAGATGCCAAAAATCGTCTCCGACATCGAAGATACAAGGAACATTGAGCGTGTGCAATGCACAAGCCAACCAGACTTTGCCACGTCCCTCCAGCGAGCGACGAACGTGTGTTATGTGTGCACCACAAGCGTGACCGACGACCCGTGCTCCCACGAGCGTGGTACGACAGGCGTGTGTCACACACGCCCACATCTATCCATACAGGTGGCACGCCGGATGGACGACATATGGTACAGTAAGCGCGCGTATGCACTTGGAGGGAGTGTGCCGCACACGCACCAAACGTATCTAGAGTGCATCAGCGCACGTGTGTAGTGTATGCGTGCCTCCGAACACCGGCAACTGTCGTGTGCCTCCATGTCAACCAGTTGACGTCAACTGTACGGTCTACAGTAGAAATTTTTTTTACTGTAATTCTCATAAAGCTATCCCAGGTATTTTTGGTCAATTTTTGGGTTGGGGAATTTTTTAAAGTGATTTTCTAATTTTTTGGATTTATGAAATTTGTAATTAGATTTCAGAAAGTTTTTAAAGCCCTTTTAAAGCCAATTTTGAGTGCATTTTCATACTCTGAACTACACATTAAGGAGACACTTAAAGTTTTTTGTCTCGTGTGGTAGATTCGATATTCAAAAAAGTACAATGGACACTCTTATTGAGAATTTTTTAAATAAAAGTCTCAAATAAAGTTTAAAGACGATGTTTTCATTTTTTATGTGACTATTTGATTGTGCATTTGATTTTTGCATTTATAATTAATTTTCACATCCATTATGCCTATATAGAATGTGAGGATCACATAAAGATGTATCCCTTGTGTTAGTGGACTTTCTGGGATACTGAAGAGAATGTGGTCACCAAAGTGGCCTTTCAAGTCAATATTTTGGATTGTTCTACTTACATGTTTGGGAATGTCTCTGGCTTTATGTTTGGTTATTCTGCCCAAAGGTGTTGGCCTTATATAAGGTTTTGAGATGTTCATAAAGGCATTAGATGGAGGAAAGTCATTGCTTAAATAATCTATTCACCTAAAGGTGGTAATGTCCTGAGAGTTAATGGTTTGCACTATGTTCACTTTTATGTGAGTGTCTAGTTGCATATATTATGTATTCATCACAAAGGTGTTTCATAATATATGTGATCGGATTCTTGGTATAGATACTTTTTAATGCTTTAAATTATTGTTGTTATCCTACATTTGTACTGATCTTGACATTGTCTTTTCTATTTTTCAGTTACCTTTTCAGTCAACAACAATGTTGTCACCATTGAAACCTTAAATGATTTCAACTTCAAGAAGTGGAAGGATATGGAGTTTGCATTGGAGATGGCAGACGTCAGCATGACCATGCACATCAAGCGGCCTCCCCTACTTACAGATGTCAGCTCAGAAGTTGACAAAGTAGCTATGGCGGCCTAGGGAAGGTCAAATAGGATGTGATATTTGACCATTAAGAGGTCAATACCTGATCATCTATTGAGTGGATTGGCGGACACCACTGCAGCATAGGAGTTCATGGACAACAAATCCCAAAGATACAAGGTCTCTTCTCATGTTGAGCAGAGCACCTTGATTAAGGAACTATTCTCCATGAGGTACACTGGAGAGGGAGGCATGCGGGAGTATATAATCTGGATGGTGAACCTTCAGAGCAAGCTGAAGGCATTGGATATACCGATCACTGACTCGTTTATAGTGCATCAGGCACTAAACACTCTTCCTCAGGAGTTTGAGATGTTGGCCACCTCCTACATTTCACAGGATGAGACCTGGGACATCAATGTCTTGATTTCCCGGTGTGCTGCAGTATAGGAGACGATCAAGAGCTCTCCTTATACAACTATGTTTGCTGCTACAAAGGGTAAAGGGAAGGATAAGCCCTTGTAGCCTAAGAGTAAGGGTAAGAAACCCAAACCCTCTCCTCAAATTCAGAGTGGGCAGTCGAGCATTGCGAAGGGACCACATGACCTTAAGAGTATGAGATGTTTCTTCTGTAAGAAGAAGGGGCATAGGAAGTCTGATTGCCCAAATTACAAGCTATAGAAGGTCAAATAGGAGCTGTCAGATAACTCCTTGGCCTTTATGATTCATGAATCCAATGTAGCTTTAACCACATCAAGTTCTTAGTGGTTAGATAGTGGAGCTTCTAACCATGTTGCTTCCATGATGCAGGCGTTCATATCTAGAAGAAGGTCAACTAGAGGGGAGCAGAAGCTAATGGTCGGCAATATTAAGGAGGTGTATGTTTTGTACATAGGAGATATAGAATTAAACCTCGATACGGGGTTTGTATTGTATTTACAAGATACATTTTATATACCATCTTTCAGACGGAACCTGATCTCTGTATTAGTTTTGGATAAAGAAGGTTATCGTTTTATATTTGATAATGTAGCTGTAAATATTTCTATTAATACAATACATATCAGTACTGCCTTCTTATCCTACAAATTATATAGTATGTGTCTTACTCCTAATGAAATGTATGCCTCTTCATATGTTGTCGAACTTGTTACTAAAAAGAGAACCTTCATAAAGGACACATCATACATGTTGTGGCATAAAGTCTGGGCCACATTTCCAGGGAGAGGGTTGATAGATTGATAAAGAATGACATTCTCCCAACTCTGGACTTAAGTGATTTGGAGATATGTGTTGATTGTTATAGGGGCAAGTTGTCCAAAATAAAGAAGAAGGGGTCAACTTATGGACCCTTATGCTTTAAGCTTATTGGATCTCATACATATAGATTTTAGTGGTCCCTATACAGTCACATTGTGCAATGCCAGATATTTCCTGAGATTTATAGAAGATTATTCCCGTTATGGTTATATGTTTTTGCTTAAAGAGAAGTCTGAAGTTCTTGATAAATTCAAGATCTTTAAGACTGAATTTGAGAACCAATTGGGAAGATCAATAAAGATTATCAGATTTGATAGAGGAGGGGAATACTATGGTAGACATGGGATCGCAGGATAAGAAAAAGGCCCATTTGCTAGGTATTTGGAATCAGTTGGAATAGTGGCTCAATTCACTATGTCAGATAGTCCTGACCAAAATGGTGTGACTGAAAGGCATAATTGCACCCTAAAGGACATGATGTGGTCAATGCAGATCAGAACTAACTTACCCAAATAACTTTAGGGTGAAGCAATAAAGACGACATTATATATCTTGAACAGAGTCTCGAGCAAGTCAGTATCAAAGACACCTTTTAAACTTTAGCTTAGAAGGAAGCCAAGCCTTGCGCACATTTATGTGCGGGGCTACCTTGCTAAGGTGAGGTTATATATTCAACTTGTTATTATTTAATGGGTTATCCCGACCACTCTAAGGGCTACAAATTTTACTGTAGAGAGAGAGGAGCCAGAATAGTGGAATCACAGATGGTGAAGTTCCTAGAATAAAATGTATATGATGAGGGAGGATCCTCACATCCTCTAGAAGTTAGCAGGACGAATACTACGATCATTTAGTATTTGCCTCTCATACAGTCAGCTCCGATGGATGAAGGCCCGAGTACTGTGCCTATGTAGGCATAGGAACCTACACCTATTGAGGAAGAGGTTTCTGAGGAACAAGAGCCTGTGCAGTTACGCAGATCCACCAGAGAGAGGCGACTTACTATCTCATCAGATTATATAGTCTATTTGGGTAAGCAAGACTATGAAATTGAACATGCTATGGATCCAGTTACTTTTTCAGAAGTTGTTTCTAGACCTCATGCGAATATGTGATGGGAAGCAATGAAGGACGAGATGTAATCTATGAGGTATAATAAGGTATAGGAGCTCATTGATTGACCTCAACATTGCAGGCTTGTTAGTTGCAAGTGGCTATTTAAGACCAAGAAGGACACATAGGGGTCAATTTGAGCGGTTTAAGGCATATCTAGTTGCTAGGGGATTCACTCAGAGAGAAGGAGCTAACTTCAATGTTACCTCTTCTCCTGTGTCCTTAAAGGATGCATTTAGAGTGACTATGGCATTAGTAGCTCATTATGATATGGAGCTACATCAGATGAACATTAAGACCGCTTTCCTGAATGGTGACCTTTATGAGGAGGTCTATTTGGAGCAACCTAAAGGATTTCAGAATCAAGATGAAACTGACAAGGCTTGCAAGTTGAATAAATCAATATATGATTTAAAACAAGCTTCCAGACAGTGGTACCTAAAGTTTGATAAGGTTTTAACCTCATTCGGTTTTATGGAGAATAAAGTCGAAAGATGCTTATACTATAAGGTTAGGTGGAGCAAGGTCATCTTCATTTTACTGTATGTCGATCACATCTTGCTCGCGTCAAATGATTTGACCATATTGTATGAAGTTAAACAACTTTCAGCCAAACATTTTGACATGAAGGATTTGGATAAAGCATCTTTTGTCCTCGATATACAAATTTGTTGGGATAGATTTTAACACTCGTTGAGGCTCTCGCAAAGCGTATACATTGAGTGAGTGCTACAAAGGTTTAATATTGCTGAATTTCGACCTGTTGTAGCACCTATCTCTCATGGAGAGAGATTATCTTTGGCACAGTGTCCAAAGAATGAGGTTGAGGGAGAGACTATGAGGAATCTTTCGTACTCTAGTGTTGTTTATAGCCTGATGTATGTTGTTAGACCCTGAACTTTTCTTGGAAGTTAAAATTATTAAATGAGAAATTGTTGGCATTTAGTCATGAGTAAAAATCAGAATTTCTTGAATTAGAAATTTATGGAGTTTACTTATGAATATTTTTTTAATTATATATGGTTGCATGGATTAAATGGAAGTGTTAAGTTAAGTTAAGGAGTTAGAAGGTAATAGAGTAAATATGGAAGGGTAATTTTGGAAGATTAGAGTTTGTTTTAGATTAATAAGAGAAGAACAAATGAAGGGTATGTGAGTGAAGAAAGAAAGAAACATGTTCGTGAGGTTAAGAAAGAATGAAAAGAAGAACCTAGAACAAACTAAAGAAAGAGGAAGAGAGTCGTGTAACAATAAGAGAAAAGGGAGAGACATGTTTGAGAGGTTAGAGAAAGAGAGAGAATCTTGTAAAATAAGAAAGAAAGAGAGAAGAAAAATGTAGACAGTATTAGAAGAAGAGAAGCAAAAACTAAACTAGAAAAGAAGAAGAAGGAAAGAAAGATAAAGGAGATAAGAAGTGGAAGAAGAAGGTTCAGCTTAGTTTTAGGTAACTCTTTTTCTATTTTCTTGTTTTGATAGAAGAAGAACGCAGAGAAACTAAGTTTTATGTGCTTAAAATGAAGAGAGAAAGAAGAGGAGCAAGAGATTTATATTCTTTGCTTTTCATGAACTTTTAACTAGATCTTAGTCCTTCTAGCTTATATAAACTAAGAGTAGATTAAGTCTAAGCTTATTTTTCGATAATAAAGCTTTGTGGAAGTTCTATTCGTATAAGATGTTTGAATGAAAATATGCTTGATTGAAGGGAACCAAAAAGGTCAAAGGCAAGAACAAGCGTAAAGGCAAACTTGAGCTTGGATTTATAAGTAAATAGGTGGGTAATATGTTTATAGTTGTTATATTGATGAGCTGAATTATTTACATGTATGTGTACTTAAATGCTTGTCGTTTTATTGTTGTGAATGTAGGAAACATGTTTATGAATTTAATATCATGTTTGCTTTGCAAGAATTCTGCTGCTTTGATGTTAATGAAAAATAGAAAATTTAAGAAGCATGAAAATATGAATATAATATGAAATGTGTAAGCATTGGAAATATTTGCTTGTGTGGGCAAGAGAGATATCATTTCGTTCGTCAAGTGCATATTGACCTATAGCCTTCGTCCGACTGCCCGCTTGTGGCATATGAGCTCCGAAAAATGGACTTATTTTGTTTATGGTGTAAACTTCAGTTTCGTCATTTCGTTCTAAGGGATTCTCTCAAGCCATTATATGTCTGCATTTTGCTTTAAATTGCTAAACATGACATATGATTGAGTGCTATGTTTTGATGATTGAAAAATTTATCTAATTAAATTTGTGTAAGATTATATTTATCTGTGAGCTTGAACCGTGGATAATGTTTATTTAAATGTGATATAAATTTATGTATATGTTTGTTTATGTGTGTGTGGTTCGTCACTAATGGCTATAAACATATTATCCACTGAGCTTCCCAGCTCACCCCATTATCTTTCCACTCCTCAGGTACAGAAATAGCAAATCAACGTTGAACCTTGCAAAAACTTCGGCTGACTCCAAGATTTCTATTTTTTTGTAACTAAGTTAGTTCAAAAACTTTCGGTACTTTAGAAGCATATCAAGCATGAGCATTCATGATTGTATTTTTGTATTATGCCACTGATGTGGCTTTTGTTTGTAATTGAAGTTACGTATAAACTCTGCAATTTCTGAGACATGAAATTCTATCTTGTGGAGAAATGAATGAAAGAAGGGTTGAAGAACTTCTTTTGTATATATGCAGAAATTTCTTTTCTATTATTGTCAATTGTGTTGGGAATAAATTGTTAGTTGTTTAATAGTTTTTGGATAAATTCTTCTTAAGTAAATTGTTAGGTTGAGAGTCTATTTTGTTAAGAGTCTTATATGTATGAATTGTGTTTATTGGATTTGGGTCTTTTGTTTTTGTAGGAATGTATATTGACAGATGAGAGAAAATAAGAGAATAAGGGGATAAAAGTGTATGAAGTAAATCACTTGTTATTATAGAAATCATGTAATATGTAAAAATACACAAGAAGGGGGTTGAATTGTGATAAATCGTATAAGATTGAAATCTTAAAAAAAACGTCTTGATTTTCTTGAAAGATTCAGACAATTTTCAAAACAACGCACTTAATTCGTTCGAGTAATGCAATAACAGAAATAGTATCTATTCTTCTAACAACATGAAATTAAAGAGATAAGGGTTAGAGAATATGATACCGCGATTTATACTGGTTCACCCTTAACCTTAGGGTTACGTTCAATCCTCAAAGTATATATGAGATTTTACTATCTCTTTCAACTTTTACAAGTATTATTTCACACTTCTAGAGCCTTTTCAGGTCTCTTTCACAAAGTATTCTTTATCTGCTGTCTTAGCCTCTTCAGGCTGTAGCCTTCCCTTTCACTGAAAAGATTTTGATTTTTCTAAACTCACGTTACAGGTCGACTTGATCTCTCTTCTTTCTTCTTTTCACATAAGCTATTTTTTACAGTATCGTAAGTAAAGAATTGAGAGTTAAAGGTTCAGAGTTGTAAGGTTGTGTCTTGTGTATATTGTATTTTTTTTGTTTATGACTATAAGTGATATCTATAGTCTAAATCTCCAACGGACTTCTTGAAAACTGCTTGTAGAATCTTCTGAATCAGTTGTTAATTGAGTCCTGTAACCAACTCCAACTAACTAACTAACTGATATTGTAAGTTGTTCTTCAATTATAACGTCTTGATTTGTTTTATATAATTCGTCTTATGTCTTTGCTTCGTCTGATGACTTCGCTTCGTCTAATGACATCGCTTCGTCTAATGACTTCCCTTTGTTTGATGACTTTACTTGTATATCATCTTGACTTGATGATTTTTGGCTCTTACATTTATCTACACATTTAACAAAATCATCAAAACAGTTCACTCACTCTTCTATTATTATTATTATTTGACTTTCATCAAAATCAATAGAAGGAGTGAGGTCTCCTTGACTTAACAATCTCCCCCTTTTTGATGATAACAAATAATCATAATATTAGAAAATAAACGAGAGGATATTCAGACCAATAATTTTTAGACAAGATTTACTTATTTATTTAGACGGATAATGCAAGATATACAATGCATAAAAAATAAGCTAAAATAAAATCTCCTCCTTCTCATCTTTACTTTCTACTATTCTCCCCCTATTTGTTATTAATAAAAAAGAATCATTTCGGATGCTTCAATATTTTAGAGAACATATGTTTGAAATCAATGCGAATCGTCTTAAGGTCTTCTTCTATAGTCACACGTAGAAATGCTACTTCCTCATGAAGATCACCCACTGAGTCACTTAGTTCATCAACCTTAGTATCAATTTCTTAAATATGTTTAGCTAAGGCTTCATGTTCTTCCTTCTGCTTTTGACTAGCTTCAGTCTATGTGATGAAATTCTTCAAGCACTTCGAATTATCGGTAGAGTCTTGTAGCTTTTCACTTCATGGATGAAGATACTCAGAGACAGAGGGTTTTCTGATTGAATCGTCTAATTCGATAATTTCAATAGAGGGTCATTAAAAAAATTTAGTTTGTGGGGGAATGTCAATATCATCAGGGTAGGGTAGTTTCAAAATGAGTTTTCCTAAAAGGTGTAGGATATCTTTGACAGATGAAATGAAACCTATGGGTTTAAAGTGAACAAGTAAGTGCACAAAGGTTTCTAAATAGAAGTTGATACCTTCAATTGTAATCTTTTTGTATCTTCCTTCCGACATTTTCCCATCTACCTTAAAACTTTCATCTACGTTGATGTGCCGAAGTTGCTTCTTGATGGTCTTGAAATGTGATGAGAAATATAGATGCCTATAGGTTGAGCTGTACGACATTTATCGTCTATATTCTTTATTGCCACTCAAATTTCTTCTTTCGTAAGATCATCTTGTTGCTTCTCAAGGAATTTCTTCTTCTTACCTTTATCTTTATTGTCTACCAGTGTTGGACGTCTAGGTTGCACATCTGGTACAATCTTTATCATTGTTCTGCTTGTCACTGGATAGATTATGTAAGGATTTTTAGTCATCTTCATTAGATATGGTTCTGCCTTTTCATCTAGTAGAATACCATACAATCTTCTGTCTTCAGGGCTAAGAAGATGTATCGTCTGATCGTTTACAGTTATAGGTTCAACTTAAACCTTAACTTTCTTTTTAGGAGATTCTCTAATGGTAATCGAACCTCTGTTTCAATCAGGTATTGATTCTTCTATAATCTTCATCTTCAAATCTTCTTTCTTTATTTGTTGAGGAAGTTTGTAGATTGGTTGCTGCTTTTCAATCTTTCTTTTATGAATCATCTTCATCTTCCTTTGTTCTTCTGCCAACTTGGAAGAGAGTTGTTGAGACTTCTTCTGCTCAAATACTAACTTCCTTTTTATCTCTGTCTCTCCAGTCGTTTGTTCTAATTGAGTCTGAGGGATAGAGACAGTTGCTTTACCAGGCTGCTATTGTTGTTTTGTTACACTTTCAGAAACTTGACCAAGAGTCATAATTTTTTTCTTCTTCTACAATCTTGATGACCTTCTAAACATATCAGGTCTTTCTGATTGAAGTGTCTCAGCCTTCCTCTTTAAAGGCACTTTGTGAGTTAGTTGTTGAACCTTTACACTTTCCTTCCTTTCAGGAATCGTCTTAGCTTGAATTGACTTATAAGACAATTATTCAAATTTTGTCAGCTCAGTTGATATTCTTCCGATTGATTGAAGATTTGCTTGTATACCAGATGAAACATCTTCTTTTCTACTTCTTCTGATTGAAAGCTCCCTCTTAGACTATGCTTTCATTATGACATCTTTATCCGATTCAGGTTTAGTCTTCATCCCTATTCTGTGAATAGTATAGGTATTGATAACACTCTTAATATTCAGCTTTTCTTTGTTTCCTTTATCAAGTAGGATTCTAGATTCTTTGAATAATCTCGTCAACAATATACCATAAGGTAATGAATCACTCTTCAGATGATACTCCTCCTAAGTCCTCATCGTGTAAGTTAGAATCAAGAACGGAAGATTAATAGGTTTGTGTGTGAGTAGATAAAATAGACATTTTTCATTACTCGTCGTCATAAAATCCTTCAATCCTATTCTTGGTAAAATACAGTGAATAAGAATTGAATGAAGAACCATAGCCTTTGGAATTAGGTTTGAAGACTTCTTGACTCCTAGATAACTCGATCCATATAGTTGTCGATTGATGTTATCTTCATTTAAATGACTTTGAGCAATCCACTTTGTATTGTTTAACTGCTTTGCTCCTTCATTTGGACATTTAGTAACCCTCACAATAGAATCTTGTGACATAATCACTGATAATCTATCTACCACAGATACCAAGGTGTTATCTACCACCTTTGCATTTTTCTAGAACTCATATACTTCATTTGGATACACTGGTTCTCGTATATTGAAGAAAATTTCCCATCCAACTACTTTAATCTCAGGTTCGATATCCATTCGATCTTCCTTGATAGTAGTAAAATCAACAAGTCTCCCATAGGTAAGAGATTTCGACATTCTTGTAATCTGAAATTTATAAACACTAAACACAGAAATGTATTTCGCTTAAAGAATCGAGGTTAGTATATAGAAACGATTGAGAAAGATAAGAACGAAAAATATTTGATGTAAAGAATAGAGGATTGAATTGCCTTTGTTGATAGCACTTTAAAGCAAGTTAGTTAAGAAGAAAATTCAGAATATAGAATGTTGAAATTTTGAGAGATATCTTTTTATAAACACTCCTATATAAAGTTGTTGTTAGTAACATCTGTGACTGATTCACAGAAACTCATAAATTGATACTACTGAGTAAAAATTACCGTTACCATTCATTACGACGTTTCTGCTTCAATATGACGTATCGTCTGGGTTATAGAGTTTTAGACGAATGATCATTTAACATAACCATGTTCAAACTTCGTCTTATCTCCTTGAATCTATCTTTATTTAAGGGTTTGGTGAAGATATCTGCCCATTGTTGATTCGTCTCAACAAATTGTAGATTGATAGTTCCTCTCTATACATAGTCTCTTATAAAATGATGTCTAACTTCAATATGCTTTGCCCTTGAGTGTTGTATTGGATTCTTTGAGAGATTGATAGCACTTGTGTTGTCACAGAAGATTGGAATTTGATCTTCTTGGATAGAATAGTCCTCTAACTGATACTTTATCCATAATATTTGTGAACAACAGCTTGCAGCTGACATGTATTCAGCTTCTGCAGTAGATAGAGCAATTGAACTTTGCCTCTTGCTTGACCAAGAAATTAGATTATGAACAAGAAAGTGACAACCTTCACTTGTACTCTTTCTATCAATCCTATCTTCAGCATAATCAGCATCACAGGAACCAATTAACCTGAAATCTTTACCTTTCTCACACATTAAGCAGAGATCAGTATAACTAATTTTACTGATCCCAATTATTTTGCATTGTTTGTTGTCTCCAAAAGTTACTAATCCTCCTTGCTTATGTTGGAGGTCTAGGAACATAGACCTTCTGCCCATCATGTGTCGCGAGCAGCCACTATCCAAATACCATTGGAGGTGGTTGCTTCTTCCAAGTAAGGAGATCTGTAGCATATATTATATCTTTTTGAGGTACTCATATTTTCTTGGGTCCTTTGAGGTTAGTCTTATAATTTTTCTTTGAATAATAAGAATATTATTTCTTTTTCTTTCTATTAGTAACAAAATTCCTGTTATGAACAAACTTCTTATTATGAAGAACATTACTATTATGAATAGTATTTCTATTATTAAAGCCTAAACTGCTTTTATCATTTGGACGTCTATAACTTCCAATCATGTCATTCATCCTTTTTATACTTTCTGTAAATTTCGATAATTCTGCTAAAAGACTATTAATCCTTTGTTTTAGTTGATTAATTTCCTCAAATCTATCTATAGTTACTTTCTTTTTCATATCGTCTACTTGTTTCTTGAGGCAGACATTTTCTTCTTATAAAAGTTTTGTGTTCTTTAAATTTTTAACAAATTTCTTTTTCAATAACCTATAATGTTTTAAGATAACATGTGAATCTTCTAACAATTCTAAATAGGCATCCTGAAGATCATAAAACTTAGAAATTACCTCAACATCGCTTTACCCTTCAGCTACCAAGAATATATTTGCTTGTTTTGATGTTTCTGAGTGGGATTCAGATTCAGACGAATCCAGATCTTCCCATATTGTCATTATGCTCTTTTTGTTTTCTTGACTTTTCTTTTGTTTTCTTTTGAGCAACGAACATTTAGAATTGTAATGCCCTAGTTTATTACACTCATAGCAGACGATAGAACTTTTCTCATTCTTCGAATCGTCTTTGCTATTCTTTTTGAAAGAGAAGTCTTTATTTCCCCTTGATTTTTTTTTCCACATCCTTCTAATCTTTCTTGAAATGAAGGATAGCTCATCTTCATCTTCACTTGAATCTTGATCAGATTC
>JAOTAY010000006.1:8088137-8106411 GCA_025629805.1 Erythroxylum baracoense
TAGCACATGCAGTTTAGCATAAAGTTAGAGAAATCGAGACCTATAGATGAAGATGATACATATTAGATCATAAAGGTTTCATTCTAGTATACCACACTCCATTTTTCGATTCATATTAGTTAGGTATTAGATAGTTGTGATTATATTGGACCTATGTCACACATGACATATGTGTTTGATATTTTCCAATATAGAAAGCCTTACAGGATAGAATGTAGGACTTTCATTACCTTTGGATCAAATATTTTTAAAAATTTGGTACTGATATAGTAGTGTAACTTAACTAAATTTTCAAACTATTTTAAACTTGATTAGGAACTGCAATTAATAATTTTCCAAGGGGGAGAGTGTAAGACATTTTTGGCCCTAAGGGTAATTTTGTAAATTTTGTATAAAGTGGACAGTTATTAATTGTAATTTTGTCTTTTCAATAAATTATCGATTAAGTTACGTAATTTGACCCAATTAATGGGTCAAAGTTTGGGTGAAAAATGGATCCTTTTTAGTGTGGACCTAGTCTATATCGGCCTTGTGATGAGGAAGCCCGATATAGAAACTATATGAATAGGTTATGGTCTCCTATAGTTGCTCATATCAATCGTAAGGATACGATTCTCTGACCTATTAAGAGAGCTTATGTATTAAAAAAACTATAGAAAGACCTAAACCTCGTGTTAGGAAACACTTTCCGTAAAGGTTATAGGAGATTTGTGATTGTTTGGAGCTCGAAGGCATTGGAATAAGAGATGGAGCCAAAATTAGGTATTCTACATTTCCTTCATTTTTAACCCTTTAATGTATTATCCTAGGTACATAATAAGGTATGTACTACATATTACACTATACACATCTATCACTGAGAATAAGATTCCAAGACCATGATTCCATTACTTCTGCCTGCTCATAAATCAAACATCTTCCACATCATATATTATTGGATAATTTTGACGTTGGTTTATATATAAATTACCTTTTACTTCTATCTTTAGCGATAGCAGCATGTTTGTTTCTTGCAACTTTGCTTGTGATTTAATTTCTTGAAGAAAATGGTGCACTTTACACCAATATGTTTCTATCTCCTCGTATACACTTTATCTAGGCTAATCTTGTTGTTATGGTCCATTTATACCTAAAGTGTTTGCTTTTTTACTTAGACAATTAGTTTCTGGGTCACTATGTACTCAAAGTGTGTTGGAATTCCTTTCCAGTTAGCAAATCTTAGTAGTTTGATACGTGTTGTTGAGTGTCCAACCCTATTTCAAGATAAACATGACTTTTCGATGATCACAACCACTCTTACGTATTATACGAACGATGAATGGGTAAAGACAAGCCAGGGAATGGTTAAAGAGAAGCTATGTAGGATGTTACACACGTGTGTCTTTTACTCACATGGTTGTATCGATCAACAATGTAAGTCTCTAAAAATGTGTGCATAAGGATGTGAAACGTCAAAGACATGCACAATTGTGTACACTCTCGTGTTCATGCCATACGTAGCCGTGTATGACAATTGTGTAACTCTTTGGAATCACATACATCTACAATATCTTTAAAGTTGGAAAGGAAATGGTCACCTACATCATCATGTATGTGATCATTTTTGAAATATAACAAGGAAAAAGTTGTAAGTTTTATGTAGGAATGGATAGCACAATGAAAAATGACAGAAAAATGTGTGAAAATGAGAGGAGAAAGTTTATCATTCTTTTGTTGGTAGCTTATAGAAACAATTTGTTTATAAAGAGTTTATTTTTAGGGTTAGTTTGAGAAGAGTGTTGAGTTATTATATCAACTTGTTTTTCAATCCTGAAAATTAGTGAGACAACTTATAATTATGGTGTAATATAGTTTCGAACAAGAGCTAATAGCTTGGAATTCAAACTCTTGTAAATGCTTATTTGAATTTGGTGTATTTGATTGTTAGTTTGGCCAGTAGTTCTTCTACATAAATTTGGTGTTCGTGACATTATTTTTTTACTCTCATAATGATTTGAATATTTTTTAATTTGGAATGTTAAGTTTTTCTTGTGATATCATAAAACAACTTTATGTGGTATCATAGCCATCAATTATAGAAGGTAGAAACAACTTTATGGTGAAGTTGATGTCAACAAACTGCTCTATTTAAAGGCCTATGATAGAGGACATATTGTACTATAAGGATGTCTTCAATCCTATTGACGTGGACAAAGGTGTGAAGGGTGATGTTCCTTCAAAACTAAAGATGATGTCAGATAGAGAATAGGAAAAGATGAAGTGGAAAACTCTAGGCACGATTCGAAAATGTATTAATATCAATATATTCAACCATATGAAATAAAAAATCAATCCTTTTGAGTTATAAAAAAAGTTGGAAGGTCTCTACGAAATGAAGACTACCTATAACAAAGTCTCTCTAATTAAACGGATTGTAAACTTGAAGTTGAAAGCTACGAAATCTATGTCAGAGCATTTTAGTGATTTTTAGGATATAAGCAACAAGCTGACTAATTTGAAGACCATTATTGATGACGAGCTTCAAGCGTTATTCCTGTTGAGTTCACTATTGGATAATTAGGAGATGTTGGTGGTGACAATTAGATTCAACTCTTAAAGGTGTGTACTCTTTAGATGTAATCAAAGACATTAGGTTCAATGAAGAAATTAGAAGGAAAGAGATAGGAGTTGATAATGAGCAAGCTTTTGTGGTAGAGAGCAAGGACAAGAGCAATAGTAGAGGTGAAAAAAGGTGTGGCAAGTATAAGAACTGATCGAAGTCTATAGGCAACAAAGAGGTGAAGACATATCACTATTGCACCAAGCTATGGTACATTAAGAGGTTTTACTACAATTGGAAGAGGGATGAGAAAAAGAAAAAGTATCAGAATAATGGAGACAATAATAATACAATTGAAACATAAGATGAAGAGAAAGCCCCAATCTCCACAAAACTTCGATTATGGCAACATGGTGACTAAAGCTACAAGGGGATCTCCTTCGAATAATAGTTAAAGAGCCTCTAACCCACGGATGTTGCTTGGAAAAGAAGGAAGTCCAGATTGGGTCTTCAATGGAAGGTGGTTTAGAGTTGATCTTTCTCCTATCTCATCACCTCAGAATCCAATAGTAAAAAGATACCACATTGCTCTGGAAAGGTAAAGAATCAAAGTACGATGTACTATTCTTAGGTTAAGGATTAGTAGGGAGGCTGGATTGGTTGATATGATAAATGAGTCTGCTGCATGAAAGTGTGTTACTGGCAAGATGGTCCTGATATGACCATCGTACTGTAGTCATGGCATGGCTTGATATGATGGTATGCATGATGATGGGAAACATTTGTAGGACTCCTTATGCTTTCTTGTAAGTTAGGCTTCTAATCTAGATAAGAGATTACAGCTTGCGCAATCTCTAGTTGTACATAACTTCTTATTATTTATAAAATTTTATTAATTTACTAAAAAATAATAATAATACAGTTACAAAATCTACAAGCATGGAAGACGAAATGTCCTTGATTTATGCAATAAGTGAATGTTTCAATGCTAATGATTCAGGTTCTGAGTGGTTGATTGATATAAGAGCTTCTTATGACTTATGTTCTTAAGAGGGAATACTTATCAAATTATAAGAGCAGAGACTTTGGGAGTGTTAACATGGAAAATCAAAGTTTTATCAAGATTGTAGGCATGGGTGATATCCAGGTTCAAACTAATGTTTGATGTATGCTAATGATGAGAGATGAATGACATATACCCAATTTGATGTTTAATTTATCATTAGCTAATGTTTTAGATCAATAAAGATTTTTAATAAAAAATAATACAAGGAAATAGTGTTTATTTTTTGATAATTAATCAGTAGGGTAAGTTTCCTGTAATATACAACTTGAGTATAACTAAATAAGGGTAAATAAGATAAATAATAAGGAATACATCATAATTGATTTTAACCATGTGTAAAATAGTGATAAATTATACAATGTCTAACAATTGAGATTATAAGATGTTATCATCCCCCCTCAAGCTCATGGGATGAAGAGATCATGAGCTTCTCTTGAATTTAAGCAGAAGAAGAAATACGTTGAATGAATAGAACTTTCCTAACAACTAGATGATGAATAAAGTTAATATCAATTCCTGTATGCTTTCTACAAGGATGAGACACTAGGTTCAGTGCTAGAAATGTAGCACCGAGATTATCACTGGTAGGTTAAAGACTAGCTAATCCTAGTTCACCAAAAATAGTAGTAACCTAACATAATTTTGTAAAAGCAAGAGTAATACTTCGATACTCAGATTTATTGCTAGATCGAGCAATTGTGGGTTACTTTTTAGTGCTTCATGAAATAAGATTAGGACCAAGAAATATAAAATAACCAAATGTACATCGCTAATCATTAAGATAGCCAACCTAATCAACATCATAATAGGCTTATATAAAGAGGGAGGGAGATTTGGTGATGTGAATGGTATGAGAAGGTATAGAGCAGAGATATTGTAGAATCCGTTTCGCCACATACTAGTGAATGTGAGTAGGACAATGCATAAATTGAGATACCTTATTAATAGAAAATTGAATATCAGGTTGAGTGAGGCAAATATATTGAAGAACATTAATGGTGAAATGGTATTCAACAAGATTAGAGAGTGGAATACTATGATTTTTAGAGAAGGGAAAAGATGGAGTGATAGGTATGTGAACTAGTTAGATTTATCAAATTCAATTCGAAAAGGGAGGTCTTTGGTATATTGTGTTTGAGTGAGAAGAATACCAAGAGAAGTGGTGTAACAGCCCGGACTACCCCGCTTACAGATATTGTCCACTTTGGGCTTGGCCCAGCCAAACCTTCACGGTTTTACTTTTCCCACCCTTGGGAAAACATGTCTTTGAGGGAGAGTTATCTATAGCCTTATAAGGCCTACTTCGTTCCCCTCTCCAATCGATATGAGAATCTAACATTCCACACCCTTAGAGGCCCAGCGTCCTCGTTGGCCAACAGGCCTGGATCCACCCCCCTTGGAGGACCAACATCCTTGCTGACATATCGATCTGGTTACTAGCTCTGATACCATTTGTAATAGCCCGGACCACTCGCTCATAGTTATTATCCGCTTTGGGCCTTAGCCCGGTCAAGCCCTTACTGTTTTGCTCTTCCCACCCTTAAGAAGACATGTCTTTGAGGGAGAGGTATCCATAGCCTTGTAAGGCCTACTTCGTTCCCCTCTCTAATTGATATGGGAATCTAACAAGCGGTGAAAGCCTTAATATGTAAAAAGTGATGAAATAGACCTAAGTCTTTTATAGAAAAAATAGATTTGAGATCATAGATAAGTGCTGTAATGAAGGATGGTGAAGAACCAGTGATCAAGATATCATCCACATAAACTGAGAGAAAGGTTGTACGAGAGTTAGTTTTATGAATGAAGAGAGAGTTATAGGATTTAGAGGGCTCAAATTTTAAATTAAATAGTTTTAACTTAGGTGATAAAGCTAGGCTCAGGGGCTTGTTTAAGACTATATAAGGCTTTATGAAGTCTACAAACATAGTGAGAATAGTACAGATCTATGAAGTCAGGATGTTGAGACATATAAACAAGTTCCTATAAGTAACCATTAAGCAAAGCATTATTAACATCAATTTGGATAATAGCCCAATTATAAGACATTGTTAAGGTGTCGATGATGCGAATAGTGGTGGGTTTGACAACAAGATTGAAGGTAACTGATTGACATTTTCTAAGTTAGTTAATATTGTAATAACCGCAAGTGTACAACACATCTATAGCTAGTACTGACAAGTATGGGTCAATCCCCCAAAGACAGTAATTACCTTTTTTCTATTATCTCACCTATGGATTAATTTTGGATTTTAATAAAGAAAATAATAACTTAAACAATTAAAATCAAATAGTCAGCAACATTAAACATAGAAATAAGGAATCACTTAGAAAACTATCGATATCAAAAATTAGTATCTAGGTTTCGAATCCCCTTAAAAACCTTTAATTGATTGATCTTTTATTATGCAACTATTTTATTGATTTATTAGACCGTGGAGATTCCTATGGTATTCTAATAGATAACCTTGAGTCTACTAATAACTAATCCTAAGGTTTTCAACCTAATTACTTAGGTTAAAGTTTATAGGATTTCTTTACCAATTTGTGAATTCCTCTATTGGGTTTAATTTAAAAGAGTTATGTAATCCTATCTTTAGGGTTGCAATCAACTCCTTTCAATTATGGTAGATCTATTCAAACATAGGATTTCTCAATCTCTATGTATGAAATTAGATTACGTTATAATATTCCCAGGTTTATTAGAACATAACATAATCGAATCATAATAGATCATTCAAAATGATTGTATTAAATAAAAGAATTAAAATATATTGTGCACAAACTAGGGTTCATCTAACCTAGACACTAAATGAGTTTAGCTACATATAATAGAAAACTAAATCAAACATAAACTTGAAGAAAAATAAATAGAAAAAAAGAGTTCATAATTCTAAATCTCCCTTTCTCTTTTATCGAATGTTCTTGCAAGGTAGAGGTTTGATCTTGTATTTTGTTGAATCTTTCCACATTCCTGGATCAATATTGTGCCTTTTGAAAGTTCTCCAAATCTTGAATCGTCTCCAAAAGTTTACACCCTTCATTTGAGGCCTAACATGTCCTCTTACATTAATTTTTAAGGTTTTTGGGACTTACACGGTTTGATACATGAAAAAACACTTAAAATTATGATTCAACACGGCATGGGAGAAGTGCAAGGCCATGTACCCTTCTGTGCTTCGATTCTTCATTTTATGCCGTGTTTTAGTCCAAATTCTTCTCCTTTAAGTTCGTGAAGGTAATTATATCATATAACCACATTTGGAGCAAATTAAGTACCAAATATAACAAAGTATAAAATATCAAGCAAAATATATCAAATATGGGTGTAAAAATATAGTCAAATATGCTTCTATCAGTGATAGTATAATCAACACCTAAGGTTTGATGATAACCCTTGGCTACAAGACAAGCCTTATAATGCTCGAGAGAACCATCAGAATTTCTTTTGATATGAAAAACCCATTTAAAACTAACAATATTTGTGTTTGGTGGACGAGGAACAAAAGTTTGTGCGTTGTTGCGATGGAGAGAGCTGAGCTGTTCAAGTATAATTTTGCACTAGTGAGAAATTTTGTTTTCTTGAGTAAAGAACATGTGGTTTGAAGGAGTATTTTGGGTGGTGAGAGTGTAAGCTATATACTCAGAAAAAGTTATGAGGGGTATGTGTATGACCTCGAGTATGTATGATCATAGGATGAGGATGAGTTTTCGATATGGGAGGAGGAAGTATAGGGTAGAGGTGGAAGAGGTAAAGGTAAAGGAATAAGAGAGGAGGAAGGTTAGGTAGAGGACGACATGTGTAGATTTTTATATGTTTAAGGAAGCGTATATGAAAGGTAATGTAAAGTTTATTGATGATGGGATCAAAGCACTAATAACCCTTGTATTAGGAGGAATAACCAAGAAAAACACATTATATAGACTTTGGTGTAATTTTCTCCATATAGGTAAAGTCGAGATAGGGAAAACAGGTATAATCAAATACCTAAAGATGAGTAAAGTTAGGCTTGGTACAATAAAAGACTTCATAGGAGATTTGTGATGAAGAACAGAACTAGGTAATAGATTGATTCGGTAAATAGCAATGGTGAATGATTCAAACCAATGAAACTTAAGGAGGGAGGCGTAAAGGAGAAGAGTGAGACTAGTTTTAATTGTGTGATTAATTCTACGCTCAACAAGGCCATTTTGTTGGGATGTATAATGGCAAGAGATATAAAGGGTGATATTATTGGAAAGAATATAGTAAGCAAAGGTATGTTTAATGAGTTCCATTACATTGTAAGGTTTGTATAGTAATGGAGAATAGATTTTTAGTGGTAGTTTTAAAGGATTGAAAACTAACAAGGCATGAGTTTTGTGGGTAAGAGAAAAAATCCATGTAAAATGACTAAATTCATCCACAAAGTTAATGAAATATCCATAACCAGGGTGCGAAAGTGATGGGGAAGATCCCCAAAAATCACAATGAATTAGTTATAAAGGTTTTAAAACAATTCGAGAAGAAATAGGAAATAAACGATGAACACTTTTGCCTTGAAAATAAGAAGTATGTAGATTAATAAAAATTAAGTCAAAAGGCAAGATATGAACTAATCTGGATAGTGTGGATTGACATGGATGTTCAAGATGTTGATGCCACAAATTTATTAAAGTTGAAGCAATTGTGAGAGTAATATGATTTATAAAGTGAAGTGGAATCTTTATTGAATAAAGGCTACTATAGATAGGACCTATGAGGAGTGATATATTGGATTTGAGGTCCTTCACTACATAACCAAATGGATTAAAATCAATAATACAAAACTTATCAGTGAAAAATTTTGCAGATAAAAGATTAGCAATAATATGATAAACAACCAAAATATCATAAAGATGAAGAGTATAGGAATAAGTGGGAAAGGTTAAGGTACCAGTAGATGAAATAGGAAGAGTGTGTCCAATATCGATAACTACTTAACTAGATCCTTAATATATATATTGTAACGGATTTTACGATATGAGAATTTAAAGTCATGTGAGTAGTGGTGCTAGTATATTGTAAACATTCAGTAACATTATTGGTGTTGAAGGGAGCTGGGTCATGTTCTGGTTGGATATTCATGGTAGAGAAGGCTATGGTAATATTATTTGTAGTATAGAAAAATCTAGTTAAGTGGCTACAAGATTCGTAATACCGAAAGGGACAGTAAGCAATAATTTGTCCCCATTTCTAATAAATTTGACATTGGATAGGTTGTTTATTATTGAATGGTCTTAGGATAAGATGGGTTACATTAGGTTTGGGTTTAAAATTGGGATTAGGAAGGAGTATAAATAGAAGAGGGCTTATACAATTGGGCTTCTTTAAACTGCACAGGTCCAGATGGGTTTTGTAAATTTTATGGTCTATTAAAGATGGGGAAAGCTAGGAAGTGGAAAGCAAGAGACTTATGTCAAGTTTGTTTGTATAAAAGACAAAGTAAGATAGGTACTCGTGCCTGAAAATAACATAGAGAGAAGATGACAGAGATACTTTTACAATCTTTTTAATGAAGGCATATAGTATAACATCTCTATAGGTGCTCTTAGCATGTCCAAAGGTATCGTAACTTTATTTATTACTAGTAGATCAGAAGGGAAGAAAATCAAAGAGCTTTAAGGAAGGTGAAGAGTGGAGGGGCAGTAAAGCCTAGTGAGATACGTATAAAGGTGTGGAAAAGCCTAATCAAATATGGTTTTACTTAACTAGCCAAACTTTTTAATGTGATCTTTAAGTCTACTAAGATGTCAGGTGAGTGAAGACTTAGTATGCTAATTCCTCTATATAAGAACAAAGGGGACATCCAAAGCTGTAATAATTATAAAGGCATCCAAATACTTAGTCACACTATGAAGTTATATAAGAAGATGATCAAGAAAAGAGTACGAAAGGATGCACTTATCTGAGAGAGCCAATTTAGTTTCACATCAGGAAGGTCCACAATAGAAACTTTACATATCATTAGTTGATTAATGAAGTATTACAGGGAAAGATAGCATAAACTACATATGGATTTTATTAATATAGAGAAACTTATGACAGAGTACTTAAGGAAATCATATGGAGAAGTTTAGAAGTTAAGGGAGTTCCTATGATCATTATAAGGGTTATTAGAGATATGTATAAAGGTGTAAAGACTAGAGTAAGGATGATAGTAGGAGATATAAAGCATTGTTCTATCAATATTAGACTACACCAAGACTCTTAATTAAGCCCCATTTTGTTTGCAACAGTGATAGATGAGCTCACCAAGAATATCTAGTGCCTTGGTATCAATGTCAAGCTAGAACTTTAGAGGGATATGTTAGAGTTAAAGGGTTTTTAATTGAGCATGATTAAGATTGAATACTTAGAGTGTAACTTTTTAGGCTATAGAGTAGTTTCTGATGTGGAGGTAAATATTGGATCAGGAGTTATACTATAAAAAGAGTGTTTTAAGTATCTAAGATCTATCATTTAAAGCAATGGAGAGATTGATGAAGATATTGTTCACAGTATTAGTCCATCAAATATGTGCATAGTCATAAATTAACGGTGGCAGAGATGAGGATGCTTCGTTGGATATATAACCTTACTAGAAGAGATAAGGTTAGGAATGTAATGATAGGAGAAAAATTAAAGGTAAATAATATTAATAAAAAAGAGAGACAAAACTTAGGTGGTTCAGATATGTTAAAAGGAAACATCTCAATGCTCAGTGATAAGATGCGAGAAGATTGTACTTAGAATTGTAAGAGGAAAAAAGGAAGGCCTAAGAAGAAATGGAAGGAGGTGATTAAGAATAATATGGTTCTACTGCAACTTACCAAGAACGTGACCCCCAATAGAAAACTTTGGTGGACTAAGATAGTGTAAAGGATCTCATATAGAGAGATCTTCTCTTTCTCATAGGTCTCTTAAACACTTTTCTTCGAATCTTATGTCTTGTATTTAACCTAAATATTTAATATGTAATACTTCCCTCTTAGTTATTTAGCCTAAACATTTCTTTGCTTAGTCTAAACATTTTCTTGTAATATCTCATTTGTTTTATTTATTTACTTGTCTTCCTTTTTGTTTGTATATTTCTTTACGTATTTTATTTTTTATTATTATTTTTATTTCTTACCTTGTTCTATATTTATTGTATTATTTATTTTTTATATTTTATTTACACATATTTATTTATATTTATCATTATCTTTTATGTCTATTTTTATTTTTTATTATTATTACTTTATTATTTTAATATGTATCTTCTTTTAATTTTTCTTTTTATATTTTATTTTATATTTGTATATTAGTTATTTATTTACTTAGTGTGCATATACATATTTTCTTTTCATGTGGGTATATTAGAAATAGTCTCTCTACCATAAAAGTAATGTTACGTACTTTTCAACCTCCTTAGACCTCACTTATTAGCGGAACTTCTACAGAAAAGTTAATGTTATTGTTGTTGTATTAAAGATTTAAGCTCGCCAATTTTGATGCCCATGAGAATTAGGGCTAAGAAATGAGTGTCGCCCTCTCCGTGTCTTTCTGTCGCCCCTGCCATACGAGCTATAGGTTGAGTGATTGTTGTTGGAGAAGGTAGCGAAGGCTGAATCCGATGAAGGTGAGGCACTAAAGGAGATTAATCGTTATTCATAAAACAGAAGTTTCGCTTTGAGTTCTGTAAAGGTAATTCTTATGTTGTGATCTTCTATAGCTTTTATAAATTACTTAAATTTTGCGGGTAGTCTATTTAAGGTGAAGAGAATGAGGTCTTTATCTGATATTGAATCTCTAATTGCTACAAGTTTTTCTACAGTAGTGGACACGACATTAAGATAGTCGATAATAATGTGAAGCTTTTTTCAGAGTGTGAAGCTTCTGTTAAAGGAGAGATTTTTGAGATCCTAACCATCACAGGAAGTGTTTCTCAAGTCCTACTCAGAGAGGAGTTGCGTAAGGCTCGAGCACAAGTCGTGCAGCTAAGTTAGAGAGTGATCCGGTGAGGAAGTAGTAAAGTAGTTGGTCAACTTTATTCCATTTTAATGTATTCAGTGGATCGAGAATCTTAGTTTTCTTCACGATTATGATGATTTACGATTGCAGTTTGTCTTCCGTATTGATTTAGCTATCATATCTTGCATTTTCCTAAAGTCCATTTGTAAATAGTCTTCAATGCCAAGGGAGTTTCTGGAACTCAGTATCTCCTCGTGCTATGGTCCATCTCCATTCTTTTTGCGAGAATAGAACCTTAAAAGCATATACTAGGAAACTAATAAGCTGGGCTTTTACTAACTTTTACGTGTAAGATAGATTGACATTAGATGACATACATTTATTGGCTATAACACAGGGCTTCGCAAATTTTTCTTTCAATCGTATGATTCGCACTCATTAATTTTTGGTGCAAATAATAATCTATAATTCACATATTTTGGGTGAGTCACTTAACAAATAGTTAAGCTTAACTTAATCTAAAGTTAAATCCAACAAAATCAAGGAATTTATTTTAAAAGAGTCTCTAAGAGTAGATTTCAAGATCTAGAATTTAGAATTACTCTTTTAACCACTTAAACTGACTCCTAAAGAGTAGGGTTTTGAATCTTTATGTGATGCTACTTTAAGTATTAGACACTTCAAAGTAGCTCAAGTCTTTCATTTATAATCAGTGGATTTGTTCCATAAATTGTAGTGCATCTTTTTGTAGTTGTAAATGTTAGAGATATAGTAAGTTTATTATTGATCCCATCACTTAACTAGTTTCTTTTATATTGATGTCCTTTAAAGATTGTTTTAGTCATTAGGTTAGATAAGAATTAAGATTAAGCTGAAAATTTAAAGCTTTTGTCACGTATTTATCTGACAGTTTCAGATATTTCTTTCACTAAAACCATGACTTGTGAAACAGCAAAAACAAAAAAAAAGGGACAAGTTGAAAGAGGAGTTCCAAAACAATGAAAAGAATTGACAAATGCAATTGTTGAATTTGAGAAGAGAGCTTAAACTCTCAATATAAAGGATCTTGAATATGAAAAAAAGGTATATGGATGGAGTAATAAAGTTGTAAATCATTGAAAAGTTTCTTATTACTCGTCTTAAGAAAACTGAATCAAAAATCTCATCTTTATAAATTTCAAGACTTTTCTAAGCTTTATGTTACTAAAGTGGCTAATGCTTTATATGGAATTGAGTTAAAGGATCTTTTAGGAAATAAGAAAAAAGGAGACGTTAAAGGTGTCAGAAGGTTTTTCAAGGATGGAATACAATCCAATAAAGATGATCGTAACCAAACTAGTAATAAAGAGGAGAAAGGACATGTTGATAATAATGATAAAGAAAGTAATTTCTCTATAAGAAGACTATTAATACACTAAAGTTTTATTGGTAAAGGCTAAATATAAATTTCAGATCATGTAATCAATTAGGCACTACAACAAAGTTGACCTTTGGCTATCAAAAAATTCATTGCTAAAGGTACCAAAATCGTCGCTAATATATAGGAATTCGCTATGATTTAATTTCATCGTTAAGAACTCTGTTCAACTCTATTCACTTCTCTAGTTTATGCTTCTACTTGATCTTATGAGCATTAAATTAACTATTAAAGCTTTTTCTTTAACACTATAATAGTGTAGATTCATATTTTTTTATGTTCATTAAGGTTATATGTTTTTCTGTTTCTTAGTCATATCAATTTTATCATATGAAGTTATCTCAGTTAATAGATCACAAAATTAACATTGCAGGAATGTTAGAACAAATTTGTGGGGAAGTGGGATATTTGTGTGTCTTAATGATTATCCAAGATCTCCAACGTAATTCTCTTAGTGTTTTTACTTATTTACATTGTTTCTATTCTTTATTATAAGTTTAGGTTTAAGATGTTCTCTCTTGTTGAGGCATCTAGTCAAAAATAATACATTATATTTATATCCATGTTCAAACTTAATGCTTCGATTAATCAGAGCTATAAATATAATTAGTGAACTTTACCTTGCTCTACAAGAAAATTGGGGTTTGTTGACGAAAATTACTGACAAAATATGAAGGTTTTTGTCGGTAAGCGAAGTTGGTGACGCAAATTAGCGACGGTAACTTTTGTGCCGTCAATAAATTTACCGATGAATTAGCGATGGTCAAAGTTTTGGAAGTATTTTGAAAAATATAGCGACGGTAAGTTGGGTTCCATCTGTAAATTTGCTACTAAATCTGCTGACAGATGTTGTTATTTCGTCGATAAATGCACCAATATTTTTCAATTTTTCCTAAATTTAATTAAATTTGTACATTTAATTTTGATTGATAATCTTATAATTGATAATTAATTTCTACAGTTATCTGTTGATAATATTTTGATTTTTCTACGTTTAATTTGTCTAAATAATAAGTGCATTGATAATATAAAGTAAAAATTATCTTAATTAATAATAAATAATTTATTATCTACAAAAATAAGTATCTAATTCATACAAAATGACTTGAGAGTAGCTACAACTAAGCTATGCAGTCTTTCCTTCAACTCATCCACCTCATTATAGAGATGGGCTATTTATTCAATTGACTGCGTACCAGTGTCTATACTGTGCTCCCAAGTTGGACATTCTCTCATTGGATGCAGACCACCAATTAGATGCAGTTGTATTAATGTGGAGGATTGGGAATATCATGTATTCACAAATGAACCTAAGCTAAATATCCTTCCACGACATTCCCTACCACCTATTGCATCAAGATATGACTCTCAGCAACAGTTTTAGAGTGCTGAGACTGTCATTGAATGCTTTCTTGTATTTAAACCTATTAGGAGGCAATGTTTATGTTAAGAAGTGATAATTATTAAGAATTAATATTAAAGCATAAATTTCACATACATTAAGTTCTCTACATCGATTGTTGACAAAGATCAAACCATCATGCTTCATAGTGTGGGTGTGCAAAAAGAGCTGATGGAGTGTAGATCTCCTATCTATAAACTTTTCTTGCATCAAAATAAAATGTTATAAGTGAACTACAATTTACAAAAATTTTGGTAGATTTTCCTCTATTTTATGATATTTACCCCCCGTTGAACAAAGAAAGTAACTCAATAACACAACCATATATGGCATCAGACATTTGTAACATTATCATTCTCTATAATACACATATGTTTTCATTACATAAGTCACGCATCAAATTAAATTGAAATCAAATTTATACATCAAAGTAAAAAAATCAAAATATATGTAAAGTGTAGGTCCTGATAAGTTTCTTTGCATGCTCCTGGGGGGTAATAGATCCTCCATTGTGTACAGGAAGACCATCTCCCTCTAGTCCTCCACCTCTATTTACAAAATTGCGCTCTGAAATGGATATTGCCTTCGATGATGTCCAGTATTGTTGCTAATGACTCTATGTTTCTTCAGATATATAAGGAGGTTGTATACCGGTCTTGTTTATGACACTAAGAAAGTCTTTATAATGTATACAAGCTCACCTCTCCCATACTTTATAAATAAACATGTCAAATTTGGAATCTCAAAAAAAATCTTTCTGAAAAAAAGACATACCATTAGTACTTATAATCTACAATATTTATCTAATTAATGTATAAAATTAATTAGATAAAAATAAAAAAGAACATATTTTTTATACCTTAAACTCCTGATAATAAAAATCCTTTGTTGACTGAGAGATATTTTTCTATATATAGCCCTTAAGATCAATCTTCTCCTTAAACTTGAATGTCGTATTTCTTGAGCATGTTATAGGAGGAACCAACCTAATATAAAAACAATTTTAGATCATTTTCAAATTAAAACCTATAACTTTATTATAAACCTATGGTGTTTCATGTGTTTTTCACTCACAGGTTGTTGATAATTGTGATGTAAGTTCTTCCATCAACTCCTTTAGCTTCAAGTTAAAGTTCACCTCCTTTATCCGCAATGTTTACCCCTGATATCTCTGTCAGTATAGGGGTAGTGGATGAAGGAGAAAAGGTAGATGGTGTAGCATCAGGTATAGAAGGTGACTATGTAGGGATTGCAGGTCAGGAAAGTGATGCCTCATCTGGATGTGTAGTAAACAGACGTATAGATCTTGTAGCATCTGTAGAAGATGATGCTTCACCTGGACCTGCATTGGTTAATGAAAATCATGGTAACCTGATCCTTGGCCTAATCTTATCTTATTTTCTTTTTGGTGACATATTTTTAACCTGAAATTCACATTTTATTGAATATTCCAATAGTAGAACAATATATAACAATATATTATTGATGTAATAGTAGATTTCATATAATATTCTATTTCAAACACAAATTAATCGCTATTACAAACCCTTTTCTTAACAAATGGAGATTCACTTTATCGATAGGAAGAAAACGAATATGTTTGCATATTTTACATGGACATTTGATCTTTGGGTCATCCATATATGTAGGTTGAGAACATGCAAAATGAATAATAGCCTCAACTCTCTTAACAAACTCAGGATTAATAAAACCATCAGATGTTAATCGTCTATACATCCAAGATCTATCAACATTACTCATTTCTATAAAACTATTATTTAAAACAGTGATTTCATAGTTAGTATCCTTCCTTTCCCCTAAGTTTACAGAACATTTAATCTTTACTTTACATAACATCCCCTAATTTTTACAGGTCTCTGACCATTTTCCCTCCAAATTGAAACCAACCTATCCCACCATATGAGTTCACAATTAGAAAACTCAAACACAACCAATTCCACCTTAGTGATTGGACAATCACCACATTAATCCAAAGTTTGATTTTAAATAAGCACTATGGTATGTAAAATTGTTTACACCAGTGAATCAAGAAAGCAAGTTCTCATTATGACTCCTAGTCTCATGGAATTTTTCACCGATAAGACTCATAGGAGCTGCATCATGGGTTTCCATCCTATATACTGTCCTATGGGTTTATTATACAAAGAATTGTCATGTCTATTAAACATACGAATTTCTTATGTTAATTTTAAGTTTGAATTAATCATATTAAAGTTCAAGTATTTATGTTTGAATTAATCACCTACAATTGATTTTAATACTATGGTACATGACATTGTTTACACCTATGAATCAAGAAAGCAAGGTCTCCCTGTGACTCCTAGGTTGGTGGAAATTTTCACCGATAAGCCTCAAAGGAAGTGTATAATAGATTTACAACCTATATACCGTCCTACTAGTTTATTATGCATTGGATCATTTATAAGATCTCAAACTTATTCCACTTACAGTAAATACTTATGTAATCATACATTTGCTCATCAGTGATTCAAACAAAATCTAAACATAAATACTTAGACTATTAAAGAAGAACATAAAAACTCTTTAATGATTATAAGCATATTCTAAATAACATAAAATCAAGACCTTCTTTGCATTCACACAAAACCCAAACACAAATACTCATCTTATTAAGGCAACATTTATGACAGACATTAGTTGGATTACTTACTTGGATGGACAGACAACCACAGACTACAAAGAAGAAGGATAAGTGATGCTCTTTAACACAAAATAGGGTCTGCGGAAAAGAATATTTCGTATTTAATATAATACACTTATTCAATAGTTTTGTATTTATATTTATCGCATACAATGCCAAATTTCACTATAAGCATTAAAACTTGAAACTCTTACAATCAATTATAAGTATAATGTCAACAAAAGCATGTGATATATACCAACACATACAAAACACTTCCAACATATGATATAAACATCAAGTCTTTAAAGGTAAAACTAACTATAATTCACATATAAAGAAATTAAAAGACATGCAACAATCATAATATGAACCATACTAGCCTAATCTAATTGCAAAATTATCAACATTATTCTTCCTATGTAATAGGGTTGCCTAATAATATTATTTCTTTCTATATATTCCCTCAATTGTGAAGTGCATAGTAGAGGAACAATTAGTTTTACTCACTATTGAGTTAACCATCTTCCCGTCATTTTATTTTGATGGAAGAATTTCAAAAATGTATGATGGGAAAGTAATAGGAGCTCACTTTTAGTGTTTATGTTTTAGATCTGTTCTTCTTTGTTCTGCGTAGTTGTCACTTTTCTTATCATTTTTATTACAAAAATGAGTTGCATTTTGCAACCACTGCTTGCCTTTTATCTTTTATTGCAATTGAGACATATATGATTTATTTGAGTTCACAATTCATAAAAGCTAACCATGTAACACCCCATTACCCTAGGATACGCATCGGGACGCCCGTAGGTCATTCCGATACATAACCTAAGATAACGGAGCGTTACGTGTAATTACTATCGAACTCCACATGGCATCACATACATTAAAAGAATAAGGACCAGTAATGTAAACCACAAAATTTTTAAAACCAAAATCCTCTTTTCATTACTCCAAAACATCTGTATATACATCTGTGTACCGTCTGTACATATGGAAATCCTAATACATGTACTATGCCAAAAACAATACAAACTCCTAACTAGGTCATCCTCAAGATCTGGAATCTCAGCTGACCCACCTGTGTGCCATAGCCTCGCTCGCCGATCTGGGCCACACAGTCTCAGAAAATCCCTCTCTGAAGCTAGGAGTCTAAGTCCCTCGGTCCTGAAAAATATTTGCAATTTTGGGTGAGTTTGCGAACTCAGTGAGGAACCATCATCGATGGTCCACTCAA
>JAOTAY010000006.1:8114917-8132664 GCA_025629805.1 Erythroxylum baracoense
CGTGGGTTGTTATTCAGTTTTTCTCTCTTGTAAGGCTATATATATGCCATCACGTTATTCAGTTCAATAAGATGAATATTTTTACAAACACTTTGGTCTGCAACAGTTGGTATCAGAGCCACTGTGATTGAGTGAGTGAGGTTTGAAATCAATTTATTCTGAGAGAAAGCCATATAATGGCAGAGAGTAGTGGTAGTGGTTTTGTTCAACCAGCCATTCCCAGATTTGATGGACATTATGAACACTGGGCAATGTTGATGGAGAATTTCCTTCGTTCCAAGGAGTACTGGGATCTGATAGAAAATGGAGTTGAAGAAGTGTTGGAGAATCAAACGGAAGCACAACGTAAGGTGGTAGAAGGACAGAAGTTAAAAGACTTAAAGGCAAAGAATTTTCTTTTCCAGGCTATTGATCGAAGCATTCTGGAAACAATACTGAACAAAAACACGTCAAAGGATATCTGGGACTCAATGAAACAGAAGTACCAAGGTTCAACCAAAGTGAAGAGGGCACAATTACAAGCACTCCGGAAAGAATTTGAAGTTCTCAATATGAAAGAAGGTGAGACAGTAGATAGCTTCTTTGCACGCACGCTCAATATTGTCAATAAAATGAAGTCTCATGGTGAGAAAATGAATCCAATAATTGTTAATGAGAAGATTTTGAGGTCAATAACATCAAAGTTTGATTATGTGGTATGTGCAATTGAAGAATCAAATGACTTGGATATGATGACAATAGATGAGTTGCAAAGCAGTTTGCTTGTTCATGAGCAAAGAATGCGTAGCCATCGTGAAGAAGAACAGGTTCTTAAGGTGTCTTATGAAGAGAATTCCAACAGAGGTCGAGGTAGAGGAACATTTCGACCAAGAGGGAGAGGTGGTAGAGGTCGTGGCAGGCAATCTTTCAACAAAGCTACCATTGAATGTTATAAGTGTCACAAACTGGGGCATTTTCAATATGAATGTCCTATGTTGGAAGATGGAGCAAACTATGCACAGTTAAATGATGAGGAAGAGATTTTGTTGATGTCTTATGTGGACTTTAATGACGAAAAGGGAGAAGTTTGGTTTCTTGATTCAGGGTGTAGTAACCATATGAGTGGAAGCAAGGAGTGGTTTCTAGATTTGGACAGTACATTCAGGCAAACTGTTAAGCTTGGAAATAATGTTCGAATGGCAGTTATGGGGAAAGGTAATATTCGCATGAAAGTAAATGGAATCACTCAGGTGATTTCCGAAGTGTATTACATTCCTGAACTCAAAAACAATCTGCTGAGTATGGGGCAATTACAAGAGAAGGGTCTGGAAATTTTGATCAAGAATGGGGAATGTAAAGTGTTTCACAAGGAGAAGGGACTCATCATTCAGTCAACAATGAGCAAGAATAGAATGTTTGCTGTAATAGCAGAAATGATATCTACCACACAAACATGTTTCCAAGCTGTAACGGAAGATGAAAACTATCTATGGCATTGCAGATTTGGCCACCTGAGTTTCAAAGGATTGAAGATACTGGAAGACAAGCAAATGGTGCGGGGATTGCCATCCCTCACAACTCCAAATAAACGTTGTACTGCTTGTTTGATTGGCAAACAACACAGGGATTCTTTTTCAAAAAGGAGTAACTGGAGAGCAACTGAAAGATTAGAGCTGATACATGCTGATTTATGCGGACCAATAAAACCTGCTTCAACTAGTGGCAAGAGGTATTTTCTGAGCTTTATTGATGATTTTAGTCGTAAAGCTTGGATTTATTTTCTAAATGAGAAATCAGAAACTTTTATGATGTTCAAGAGGTTTAAAACCTTTGTTGAGAAAGAGACAGGTGCTTTCATAAAGTGTCTGCGGACAGATAGAGGTGGAGAATTCTTGTCTACTGAGTTTGAAGAATTTTGCAGGGAAAATGGCATAGCCAGACAATTAACTTCTGCATACACTCCCCAGCAAAATGGGATCGCAGAAAGGAAGAACCGAACTATAATGAATTTGGTTCGAAGCATGCTGTCAGAGAAACAGGTTCCAAAGATTTATTGGCCAGAAGCTGCAAAGTGGTGTATCCATATTCTTAATAGAAGTCCCACACAAGCATTATCAGATAAGACTCCGGAAGAAGCATGGAGTGGAGTAAAGCCAACAGTTGGATACTTTAAAGTATTCGGCTGTCTAGCACATGTACATGTTCCAGACCAGAAAAGGTTGAAGCTTGATGACAAAAGTCTGAAATGTGTTTTGTTAGGAGTAAGTGAAGAGTCCAAAGCCTACAAACTATTTGATCCAATCTCAAAAAAGGTCATTGTGAGTAGGGATGTTGTATTCGAGGAAAGTGAAAGCTGGAATTGGACCTTGGAGAAACAAAAAGGAGCAGCAGATTCATTGGAATGGTGTGATACTACAGAAGATGAGGCCGAGAAAGAGCAGTCTAGTGTTACTCCATTACACAGGCATGCTGCAGCTACTTCAAGTAGTAATTCAATTGCTCAAAATGGAACCAATGTGACTTCAAGCAGTCAAGTTCAAGGGAGGGAAAGAAGACCTCCACAATGGATGCAGAATTATTACACAGGAGAAGCGTTATCTGAGGAGGAAGATCTAAATGCCATGTCTGTTCTCACTGAAGCAGACCCCATTACTTTCGAAGAAGCAGTGAAACACAAGAAGTGGAGAGAGGCAATGGATGCAGAAATGGAAGCTATTGAAAGGAACAAAACCTGGAATCTAACTACTTTGCCTACTGGAGCAAAGAGCATTGGAGTTAAATGGATTTTCAAAACCAAACTTAATGCAGGAGGAGAGATTGACAAATGCAAGGCACGACTCGTGGCAAAGGGTTATGCTCAGCAATATGGAATTGATTACACAGAGGTCTATGCTCCTGTTGCAAAGCTGGACACAATACGCATGTTAATTGCTATCGCAGCTCGCGAAGGATGGAGCATTTTCCAGCTTGACGTAAAAAGTGCATTCTTGCATGGAGAACTTAGTGAAGAGGTTTATGTGCAACAACCTCGAGGCTATGAGAAAAACGGAGAAGAGCACAAGGTGTATAAGTTGAACAAAGCTTTATATGGCCTCAAACAAGCTCCGAGAGCTTGGTACAGCAAGATTGAGGCATATTTCAGCAGGGCAGGATTTGAAAGGTGTGAATATGAACATACATTATTCACAAAGTCGAAGGAAGGAGGTAAGTTTTTAATTGTGAGCTTGTATGTTGATGATTTAATATACACTGGAAATGATAAACAAATGTGTGAAGAATTTAAGGAATCAATGAAGTTAGAGTTTGATATGTCGGATTTGGGTTATATGAGATATTTCCTTGGCATTGAAGTGCTGCAATTGCCTGATGGTATTTATGTGTTTCAAAGGAAATATGCAAATGAGGTTTTGGAAAGGTTTGGAATGGACAGGAGCAATTCTGTCAGGAATCCAATGGTTCCAGGATATAAATTGGCAAAGAATGAGAAGGAGCCTGAAGTTGATGCAAGTTTGTTTAAACAGGTGGTTGGCAGTCTAATGTATTTAACTGCAACTAGACCAGATTTGATGTATAGTGTGAGTCTTATCAGCAGGTTCATGTCCAGACCTACTGAAGAACACTGGTTGGCAGCTAAAAGATTGCTGAGATATCTTAAAGGCACAACTAATCTCGGAATTTTCTACAAAAAGGGTAGCAGCAACCACCTCACTGGATACTCATATGGCAGTAGGCAACTAACAGGTTACTCGGACAGTGATTTTGCTGGAGATTTTGAGGATCGAAAGAGTACAAGTGGGTATGTGTTCATGCTGGGTTCTGGTGCAATTTCCTGGTCGTCAAAGAAGCAGCCTGTGGTTAGTTTATCTACCACAGAGGCTGAATATATTGCTGCTGCTTCCTGTGCTTGTCAGTGTGTTTGGTTGAGGAGAATTTTGAAGAAGCTTGGTTATGAACAAAACAGCTGCACTTCGATTATGTGTGACAACAGCTCTGCAATAAAGCTGTCTAAAAACCCTGTTCTTCATGGAAGGTGCAAACATATCGACATCAGATTTCATTTTCTCCGTGAACTGGTTAAGGATGGTGTGGTTGATCTAGTTCATTGCAACACTCAGGAACAAATTGCTGATATCATGACCAAGCCATTGACGTTTGAAGCTTTCATGAAGCTGCAGAAATTACTTGGCATGAGTGAAGTTCCTAGTATAAACTGATGATTCAGTTTAAGGGAGGGAATGTTGAGTGTTTACTTAGCTGTCATATTGTTGACAGTTAAGTAAACACTCAACAGTTGCCAAAGTACACGTTGCAAATTCCCAGACAACGAACTCTCGGTCTCTTTTTTAATGTTTAAAAATTGAACCTTAAAATTTTAAATTTTAAAAATTTAATAAGTATTATAAAATTAGTTAAAATTTAATAAAATCAAAGAATTTAAATTATAATTAAAAGAGATAGTTAAAAAGTTAAAGTTTAATTAAAAATAATTATTAAATAAAATAATTAATTTATTTTAATTTATAAGAGCTTATTAATTTACGAAAATAATTTATTAATTAATAAAACAACAAGAGTTAATTGAACCGAAAAAGCCATTTGAAAAGACTATAAAAGGCACAGAGTTTGCGTTTTTTTCGTTAAAAAGAGAAAAGAAAAGTACATTAAAGAGAGCCCCTGCACAATCTCATCTGCCCAACACCCATGGCGTCATCACGTAAAAGCCTATTCAACTCCTCAGGTGAGACCTTCAGATCATGAAAATCTCTTTCCATAGTTAGTGCATAAGTCGCCAGAAAATCTACACACTTGTTTCCCTCATGATGTACATGAGTCAAATCCACTTGCCAATCTCTGCTGAGGAGCGTATGAATTTGTCTAAGAAGTCTAGTATTAGCATTGTGTTTATAATCATCTTGGGTTAAAAAATTGACTGTCAAAAGACAATCGATGTCCAGTTTCACACGGCAAAATCCGTTGTCCCATGCCATATTTAATCCATCCGCTATAGCCAAAGCTCTGCATAGAGAGATGTGCAGCACCCAATGTTTCAACAATCCCCTCTGATCCAGTGTCCATCAAAACTACAAAGAAAAGAACCTGCTCCTGCTTGTCCGGATGCTCCTTTAACAGCACTGTCACAATTTAAAGAGACCCAGCAGCTCGGGGGTTTCCTCCATTTAACGTGGCATGCTTCTTTCCTGCCACTAGTGCTTTGAATGCATTGCAAAGTGTACCTTGCCTTCATACTGAAATCTGAAAGCATTTTGATTTCCTCTGCAAGTTGAGATGCTTGAATGTGCTCATTGCAAAAGATATGCGTGCTTCCCATAGTTTCCAGTAAGTAAGCCCAAACATCGAGGCCTCTCCCCACTAGAAAAAAGGGTGGTCATACGTCCTCTAAGATTTTGAATCATCAAGTCAGCAAAATTATTATTCATGAACTGAGCCATTTGACGTGACGGAACAAAGATCTTCCAAACATCCTGAGCCAGCTTGTCGCTAAGTATATGATCGACATCCTCTTTCTCGCTGCCACACCGACTACAAGCTTAATTATCTATTATGTGTCCTTTAACACATTACTTATTAGTGAGGAGAGCTCCCCATAATGCTAACCAGAGGAACACACGAACTTGTTGAGCCCCCTCATAATTCCAAATTACATCCCACTTATTGTCTTGTGAATCCCAGATGTCACCCATTATCAAATCATAGGCTGATTTGACATAAAAGTGTCCATTGCTCGTCCTATCCTAGAAATAGCTAGCATCTCCATCATCCTGGCTTGGTGGCTTAGTTCCTGCAATAATAGAAAGGATTTGGTGTGGAAAATCTCGGTTAAAGAGATTCCATTTTCAATTGCCATTAAGACCAATAAAGTTACAAATTGGAAGAGCAAGCTCTTCCTTTGTGATATCCCGACAGGCAAGAAGTTTAAGAGGCCTCACATTGGCAAGCCAATTGTCAGCCCATAACCAAACTTTACTGTCATTACCAATCTCTGATCGCATGCCCAACTCCAAATCAGGCCATATTCTCTTAATATTACGCCAAATAAGGGATCTGTTTTGGTTATTACGAGACGGGCCTTTAAGATCCTCTCATATCTTAATATTGCATATTTAATCGAACCAAAAGGATTCCCCAAGTTTTGACAAATTCAAGATTTAAAATACCTAAAGCGACATAGGATAGCAACACACCTCTATTTTCCATAAATTTGGCATTGAGCAAGAGGTTTGTGCTTGACAATCAACATATTACATTAGCTATTAGTTAATTCTATTAGTAGTTAATTGATAACGGATTATATTAGTTGATTTAATCAGAAGATAACATCAGTTGTTTATTTAAAGATATTTGATAAAAGTAGTTGTTTATGTATAAAATAATTTATGATGACATGACTTTAAAAAAAAAATTATGAGGACATAAGTATTATATCTTAATAATATTTCTTTAAATATTATCGTAAGAATTTAGATTTTATATATTTAATTTCATAAAAATTAAGTTTATAACTCTAATAAAAAATATAGAACATATATAATAATAATAATAAAATGTTAGTTGGGAATTAATTTTGTTCTCGTATTTTTTTGAAATAGTATATTAATTTAAAATATACAAAATAAGATGAATTATGTAAAAGAAGGGATACGATAGGGATGAAAACGTAAAATGTATTCCCTAACTTTTATATTGTTTAGTTACAAGAAATAGATATAATAAGAAATGACATAACTGCAATAAATTTTAAAAAATCATAGGCTTTTATTCTTAGGCGGGGGATGTGGGTATAAACTTGAATCAAATAGAATAAGAGATAAAAATATTATTAGAATATTATAAATTATTTTCAAAATATTATTAAGATATTATCTTATATTAGTTCTTAATATTATTATTAAAATCACATATTATGAATTTTTATATTAATTTTTAACAATTATTTAGTTACGATCTTTTATATTAAAATTTTAACAATTATTTTATTTACAATCTCTTATCTTAATTTCCTTAATAATTATTTTATTTTATTTCATCGATACTTTTATTTTTATCATAAAAATTATTTATGATTATTTTAAAATTTAATAATTTAATAGATCATTTGAAAAATTTTACTTAATTATTTATAAAATATAAAGTATTTTAATTATTTAATTACAAAATAAATTATATAATAACTAAATTTGAATTAAAAATTTTTATTATCATTCTTAACATTTGATACCAAATATTGGTATAACTATTAAATTGGTTTAATCTCGTACCAAACACGCATAATCAATAATTTTATTATTATTTCGATTCCCACTTTTTTTTTCCATTTTCATTCTTATTCTTATTTTTTATTTTCATTTGTTTCATGGCTGACAATGAAAAAACTTTTCATTCATGTTGAGTGATTATAAGATTTATTTTGTAAAAAATTAATTAAAATACTTTGTATTTAATAAATAATTAATAAAAAAATTTCAATAATTTGTAGAATTATTAAATTTTAAATAATTTTTATGATAAGAATAAAATTATTAATAAAACAAAATAAAATAGTCATTAAAAAAGTTAATATAAAAGGTCACGCAGCTTTATAATAATATTTTGATAAGAAAATTTTATTAATTAAACAAAATTTTAGGAAATAAAAATAGCATTTTCATTAATATCTCTTTATTACTATTAAATTATACGAAATATTTTGATTTTTTTACTCTGTCCATTTCTGTAACTTATTCAGCAAATTATGAATTCAAAAACCTTTACAATTAATACCGTTATATAACGTTTTACTTCAATTGATTCTGGTATAATCGAAGCCACTTACTTGAACTTCGAAACAAATTGTGTTCATCCCGTGTTTGTTATGTGTTTGATATTATGGACTTCAGCTCAAGTTTTGAAATATAATAGCCGGTTTTCAAAACTTACTGAGGATTAGAATATTAGACTTTTGAGTAATATTATTTTAAAATTTATGAGGTGCATTTCATTCACATGCATAACATGAGTATATACACACGTGAATATTGATTTAGAAATCATTACAAAGATAGTATATGCACTCAATTAATATGTTCCGGGGTATGAAAGCTTTAAAATGGTGATAATTTGATTGTGTATTGCTTATGTCTTGAATTTTGGTTTGATGGATTATAATTAGTAATTTGGAGTTAATTGTTACAATTAGAAAATGGATAAATTAAAATGTACATTTAGTCTAAGAAGAATGTCAAATGGTAAGACAAGTTGATACATGAAAAATTAAGATGACTAAGCCTATAAAATAAGTGACTTTTGGCATAGAAAATGAAGTGAGAAATGGTAGTAGTGATTGAGTGACAAATGGCCAAAGATATTGGTGACATTTGGCAGCCATATAAGAAGACATACTTACTCCATTTGTATGACATGTGTCTTTCTAAAATAAAGACACCTTGCACCAAATGGCTTAAGAAAATGTAGAGTCATGTTTCTCTCTAATTGTTTCTTCTGCATGCTTTCTTCTTCTCCTCCCTCTCACTACTGAAACACACACATAACCCATAGCTTTGAAATTTTGCTTTAATTATATTCATTGTCACTCCAAGATCCATACAAGATACTGCACAAAGATAGCTATAATATATTATCATCTCTTTGCCCTTGCTGAAATCATTCTACTCCCATCTTGTTCTTAGAATTGTGATTTCATGCATGGAAGGCTAGGTTAGCTTGATAATGGAGGTATTTGAGTTTATCAAGAAGTTGAAATACTGATCTCTTATGATATAAAATAATAGAACTTGTTGATGACTAAATTGGGAATTGATTGATTGAAGTATTGGTGTTAAATATGTGATGGGAAAATGATGCATGAATGGTAGTTTCTGTTCTGTTTAGCATGTATGAAAAAATAGTTTATGAGCTATTAAATGAATGATTTTGAGCTGGAAATTGAGATGAAATTGATGAGGAATTGAGGTACAATTAAGGTATAATTGAGGTATAATTAATATACTGTCATTAAGGTGTTTTGAATTTGATATAAAAGAGTTTTCTTTTGAATCTAGAAAAAAAATAGGGATGTTAGTATATGTGTAAAAATGATTGTTAGTGGCATAAATGAATAGAATTTAGAGAGCTTTATTGTAACCTAAATGAAAGCTATATTCACACGAATTGTAGTAGCCTTTGAGAGTATAAATTCTAGAAATTTGAAGTGTTAATGATGACCCTAAGTAGATGAAATTTGTGGAGAATTAAGGGAAATTGGATAGTGCACGATCGGGCCACCCATCCCACAATCATGGGAAGGTCACCTACGATCGTGGCCAAAGCTTTGAAATGATAATTTCGATTTTGTAAATTTATTGAACCAAATGAGGATAATTCACTCTACATTGGTGTATTTCGACTTGATTAAGGCTTAAAATGAACCTAGATTGTTGCTTGATTAATTGGTTAAGGGTTTAATAAGTTTAGGTTGTTAATTGATGTCATTACTTAAGGAATGGATTGTTTTGATATCAATGTACTTAAATCTAGAAATTATGAATTGTTAAAGGAATAAAGGTTTTCTTATGAATGCAAATATGATCCAAAGGATATAAGTAAGGTGTATTAGGTACGAATGAATGAGAATAGGGAAATTGTGTGAATGTATATTGCTAGAAAAGGTTGATGAATGTATGATTGATGAATTTAGAGTAATCAAACTTACTCAAGGTATAAACCTGAATACAAAGTGGTAATTACAAGGTATAATAATTGAATGGTCAAGACTTGTGAATAAGAATACATACCCAGAAAGGTCAATTGAGCATGCATTGAACATAACACAAATACATGTACATGATTGTATATTAATATGATTGAACAAATTAGTTATTGTGAACTACGTGTGTATTGCTTGACTATAAATGCACAAGTTGATCGCCAACACCTAGACATTGCCAGATCATCAAGGCAATAACTTTTCTGGAGTATACTATGAGTTAACCTAGATGTGTAAACTTAATTATATATGCTTCTGTTGAATTGTATGTGTAATGTAGACTGTCTAAATAATTGAATGATGAATTCCGGACTTAGACCCGAAGAATTTGATATATGACATGAGCACATTGAATGAAAATTACTAAAAGCATAATATGTGAATTGATGCATCTCATTACACTGAAATGTATGATAAGATAAAGGAGTTACGACTGAAGTAGCTAATGTGTGAAAAAGAGCTTTAAGCTCAGGATTGTGCACAAAGAGCCACAGGCTCAGATGACAATAAGCCTGATATCCACAACAGATACGGGACAGTATATGAAATGAGCCCGGTATCCATAATAAATATGGGATAGTAAATTGGGTTGATAGGCGCTCGGTCATAACAAAGCAAAATAAGAAAGAAATTACATGTGCATTTGCATATACAATTATACATGTATCATATGAATGATTGTGATGAACTATTGAATTGTTATGAAATAGTGATACACAATGTTCCTAGACAGTACTTGTTGAAATATGAAAAAGTGTGATGTGGTATTCAATACTGGATTTTGTAATATACTTGCTGAATTAAGTTATGTAATTTATTTTGGTGTTCTGACTTGAGTGAAACATCAATGATGGTTCACTCACTGAATTTGCAAACTCATCAAAATTGTAAATGTTGATTTTCAGGTTCAAAGAAGTTCTAGCTACCGAGGTTATATAGTAGAAGTCTAATACTTGCATTTTGGGGATAAGAATGGCTCAAAGGTCTAGTCAGCTGATATTTGAGGAGTCTAGTTTAAAATGTTTTCAGTTAGCATCCCATTTTATGTTGAACATTTTTATATGGAGTATTGAACTCTCAAATGTTATGTAATGTATATAAATGGATTATGAATTGTAATGATACAATGTAAGTTTGATGTTTGTGAATGAAATGAGAAGAATTGATCATTTGAAATTCTTGTGATATATGTGATGCCTTTTAGTTAATATGATTGTTCTAACGTGCCATTTCTGTAGAGTATATTCTCGACTATCCGTGGATATATTCGGGCATATGTGCTATGAGAATAGTATGTTACATATGCCTATAATCTCTAACCATTATTTTTGATGTTAGGCATGTAATGGAATTTATATTGCGACATACAGTTCAAATAGCATGCTTCATTAGTGCCCCAAATAAGTTCATTATACCATTTTCCTTATGATTAGAGTCAACTATCATAATCTCCCTTACTTCTATTGAAATGCAATAACACCACCAATGCTTATTCTAAATGAGCGGATTAGAAACAATGAAGAAAAAGATATTCAACCCCAATTCAGTATCTAAAATGTTATTTCATGGTCAATCCTAATATAAATAAATAAAATACAATTACTAAGCCAGTATTGAATGCATCAATGGCAATATCCAAATCATTGCCAATATGTGTTGCATATATGAAGCCAATATGCAAGAAATTAATAGATGGTAAGGATAAGGATTTGTCCACATTTTTCTTCCGTATTTAGTTTACATCTGTGTAATAAGATTACATCAATTTCAATGCATCAATAGATATAACAATGTATTGGTTTTAATCTAGGAATTAAGGCAATTCTATTTTATAATATCATAAATTGGACTGATTTAGTATTATTTCATTAAATCAAAGAAAGCAAGAGATGTTTTAGATTTAGTTTTGATGGTTGAGTGAGGGGTGATGATGAAGTTAGATTGTTATGACATATATTCAAATAATATAAGCCTTACATTGTTTTATCCAAACCAAATATATTCTAAGTTTTAGGTTCTATATCTAGTGAAAGTTTGATTATAATCAGAAAAAATAATTATATCCTCTTATCAATTTGCTAACAGATAACAAATTTTCAAAATGTTAGTAAGGTTAAGAGCTCACAAAATAAATTAAAAAAAGAAAAAAGTAGAGAAAAGAAAAAGGAAAAGTAAGTTTTTATGCAAAATAAAATTGTATGGGAATTGCTTATCTACTGTTCTTTTTCTCTATAAGAAAGATGGATAATAGAAAATGTGCATTAATTGCATGTTTATAATCAATATAACATTAAAGTATCACCATCTCATTCTTAAGTTAGATAATATGCTAGATGAGTTTTATAGGTTTAATATCTTTATGAAAATTGATTTAAATTCTAGATACTATCAAATTAGGATGAGGGAAGTAGGTGAGTGTTAAACTACAATCAAAATAAAAAATGACTATGAATGGTTAGTAATGCCATTTGAAATCACAAATACACTAAGCTCTTTTATAAGATTAATTTGCATTCATTAGAAGTTTGATGTTTTGTATTTTGATGAACATATGTGTCATTTATAACATACAAACTCAAATAACAAACAAACTCAAACACACAATACTCAAACTGATGTTCATATATAATCATTTAAATAAAGACTTGAACTAATCACAATCGCTTGTCAAAAATTAGGAATTTCACTTATACAAGTAAAAGCACTAGGGACATATAACCATTTAATAAAAACTTCAAGAAGAGTTTGTTTTTATAATGACATGTTGATCATATGGATTCTAAGTAACATAATTCATAACATGTGATGCCCTAACCAATCAGTCTAAATACCTATGAAGATCACCTTCCAACCTTGTCCAAAACTATATATATATAAGAATAAAGAAACAAGATAATATTGAAGCACTCATCGTGAAAATTACTGGAAAAACAACATTAAAGGGAGAAACTAAAGTTATTGGACCATCATCATTTGGAGAGGATATGAAATCATGAGATATAAGATTGCTTCATTCGCATTTTTCATTCAATGACAATGAACCTTGTTATTTTCATGGAAATTATAGTTGATGAATATTTTCACTTTTATATGACTTTCATATGCTTGACATTTTTTTAAAAGTATAACTTGCTTTATATGGATTATACATATTTGAATTTCTTTCTTTTATGACTGATAAAGAATGTTTGTCACCTTGATTAGGACTTAAGTAGGAGTAATTCATTCTTACTCTAATAAGACCCCTTTTCTCTCTTTAGTTTCGACATTCTTATTTGTATATAGATTCAAATATCAAATAGATCATGTAACTTCTTATTATTGGTATTGTTACCTTCTTATTTTGAATAATTATGAGAACTATAAAATTTCAATTAAATAAACTCATTATGTATGAGTAGGAGATGATAATTATAGATACATATAAATAAGTTATCAACAATTTATTAATTGTCTATTAACTAATGATTCGAAAATTCAATTGGTTCAGTCGATTTAACCGTAAAAACCTTGAATTGTCAGACTTTTTTATTATATTTTTAATTTTTTGGTTCGATTTGCTTTAATAACTCTTGTTGTTAAAAATCAATCAATTAGTTAACTACTCGGTCAATTTTTGTAAATTAATAGGTTCTTATAAACCAAAATAAATCAACTAATTTTTATTTAACAATCTCTTTTTTCAATTAAACTTCAAATTCTTTGATAGGTAATGACAATCTCTTTCAATTATATTTCAAAATTTTTAATTTTTATTTAATATTTAGTCAGTCTTATGACGATGTTGAACCTTTTAAACCTTAAATTTCATTTTTAAAACACTACTTTCAACTACCGATGAGCAACTATATTTTTAAATTATAATATGTAAGATAAGCTTTAACATTCAAAATGAATTCTTTTTAGAAAGTTTGAAACTTAGAAACAAAGAAAAAAATTGTTTTTTTTTTTGCAAAGCAATTCTTTAACTGTAGAAACAGATTAACATATACAATTGATATTAATCAATAATGTATATATGATTCGATATTATAATCTACTATTTAAATTTTCTTTATATTGGTAGAAGATAATTTTAAATATGTATCTCAACTGTGGTTATCATCTATTGTAATTAAATTGAAATTTTATTTTTTTATTTTTTATTTTTTATATATATACATTATAGCAATTTGTGTAATAATTAATCAAAGTATAATTATAAGAGCATATCCTAAAAAGGAAAGGATAATTCGGATAAAGTAAACACACATAAGAGGGGGGTGAATTTTTATATGTGAATGTTATGCATATAAAAATTCATAGTACTTTAAAATCGATAAGCTCCTGCAAAATAAACTAAATAGAAGGGTCCTATAAACTTTCAAAAAGATCCTGCCAATGTTGAAAAAGAAAGGAGCTTGTTAATTGGAGAGGAGCCTGTTATCACTCAAATAGAAAGGAGTTAATTAATCGAAAGGATCCTACTAATGCTCAAAATGATAGGAGCTTGCTAACTTTTTGAAAGAAACCTCTTGTGATATAAAAACAGAAGGAGCCTACTGAAAAATTAAAGGAGCCTCTTGAAAACTTATAATGAGAAAATTTAAAAGCAAGGAAGATTGATAAAAATGACATAGTAGATTTATACTAATACGACTTATAATGAAGCCTATATTCAGTCCCTAAATATCCAACTTGAGTATTTCACTATAAAACCAAGTAGTAATTTGATGAGCCTCTTGAAGCTCACAAGAGTATATTTTGTTGGAAATAACCCAACGTGTGGGTACATATATATACTTTATTAATTTTATATTATAAGCTATCATAAGGTTAAGCCCGGTTAAAGTGATCTACTAAGGTTAAAGGCTTTGGGCTATATAACATCAAATAAAGTATAGGCTTTAATGTGTAGAGACTCAATAGTCTAATTTCAATTTTATGATGAGCCAAAATAGAAATAAGACAAATTATATAAAGATTTGGGGTTATGATCCCCAAGTCATATGAATGATTGTCTATTTTGATATCCTATCAGTTAGAAAAGAGATGGTCTTTAAGAGAAACTAGACGTACATATTAACTTAGAAGACAAATAACCACATGATTTAATAATCACGTTGTTCTCATGAATTCAGGTACGCTTCCGCAACAAATTTAATTATTATTGATGATTTGATATGATTGTTTTTGTGATTTGTGATGATTTTCACCATAAGGAATTAAATTCTATCAAGTGGTATCAGAGCCTCTTTTATGTTAGATTATTGAGAATTTTTTAATTATTTGTCTTCCATATGGACAGATTATTTTTGTTTATTCAGATCTAGTTGTTCAGATACATATATATGGTTTTAACTCCTTGATTATGTTTCGGTGAAATATCTTTTGGAGAAAAGAAAAAAAACTGCCAAAGTAGTCACGATTCGTTGCTTTCAATGGGTATTTTCAAAAGCTTTTAATGGATAAAAGTGGTTTGAACGTTCTGTTAAGTCAAGAAGACTTCACTTCTTTTATTAATTTTGATGAAAGTTAAATAATAATAATAAAAGAAGTGTGTGAATTGTTTTGATAAGTTTGTTAAGTGCGCAGATAAACGTAAGTAGCACAAATCATCAAATCAAGATGATATTCAAAGAGCTGACTAAGACAAAGTGTAATACGGACCAGACGAGGTCACAAGTCATAAGACGAAGCAAAGTTATAAGACGAAGCGAAGTCGTAAGATGAAGTAAAGACATAAGATGAAGTGAAGACATAAGATGAAACATACAAATCAAATCAAGACGATATAATTGAAGACTAATCTACAACGTCAGTTAGTTAGTTGGAGTTGGAGTTGGTTACATGACTCAACTAGTAACTGATCTCTGAAGATTCTACAAGCAGTTTTCTCAAGAAGACCATTGGAGAATTAGACTATAAATATTAGTTGTAGTCATAAACAAAACATATAACTTTCAACTTTCAACTCTCAACTCTCCACTCACACAAAACAATTTTGTGATCAAGTGAGTATACTGTAAAAATATCCTGAGTGAAAAGAAGGAAGAAGAGAGATCAAGAACACCTGTGACGTGAGTTTAGAAAACTCAAACAATATCTTTTCTAGTGAAAGGGAAGACTAAAGCCTAAAGAGACTAAGATAGCAGATCAAGAATACTTTGTGAAAGAGACCTGAAGAGGGTCTGGAAGTGAGAAATAATACTTGCAAATTTGCAAGAGATAGTGAAATCTCAGATAAACTCTAAGGACTGGATGTAGCCCAAAGGTTAAGGGTGAACTAGTATAAATCGCGGTGTTATATTCTCTAAACCTTATCTCTTTAATTTCTTATTGTTATAAGAATAGATACTATTTCCTCTGTTGCATTTCCCAAACAAAATAAGTGCATTGTTTTGTAATTGTTTGAATCTTTCAAGAAAATCAAGAAGTTTTTTTAAAGATTACTATCCTAGATCATTTAACACAATTCAACCCCCTTTCTTACGTATTTTACATATTATACGTGATTTTTATAATAACAAATGATTTACTTCAGTTGGTATCATAGCGAAGTTTCCAAGAAACACTGTTATAAAGTGAGGACAAAGGTCCATGGTTGAATCACATGTTTTTATAGCTGAAGGTGCCTCAGTCATAAGACCTCCTGCATTTAATGACGAAGACTATCATTATTGGAAGGACAGAATGTGGCTCTTCATAGAATCCACACACATTGATCTTTGAGATATCATTGAAAGTGGTCCATATATTCTAACAGACTACGAAGAGAAAACCATATCTCGTGACCAATGGTCAGCTGATCAGAAAGCATGTGTTTAATTAAATTCAAAGGCCAAGTTCTTTTTAAGTTGTGCTCTAAGAAGAAGTGAATATGATGCGAATCTGCAAAGGAAATGTAGGACACATTAGCCATTGCACATAAAGGCACAAAACAGGTGAAAGAATCCAAGATTGATGTTCTTGTTCATCAGTATGAGCTGTTCAAGATGAAAGATGATGAGTCTATTGATAAATTGTTTGGATGATTCCAAACAATCATTAATGTAATTAAAGCTCTGGGGAGAATCTATGATAGTCAAGATCATGTCAGAAAGATCCTTAGAAGTCTTCCAAAAAGATGGAGACCTAAAGTAACAACAATACAAAAGGCCAAGGATTTAAGCAAGCTCAAGCTAGATGAATTGCTTGGTTCACTGAAAATCCATGAAGTAGAGCTTGATGCAGAAGATAAACCTAAAAGGGAAAAATCTATTGCATTGAAGGTTGGTCAGAAGAATTAGAAAATGAAGAAAAATAGAAACACGTCTTCAAAAGAATTAAAGATTGAAAAAATAAAAAATGATGATGTCAGTGAATCTGATCAAGATTTAAGTGAAGATGAAGATGAACTATTTTTCATTTTAAGAAAAATTAAAAGGATGTGGAAAAAGAAAACAAAGAGAAATAAAAACACCTCTTTAAAAAAGATTAGCAAAGATGATTTGAAGAATGAGAAAAGCTCTATCGTTTGCTATGAGTGTAATAAACCAGGACATTACAAGTCTGAATGCCCCTTTCTCACAAGAAAACAAACGAAGAGTTAAGGAAACAAAAAAGCCATGATGGCAGTATGGGAAAATCTGGATTCGTCTGAATCTGAATCTAACTCAGAATTATCAGAACAAGCAAACATATGTTTGGTAGTTGAAGGTGAAAGCGATGATGAGGTATTCTCTGACTTTAATGATCTTCAGCATGACTATTTTGAATTGTTAGAAGATTTACATGCTATTTTAAAACAATATAGACTGTTGAAAAAGAAATTTGTTGAAAATTCTAAGAACACAAAAATCTTAGAAGAAGAAAATGTCTGCCTTAAGAAATAAGTAGACGATATGAAAAAGAAAGTAACTATAGATAGATATGAGGAGATTAATCAATTAAAGGATTAATATTCTTTCAGTAGATTTATCAAAATTTACAGAGAGTACAAAAAGGATGAATGATATGATTGGAAGTTATAGACATCCAGATGATAAAA
>JAOTAY010000006.1:8138162-8151020 GCA_025629805.1 Erythroxylum baracoense
TCACATTTGATAGTATATACTACATGTTGTTTTAAGCTTCCTTGAATCTCGAAGATTACATGTATGCCCATAGAGGCGGAAGTGATGTCACAACGGTTTGTAAAGGATTAGGAAAATCTGTTGTTTTAGAAAATTCGTCAATTCCACAAACTTCTTCTGGTCATTCATGTATGCATGTCACTCTAATTTTGATTCGTTTAACGATTTAATAATCTGACAATATCTAAGTTTTATACTTATTGTGTTTCAGGTAAACCGTTTCATACTAGCAGTTCATCTGGAGAACTTGTCTTTCATACTAAATCTAGTGACTCATTCACTGTATCCTTTACAAGTTTAGCTATAGCGGAAACGCTATTACATAAGGGTATGAAAAACCCTACACCTAAGGGAAGAACTATTACTGTTTCAATTGGTGCCTTTAAATATGCAAAGACCATTCTCGGGAATCCAGACATTGGGAACTCATTTACCTTTACCAACTCTCATGCCACTTGGAATCCAAAAAAATAACTATATCATTGTCATTTATCGATGCAACCAACCGGGCTCAACTTTAAAGTTGATTTAATATTGTATCTGTAAGAATTTGTCAAACAAGCTCTCTACCAGTTAGGGTTTAAGCTACGTACTATTGAGTGTGGACTGTTATTGTTCTTATTCTATGACTGTATGAATTATTAAATTTCTAATTCAAAGTTTGTACTACTCTATATATCATATTATTATATTGATACAATATTTAAATTTCTTATAACTAATTTTTGCAATGTTAATAAATATTAATGATTAATTAATAAAACTGTTTAACACTTCAAATTATGTTGTATGTTTTTTCAACAATACGTTGTAAACATATTCAAAACAAATCTCCAATAAAACATATCTTAATTATGATAGATTATAAAAATGTTAGTTTAACAATTTTGAAAAATGTCAACCCCTTGGAGACAATTTAGGCAAATGATCACCAAATGTGTTGCAAATTACTGTAAAACCTTTAGTGACGATTTTTAGAAATCATCATCCAATGTGGACCATTTAGTGATGATTTTTAGAAATCGTAACTGAATGAATAACATTTAGTGACGATTTTCAAAATTCATCACCAAATATTGATCTTTTGGTCACGCTTCCAAATGTCGTCACCAAATGGTCACTTTTAGTAACAATGTCAAAAACATAGCAAAAAATCAAACGTCTTTTTATTGACGATTTTGTATAATCGTCGCCACTTGTGAACCCTTTGGAGACGATTTAGGACATTAGTCACCAAATGTTTAAGAAATTATGGTGACGATTTCTGAAAAGCATTACCAAAAGTTAATTTAGCGACGAATTTCTAAAATCGTCACCTATTGTGGATCATTTTGTGACGATTTTCGGTAATCGTCACTAAATGTTTACCATTTGGCGACGATTTTTGTCATTCGTCACAAAATATTGTTCCTTTTGTGACACTTTTTTAGTTAGTCGCTAAAGGCTTCGTTTTAATAATGATTTGTAAATTCGTTGCAATATAATAACTTTTGCCAATGATTTTGCGAACATTGCAAAAAAAAACATAGCTAAATATCTGCTTTGTTGTAGTGTCTCTCTCACTATTAATGGCTATTCCAGTGATAGGGAGACGTTGCCCCTTCTCGCCTGAATGACAATAATTCTCTCTTATTATTGATGATTGTTCCAATGAGAGGAAAAGGGACAACAATTAGCAGTAAAAAGGATATAGATAAAATTTAGCAAAATATATAATTGAAATAAAAATCAAAATGAAAGGTTGAAGTACAAGAACAACTAAAACATATACTTACTTTTAGCCATCAAGATACCCGTAAGTGTAAGATATGTTTAGTTATTAATTTAAAAGTCATCATGATAAAAGAATGGAGTTATATTTTCTAAGGATGACATAAGAGTTATGTTGATTTTAGAACTACTAATTTATTTGATTAAATCAATAATTATTATAAATAAGTTCCTAATTAAAATAACATAATTATGATTATCAATTTTATTAGTTTAATTGTATAAGTAAAATAATTATATTTATTAAATTGGTTAGTTCAATAATAATTAGAAATGAGTTTTTAATTAAAAGAAAATAATTATAATTATTAATTTCATTAGTTTAATAATAATTAGAAGTGAGGTTTTCTGTACACTATAATAATAATAGTTTCGTTTGATAATGAGTATATCTTAGTCAAATAAATTATTTATTTTTAGTCAAATAATTTATTTATTTTATGACTTCTAAGTTTTGTAAGCAATTAGCAAGCCTATAATTTTTAAGGATTTATTTTTAGTAAAATGCCCATTATAATGAGGACACCAGACTTTTGAAATTACAGCATAGATGAGATATGTCATTATCGTATTAACGCAGTTATTCCATATGCGATTACATCTTATGGAAGATTTACCATAATTTGTTATTGGGTTAATTGTGAAAAAAAATTCCAACTTTACTCAATTTTGTAATACTAGTTCAAATTTTGATAAGTGACACTAAATACTCGAATTTTTAATTTCTTACAAAAATAACCGATGTTAAGTTCTTGGTTAACATTACTCACGTAACATGTCATGTAAGATTTTCTTTTTCAGTACATGAATGCCACATAAGACAGTGATGCCACATAGAATATTTGTCATTCAATAAAAAATATGTTAAAATATTGAAAGCCTAACAGACTTCCTTCTCCTCCCTACTAGTTTTCAATGTGTTTTTACTTCTCCTAGGCAATGAAACCAAACTCATTGTTAAAATGCTATTTGGAATGAAATCAACATCGCTCGACTAATTATATAAGCCTCTGCTTTTTGCGATAAGCAAACTATAATTGTCATCATTATGTTTCAAAACAGAAGCTAATGCACCAATCAAAGGATGACTTGTGGGACCTGTGCCACTAATGAGTAGTCGCAGAATCTATATTGCACCCATTTCCACTAAAGACTCAATTTTAGGAATTAATGAATTCATAAGCTTTGGATTCAATGGTGCCATATTTCTTGATATACTTGATATACTTGGACTAGCACTTACAAGGTAGCTTAACCTAAGGAGTAAGCATAAACATACACAATTGGGTCATAAACCAGAGTGAAATCTTGGGATCTACTAAGAACCAGCCCTGGACAACAAAAAGCATTGGGGTCTGTCAAGAATGTAGGGAAACCCAAAGAGGGTTTATTAGCTAAAGTGAGAGTTGATGTCAGCGCTAATAGGCTAGAGAACCTAGTAGCTAACAATATTGAAGAAAGTGGACGAAGCAAGGGAGTCCCAATGGATGAGAGAGGAAGTTATGAAGATGATGAAGGGTATCGCAGAGTTGATGTACCTAAGAAACACTAGCGGGGAAGAGAAGGAAGCCAAAATAATTTTAGGGTTAATTAGTTTTGACTTATTTTTATTTTAAAATAAATGGTTAATTATTAAAAAAATTCAAGCTTTACTTAATTTTATAATTATAGCTTAAATTTTAAAAAGTAATAATCAAATACCTAATCTTTTAATTTTTTTTAATTTAATCTGACTTTGGTATCTCCGTTAATGGAATTAATGTGGCATAAATTTAGGAATTAAATGTTTGCTCCTCTGTGCAAAACTTATACAACTTCCATAAAGCATAACAAACGTGATCATTGTCACAGTAAGAATTCTTCACACTCTAATTTAAAATAATAATAATCCTGATTCAATTCGAACCATACCAACCTGAAGACTTCGATGATGAGGTTGTGATTCTCATTGCTGTTTAGTGTGAGATAGCAGGCTAAAATGTCTTCAAGCTCTTCGGGCTTGTTAATACCCTTCTCTTGAATTATCTCCATCATTGAATCTCTGAAGTCATCATTTCGTGGATCCAATAAAAATGTTACTGTTGCAAAACACTCCAACCTTGTCATCGGTGCTTTTTCTTTTTTTGTTTTCTTCTTCCTTGTTCTAAACTTGACGTTTCTCATGTCTTCAATAGCTTTCACTTTGCAAATTTCTGTTGTTCTTGGGGAGTGAACTCTGACTATGCTGCTCTCCTTTGGCCTTTTGCTCTATAGTTCCCTACTTATGTACATAGATTTCTACTGCCTCTCACTCCTTGACTTTAATTCCTCTATCTTCATCACTTTCAATTTTGCCACTCACAAGTCAAGTTTTTGGAAGAAAGATCTACACATTCCTTTACATCAGCAAAAGTAGAGTATGCGTCAATCTCTCTCGAGTATGATGCTTTTGAATTCACCAGAGAGACATAGAAATGTAGGCAAAACCTTTTAGTAAATGTTTTTAGCTATGTTTGGTAAAATGTAGTCAAATTTTTTATTTATGTTTTAATGAGATATTATATCATGTTGGAATAAATTATTTGTTACATTTTTAATCCATGTTATTGTATATAATGTTTCAATATATTTTTATTATTAATCTATTATAAAAATTATACAAAAATAAATGATAATTTGAAGCATTGTATATAAAAATATATCTTTAAATTTCAACGTATACAAGATTTTAATTACAACTTCAACAATTCTTATATACCAAATAATAAATACAGATATTAGTTTACAAATTATAATACAAATAACTATGTTGTTACATCTCCTTCAAATTTTTAATTCAAGAAAAAGGTATTAAACTTAAATTATAATAAAAACAGGAATTAAGAGAAAAAAAAGGTATAAGAGACGTAATTAATACCGTTTACTTTCATCTTTATTGCTTTGATAATCCGAGCCAAGTATTTTTTTTTTTAGGTATTTATCATGCTTGACTTACTTTTTTCGATTATGTTGTAATTCAGCCTTAAGTGACTTGTTTTCCTCTTCAAGATAGTGAACATATGTGGATCTTGATGAGGTCAAAATATTTGGCTTAGCGCTAAAGCCAATACCTTTGATATAACCATAACATGTACTAAGCACAACATTGCAAATGTCTTCTACATTGAGCTCATTGCCCTTGGACATTGATTTTTGTAACAACTCCTAGATCTTATTCTAAAATTAAAAAACAATATTCAATGTAAATAGTATTACTTAGTAATACATAAATAAATAAACTTAAAATTTAAACAAATTTTTATACTTACATGGTTTCTTTTCTGCTTCTTCTAACATCCACCCTTACATTGTTTTTTTTTCTGCTTCTTCTGACATCCACCCTTAACCTTCCTTATAGTGAGTAACTTTATACAGTGTGATCCTATAACACTCTTTTTCATGTAGTTCCTTCTCACTATGTTTTATGAAAGGAAAATACAAGGCACAATAAATAATGCAGTGTTTATTGATATAATTATAACTTGTAATCAAAGATCTTACATATTTATTTTGAACGACTACAAATGATTTGGACCCTTGATTGTGAGATGTTTTCATCTTTTCTCTATTAACATTTGCCTTCTCACATTTTCCCAAAATAAAAAAATTAGATAGTTACTAAATCATCTAACAAGATTAATGGAAGCAAATATGAAGGAAAAGAAATCAAACCTGAACTTTAGGATAGGCTCAATAACCACACAAATTATTCCAATTTTTAATGAGACATTCGTTATAGAATATGTCTCCTTGCCTCTACATCAGAAGGAAAATACTTATAAAAATAATGCAACCTATAATGGTGATCCCTGGTCCTTTATTTCAACAATGAAGTCATGCAGTTTGAAACATCAGGGTTCTTAGTAGTGACAACATTCAACTTCATCTATGAACAATAAATAAAAGTGTAATTAATCTTAAAATAAGTGAAACAATATTACATAGAATTAAATAAATTGAAAATTTACTGCAACTTTATCTAAAGCATTTTTGAACATGTTGTCTTCCTTTAAGTCCTTACATACTTAAGGCAAGGAAATTATGTTCTCGCAAAAATTGCTAACTCATTTGACAATTTTGTAAATTGGATCTTGTCTATAGGATGACCTTGCTAAGGATCAATGTGTATTAACAACTTGCTATTCATTGCAACATTTATTCATTGCAATTCACAACCTCTGTTATACCTCTACATCTTTTTTTAATTTTGACAGTGAAACTTGAAATCAAATCAATAATGATAAGAAAGTACATATGATAAGAAAGTACACATTAAACATGTAAATATATATCAAAACATAAGTCTATTTGTAGGTATTAAAGATTAACAAACCTGTAGATCCCTCTGTACTAGTTGATTCATTATTTTTTGAGGAAGAATGAGGTTATGGTTGACCAATTTCATTGGTGGCTAAGGTCAAATGTTGTTGTTTACTAAGAACTGATTGATCTGGTTGAAGTTGTGCTTCCCAACTGATTGATCTGGTTGAAGTTGCGCATCCCTCTGTTTTATAATTTTGATACCCACCACCTTCTTCCCTTTGTTTCTAAATCCAATTACTATATAAAAGGGAAATGTTAGATTATTAAAGCAAAGTGATATGTGCTTAATTGATTATGAATTTATTCCATAACATTTAGTGATAATTGCTATGAAAATGTTTAAGATAGTCATTTTAGTTTATATATGGTTTTAGGCACAATTCAGAAGTGAAGAAGCTAAAGTGAGTCGAAAGCAATGTATTTGGGTTGTTTTCTAAAGATCCACTCTCACTTATCTTCATGGAGCAAGAAGAAGAAGAAGCAGATTAAAAGAAGAAGAAAATATAAAGCATTAAAGAATGGAGAATGAAGGATGCTCAGTGTCTCACGCCCATGCAACACTTCTCACAACTATGAGAAGCTGTGTCACCACCGTGACAAGTGTGTGACAAGTGTTACACACTAGTCAAACCCATGACATACCTACTCATCGTGAGAATTGCCAACTATCCATTAAACCTTACATTTTTTGTATAAAAGCAACATATTCGAAAGATATGAAAGTTTTGTGTTTTTGACTAGGAGAAAACTGAGAGTGAAGCTTTGGGAGAAGATGAGGAGAAGGGGTAAAGCTCCATCCATTTGGATACCTATGGAGAGTCAGCATCCCAATACCAGTTCGGAGGTGACATTGACACTGACGACCCGATTAAGCATTCCTTCTTTGTATTTGTTGTTTCTTTCTCTCTTTAGGAATTGATTGTGTTATCCTATGCCTATAGATTTTTGTGTATGAATGATCATATTCTTGTTAGCATTTGATTATTTGTGTATAAACTCATAGCTAAAATTTCAATATAATCCATAATTGTTATATTTGAGAATCTTTTGTAGTAAATAATGGTTCGTAATCATTAAGGATAACATAACCTAGGTTAAATGACCCAAGCGTATGTGGTTGTTGCTTAGATTGGTCTATTTTCCTAATTCATAATGCAACTGTTCAGTTAAATTTAAAGAGCTTGTTTTAGGTTATTCAGTGGCTAGTTTAATTAACGAGGGTCTCTTAATTAAACACGACTTAAGAGAAAATTGTGCCTAACAGAGATTGTTGTTAATCTACGACCAATAATTGCTACAAGAGGTTTGAAAACAATAAATCAATGAAGTACATTCAACTGGGTATAGGCCGAGATTAAACCAAAGAATCGGACTCCTAACGAATTCATCACTTTCATCATTTTCAAATGTTTTCTTTAATTTGTTTTTGTTAGTTTAGCTTCATTTTATTTTCTTATTTCAAAACCAAACCAACCCCCCTCCCCCAAACGTAAACATTGAGTATTTTCATAACAAAAGCTAACTGAACACTCTCTGTAGGATTAACCTAGACTCACCATTACTATAGTTGTAAGTCTAGTTTATTTTACGTAGTGTTATGATATGCTAGCATCAATTTTGGCACTGTTGTCTGAGAATGCAATGTTTAGTTTTTGTTCTTGATTTTAATTGGTATTTTGTACATATTTGTTTGTAATTAGTTTATTTTCGTTTATTTCTTAATCTTTTCACTTTTTTTTAGTGTTTATGTGTTAAAATTTTTTAAAAAATTCATGGATGGAAGTAATTTTTTATATAACTTATATTCTTAATCTTATAACCAAGTTTGGAATGATCATACTAACTTTACTTATGGATGGGATAATTAACTAAATTACTTCCATAATAGTTTGCTAGACGCAAAACAATTTTCTTATAAATCAGAAGCTTATAATCACCACTCAGGTACATCTATGGAAGACTTGCTTAATCTTATAACTGCTAACAATATTCGTCTTTAACAAAGTAATCAACAGAGTATACAACAGCTCTAGTAGGAAATGAGGCAAGTCCAACAAGATACAATGTCTAGGCTCTATAACATTGTAAACCAGATGAGTTAGATGGCAGATGCCCTCGATCGCCTTAAATCACAAAGAGAAGAGAAGCAATCATCTCAACCTGAAGCATACCTAAGGGACATTAGTGCAGAGACCTTACAAAGTGAAGAGGGGTGAGAATCTTGAGATAACGACTCAAGGAGTTACTTGTGTTGAGGAAGTGGAGAAGGAGCTCAAAGTAGAAAAAGACATATTTTTTACTCACCAGGAAGTGGAGAAGGAGGTCAAAATAGATAAAGACATTTTTTAGCTCAAAGGTGAGTACTGAGTCTGTGATTATTGTTAATACTAACCTTCACGTTTATGTAGCAGATTGGAGTAATTGGACGAGGAAGAAAAGGGTAAATAGACATTTGAGATATTTCCAAAGTACATGGACTCAGTAAAGATTCTGATGATAGGGCATATACTGAATATGGGAGGTCATCAACTGAGAACCTATTTGGAAAAACTTCATGGGGAGGAAGCTCAAACTGTGACACTCGAGAATCATAATTTTTTCATATGAGGAAAGTATGATGTCGAGCCAACGATACTAAGCAAAGGCGCTTCTTGGGAGGCAACCTACGGAAAGTTGATTTCTTTTCTTTATATTTCCACATTTCTTTTTATACGTATGTGTCCTTTAAGTTTATTTGTTTCTTATTTGTTTTTATGTTTGCAATCAAAATGAGAGAGAGAATAAAACAAATAAATAAACATTTTCTCTTTTTCTATTACTTCTAGGATTATATAGTCATCATTAGAGAATGAATTGACTAGAGAAATTCATGGTAACTTGATCATGTACTTTTTCTCTTATGATTGGTCGATGTCCATTATCTTTAGAAATGCAGTGACTAGCGGTAAACAAAAGCCAGTGAGATTTTGAGCCTTTATAGACTGACACATCTATATCGGTCTCATTTTCTTTTGTGTATGTGTGACCTTCATGACATGTACATCCTAACTTTGCCTTGAATTTCTATTTGAGACCATATTCTTATCACAAGCATTAGCATAAAAATGATTGGACATTCTTTGTTTTTCCAAACTACATAAGCAAAATAGCCTACCCATTTTATGATTTGGCCTTTTGATAAGCCACTTTGAGCTTTATTTGCTTTTCTTTGTGTATTAACCACATTACATCTATGGAAGACTTGCTTAATCTTATGACTGCTAACAATATTTGACTTTAACAAAGTAATCAACAGAGTATACAACAGTTCTAGTAGGAAATGAGACAAGTCCAACAAGATACAATGTTTAGGCTCCAAAACATAGTAAACCAGATGAGTTAGATGGCAGAAGCTCTCGATTGCCTTGAATCACAAAGAGAAGAGAAGCAATCATCTCAACCTGAAGCGTACCTAAAGGACATTAGTGCAGAGACCTTACAAAGTGAAGAGGACTGAGAATCTTGAGATAATGACTCAAGGAGTTACTTGTGTTGAGGAAATGGAGAAGGAGCTCAAAGTAGAAAAAGACATATTTTTACTCACCAGGAAGTGGAGAAGGAGGTCAAAGTAGAAAAAGACATATTTTTTAGCTCAAAGGTGAGTACTAAATCTGTGATTATTGTTAATACTAATCCTTCACGTTTATGTAACAGATTGGAGTAATTGGACGAGGAAGAAAAGGGTAAATAGACATTTGAGATATTTCCAAAGTACATAGACTCAGTAAAGATTCTGATGATAAGGCATATGCTGAATATAGGAGGTCATCAACTGGGAACCTATTTGGCAAAACTTCACGTGGAGGAAGCTCAAACTGTGACACTCGAGGATCATAATTTTTTCATATGAGGAAAGTATGAAGTTGAGCCAGCGATACAAAACAAAGGCAATTCTTAGGAGGCAACCTAAGGAAAGTTAATTTCTTTTCTTTATATTTCCACATTTCTTTTTATAAGCATGTGTGCTTTAAGTTTATTTGTTTCTTATTTCTTTTTATGTTTACAATCAAATGAGAGAGAGAATAAAACAAACAAATAAACATTTTCTCTTGTTCAATTACTTCTAGGATTATATAGTCATCATTAGAGAATGAATTAACTAGAGAAATTCATGGCAACTTAAGCATGTACTTTTTCTCTTGTGATTGGTTAATGTCCATTATCTTTAGAAATGTAGTGACTAGCGGTAGACAAAAGCCAGTGAGATTTTGAGCCTTTATAGACTGACACATCTATATCGGTCTCATTTTCTTTCGTATATGTGTGACCTTCATGACATGTACATCCTAACTTTGCCTTGAATTTCTATTTGATACCATATTCTTATCACATACATTGACATGAAAATGATTAGACATTCTTTGTTTTTCCAAACTACATAATCAAAACAGCCTACCCATTTTATGATTTGGCCTTTTGATAAGCCCCTTTAGCTTTATTTGCCTTTCTTTGTGTACTAACCATATTACATACTTTTAAACTTAACCCAATATCTTACCCAAGCCATAAAGCTAGTGGAACATTTGTGATTGTTGAGTTTGTGGATGTACAAATTCTAAATGTATGGGTATGCATATATGTGGAATGATTATAATTGTTAGGATGTCATTTTATATCTTATCATTGAAATTCCCATGTTGATGTAGTTTCTTTTAACTTTTATATAAAAATAGAAAGACAAAAGAAAAAAGAAAACATGTTTAAATAAAATTATCACGGAGAAAATGCATATGTGTTGTAAAGTTATTTATAAGTAATCTTTCCTACTAAAGTTGAATTGTATGGGTTACTTGAGTATATTGGATATGAGGCGGATGCTTTCAATGTCACTTCCGATGGTTACAAAGTCTTGTTTATGATCAAATTTTATGAGTGATCTGTAATTCTTATGGTTTATGGTGAGAGAGCTTGAATTTGAGCTAGGAAATATAGTTTTTGCATTCACCATAGTTGATGTACACAATTATGAGTGAATGTTGGTTTTCGCAGTTAATGATATATTAAGTTTTTTCTTATTTCACTAGCTTTAATAGCTTTCATGCTACTTTACCTAAATACATCTCACCTCACCTTACCCATATTACAACCTTAAAAAGTGATTTATGATTATGCATGTGAATCTTAGTGGTGGAGAAATGAAATGATATACAAAGTTGTTGAATGTCATGATCATGAATGGTGTTGAGTATACCTATGAATACATCTTATTTAAACACATTTTCTAAGTCTACCTCTAGATTGTTCAGTTTCTAAAGGTGATGAATGTTGATTGATCATGAGCAGAAGCGTTGAATGTTAAGTTCTTGCTATGATTTTTGAAAGTCATTCATCTATGCTTATGATTATGTATTCTTAGAAAGTATGGGAATTAAGTTAATGTTTTTGGGTCTATGATTTTATTTTAGATGTTTTACTCCAAGATAGTCAAAAGTTAAGTGTGGGGGAAATTGACATGTGCTTAATTCATTATGAACTTATTCCATAACACTTAGTGATTATTGCCATGAAAATGTTTAAGATCCTAATTTTAGTTTATACATAGTTTTAGGCACAATTAGGAAGCGAAGAAGCTAAAGTGAGATGAAAGCACTGTATTTGGGCCATTTTTCGAAGATTCACTCTCACTTGTCTTCATGAAGCAAGAAGAAGAAGAAGGGGATTAAAAGAAGAAGACAAGATAAAGCATAAAAGAACGGAGAACGAAGCATGCTCACGACCATACATGGAGTTCATGTGTCTCACACCCATGAAACAATTCTCACGATCATAAGAAGTTATGTCACCACCATGACAAGTGTATCATGGGTGTGACACACTCACTCACCACCATGAAAAGTGTTAGCTATCCATTAAACCCTACATTTTTGTATAAAATCAACATATTGGTGACAGCCGAAAGATATGAAAGTTTTGTGTTTCCGACTGGGAGAAATCCAAGAGTCAAGCTTCAGGAGGAGATGACGAAAAGGGGCAAAGCTCCATCTATTTGGAGACCTATAGAGAGCTAGCATCTCGACACTGGTTTAAAGATGAAATCAAAGTCGATGACCCAATTAAGCACTTTTTTTTTTGTATGTATTGCTTCTTTCTCACTTTAGGAATTAATTGTGTTATCCTATGCATATGGATTTGGGTTTTGTGTATGAATGATCATATTCTCGTTAGCATTCAATTATTTATGTATAAACCCATAGCTAAAATTTCAATATAATTTGTAATTATTATATTTGAGATTCATTTGTAGCGACTAATGGTTCGTAATTATTAAGGATAACAAAACCTATGTTAAATGACTCGAGCGTATATGGTTGTTGCTTAGATTGGTCTACTTTCCTAATTAGTAATGCAATTGTCCAATTAAATCTAAAGAGCGTGTTCTAGGTTATTGGGTGGCTTGGTTTAATTAACGAGCGTCTTTTAATTAAACATGACCTAAAGAAAAACCAAGATTAACAGAGCTTATTGTTAATCTATGACCAGTAGTTGCTAGGAGGGGTTTGAGAATAATAAATCAATGAAGTATGTTCAACTGGGTGTAGGCCGAGTTTAAACCAAAGAATCGAACTCCCAATGAATTCATCACTTTCACCATTTCAAAAGTTTTCTTTAATTTGTTTTTGTTTGTTTAGTTTCATTTTGTTTTCTTATTTCAAAACCAAACCAACCTCT
>JAOTAY010000006.1:8175176-8202653 GCA_025629805.1 Erythroxylum baracoense
TAAGAGGAGCAACTCATCTGCAACAGAGAGAGAGCTAGAAATGCAGAGTCAGTAATTCATCCTCCATAAAGTAAAAATTTCAGGCTGAAGATTGTTTCCAAACACAGAGGAATCAAAGTCAACAGAGGTAAACAAGGGGAACCACCGAAATCTTGATGCAGAAGACGTTGAATAATTACAAAAGAAAGAGATAGAGATTGAAGCTGATCCGATGCACATAAAAACTGAAGTCTTGATGCAGTGCCAATTAAAAAGAGATGCAGCGACAAGAACAAGAACAAGAACAAGGATTCACGACAGACAATAACACAACGAAATCAGACAAATCAGGACACCAGACGCAAACAAGGGGATCTGATTCTTGAGTGGTGAACAGAGACGTGCAGCAGAGGATCTGATTCTTGGGTGGGAAAGCATGCGAGATTTAAGGGGTGGTTGTAAGTTGAAGGCTAAGGAGCACGAAGTGGCTGAAGTGAGAGCTAAAGACGTCATTTTTGGTTCTGGTTTTCGGCAAAATGTCTAAACTTTGCTTTTTGTCTCCGTATGTTTTCTGGGAGAGGAGAGGACGGTTTACAATTACAACGACAAATGGTGAATGGTTCATATGGGTGATTGATTTGGAGGAATAAACGGTCAGTCTTCAAGATTGGAGCTCCGCCACCAGATCCAAGTCTCCGTCCTCTCAGATCTTCTCTCTCAACACAAAGAAATCACACAAATCACGACACCAGACGCAAACAAGGGGAGAAGATGAACAGCAAATTAAACTTACCCTACAACTGAGACGGACCACAGCGACGAAGGACGAGAAAAGGAGATCAGTGGTTGGAGAGGCGTGGACAGAGAAGACGGGTGTTCTTGGGTCTTGATGGAGGGTCGGAGAAGACGCAAAATGTTACTGAAACCCGTCGACAATCGTGGGTGTTATTGTAATTTTACTTTGTTGTGTTGTTTCTGTCTCCGTCCCCGATTTTTTGTCCTCTGGTTTTGGAAGGAACAAAAATTTACCAACTCCGTCTCCGGAGTCGGGACAAAAATTGGTGGGGACGGTAAGCAAACACGTCGGGGACAGAATTTTTCTGTCCCCGTCTTCCGTTCCCACCAACGGAGACAGCAACCAAACGTTGGGTTAAGGCCAGACGTGCTAAAAGAACAAAAGATGTATTGCTGCAACTAAGGATTTGGGCGGCTAGCAGGGAGCAACGAAGCTTCTGAACATCGATACGCTTACTGAAACATAACTGGAGCCGTGAGTATGGGCTTTTCGAGGCTGTAAAATATTCCTAGCCATTCCGATCAACTGTCAAGCGCGTCCTCTTTAATTGCTGTCCAATTTTTATTTCTCACCAAACTTAATTAGGACTCATTTATAGCGTCTAACAACCCCTTTTTTCTTTTCTTTTCTTTTTAATTTGTGACTTTAGCTGGAACCATGGGAGCTCTTACAAGTGATCTGGCCACCGTAGCCGCATCTCTACCAGGAATACTGGGAAGTGTGACATTTTTTAAAAAAATGCCTTTGCTGTGTTCACTTTCTTGGATTTTGCATCTGCTCCTCAGTTTCTAACAACATTGAATCTCATTCCAACTTAATTAATTTGTACCAACGAGACATATATAGTTAGAAAGTTTTATCCTTTTCTGTTTTTTGGGTAACCGGAACATATATTACTGAACTCACGACTGGTTGCGTGCATGATGGTTTCAAACTTGACTTTTCCTCTTTCCAATTGTAAATTTCGGTATTCCACAATTTATTAAGACTTATTCCTCTCTACAAGTCCCCGATAGACGAGGCATGCGTGAACACTACGACGCTATAAAAGACTACATCATAAGTTCACCAACTAAAAAGAGGACTAGACCCCGAAGAAATAGTAGAAAAGAGCAAAAACCAGGTGTCACATTTTCTGCCCATTGTTAATGTTTGACACGGCATAAGTATATTATTTAGATAATAAATTGGTCAGATTTCATATTAAAAGTTCATACTTGAAAATTTAAGTATCTCAGTGATCAAATTTTACTTTATATGCACAATCGCGGGCAAAACCGTATTGGTGCTTTTGCTTATTTTTAATTTTGTTCTGAGATAATCATATTAATAATCGCAATTTAATTCGTTGTTTAATACCATAATTTAAAATTGATACAGTTAATTTGCACACGCCAAAGATTATGGATTGACTTCGTATTAAAAGTAAATGTTTAATATTTACAATTTATTTATTTTAAAATTTTGCTTAATTTTTTTCATTTGTCTTGGATAAAATAAATAAAAAGAAGCAAAGGGCGATTATCCAAGCCGCCCTCCTTAGACTTGTTTACTTGCATTCCACACCACTTAACTTAATCTACGCATAAAGATCACAGCCACCGACGGATGCGGACCCCACAAACTACACTCCTTATCACAACCGTGCGTTTGGTCCTGACAGCCAACTTGTCAAAGGCCATGTCAACCGTCAAAAAAGCTATTTTAAGAAGTCTCCAACGAAACCTCCCATGAAGTTCATGGAAGAACACCTGAGCTCCCTCTTTATATATACCAGCACACCCTCTCTGAACACAAAAAAGACAGAAGAGCTCCAACAATGGAAAAGTTTAAGAGATCAAAAGAACTTCTTATCATGGGTCGTGTAAAGCCGGATGGTAGGTGCAAGAAGCACCCAAAGCACCAGCAGGCACCGGGGGTTTGTTCACTTTGTCTCAATGAAAAGCTCTCTCACATGTTAACTGCAAGCTCTCGTGGTAGGGGTACCAGAAAGGGTTACTCTTCATCTTCTTCTTCTTCTTTGTCTTCTTACTATTCGTCTTGCTCCGATTCTTCTTATTCAACTCCAATGCACCAGTATCGTTATTTCCCAAATGGAAAAGGCTCATCATTTTCGTATTTGTTCGGAGGCAAGAATGCGCTCACTAAAAGTAGATCACTGGCTTTTACTTCGAGAATGAGAAGAGATAAAGTATGTGATGATGATAATCAAAAGAAAGGTGGGTTCTTTTCCAGGTTGCTACGTCCAAGACACAAGAGAACAGACGAAGGTTTGATTCATTCTAGGAGCACGAGAGAGAGGGTTATCATCGTCACCAACTAGGGTTAATGAGACTAGTTGTGTTCAACTCGTCATTTGTTCTTTAGTTTTTCTGCAAAGTTCTCTGTAATCATCAGATCAGAACGTATAGTTGTATAAACAGAAAGAAAAGAATATCACTGAAACAACAGAATCAAGAAGGATATGATTATGAATCGAATGTTAATCTTATCTTACAGCCAACATCGATGGCTGCAGATTGTTTCATGAGTTGCCGTTTCCTTGCGGTAATTAATGTTGCTTATTCTTTGTATCATGCGAGCCCAATTTATATGTTTTTGGAATTCTACGACAAGTCCTCCAATTCTGTCTCTGTCCACCGATAAGACAAACCTCAAATTTTTGACAACGAGGAAACATGCTGGCAACGCAGGCTACGGTACTATTTTGGGCCAATGATATTCCAGTTCCTCTTCCTCGTCGTAGGAAATTTCTTAGCATAAGAACTTCAAAGTTCAACCAGTTTACTTTGATTATTTTGAAGGAGTCCCCGTGTGTGTACAACCTCCCACATTCCAGGCAACTTCCTGTGCCTAAAATGTTCAAATCCCTTAAGCTGGCACAAATAACTTGAAAACGAGGTGACGCTGGAATTCGCATTGACCTGACAAAAAAAGTTAGACCACCTACAAGCTCAAATAAAGTTTCATCTTAAAATTAATTGGCAATAAGTGAAGTAGCTCAGCTTATATGTTAGTCTTCTTTTCTCTCTTTCTTTAGTATGAGACGCTCACATACGAGTATTCCTAACATCCTCCCTCATATTTGAGTCACTTTTTTACTTAGACAATTTAGAGAGGTACGTAAACAATCTTCATCAGGGTTGGACTTTTGATTGAGGTCAAATATGCCCTCTCTTGAGGTAAACTACTGCTAGGCTATTTGTTTCATACAAACTTCAAATCCTTCTCCAGTTGTTTAAACGATAGACTCCCTTCTAGGGTAAATATTAGAATTTGCAATAGGTCTACGGGCTCACACGAGAAAGAAAGTTAGACCACACACAAGCTTAAGTGAGATTCCATTCTAAAATTAACTGACAATAAATAGAGTAGGCCACTAAGTTAATACGTTAGTCTTCTTTTTTCTCTTTCTTCGAAATGTGATAGTCATATGTGAGTATTCTCAAACAGATGACAACAGGAGAAATTCCCACATAATCTTTTTGTTTATTAATTGCAAAAACAGCAAATTATGACTTGAAATTTGAGGGCAGGATGTAATTACTAATTACGTAGATAGAAGTTTTAACTGTAAGTACTTTTCAGTTATTTTACTGTCCAAAGTCAGTTTAATAGAGAGGAACAGTTTTAAGTTTTAACATCTTCAAATTTATAATTTTTTTCCCAAAAAGATCTTAAACCATCATTTAGATAATAAAATGGTCTTCTTTGTAACTTTTGTGAGGGTAAACGGACCTAAACTAAACTTAACCATTCGTTAACTGAATAAGTAGTGAAACCCTTAGGTTACAGCTAACCGTTTCTGTAGCTTGAGAAGAGCACATGGAATCAGGCACGCTCAAGTTAGGACGGAATATTAAAGGTGGCTACACAAGTCTGCCGTAAATTGAAAAAGAAAATTAGGGACCTCACATAAATTCCACAAGCTCAAACACGTGCAGTGACGAAGTCAAGATTCGTCAAGAACCTACTGTCCTTTAAAATATTGTGGGATTTCTTGTCCCTGCTATATATGTTTAACATTCCGTTAAGGTTATTGCTTGAAACTGAGAGTGAAGAATCAAGGGCCACATCAGTTTTTGCCCTTATACTCAAATGTACACCATGTATGATATTATAGGCTATGGGTATACAATAGTCTACAGTTTTATTATGTCGCTTAATCAATGAACTTGATTACTGAAAATTGATTGAGATTGTTATGATCTTATTTATCACAAAAGATTTGTCACAGCTCTTCTATATCACAAGTTCATTGAGTACATAAACGAACTGCGCAGAAGCCCCACAACTTATTACGTGGTTTGTGATGTCTTAAGAATAATAGTTTCGGATAATAGTGCTTTGTATTAATTTGATGTAACATCTAAAATTTTAGGTGTTGGTATGGCCGCAATGCACTAATAAGTTCTGTAAGAACACGACTTTCAAAGTAAAAAGACAAAAAAAAAAAAAGAATATGCAATGGATCTAGTAGGCTGGTGTGGAGGGAGAAATCTAATTTACCCTACGCATATCTAGGTTACAATGAGTTGATTGGATGAAACCCACAGGAAATTGTAACCCAGGCCCAAAATCCTTTCAATGAAGATGCCAAACTTATCGAAATATCCCATCCATTTATCAAAGTTAACATCGCATCAAACATTTTTGAGTTTAATTCTTAAAGGGTTTAATTCTTTCTCTCATTCGTTCGGTTAGATATCCCAATCCTCTTCTCACAACATTCAAACATGTAGTGACAAGCTTAATTCATATATCTTGATGCTACAGAGAAACTAAACATCAAACTGAATTTACAGAAGCGCTTTAAATAAAGTTTTTGGATTCAAGGTATAGTGGTATTTAGTACTCTCAAGGTTTCTACATAGACATCAGAATAGAGAAATATGACTAGTTGTATTGATCTGTACATCTGTAACTTATTCGGCGTAATTGTCTCTTCTGTTTATTTCTACCGCTTTTTGGATAATAACGTCAGCGCTTTGTCAGTTTGCTGTGGCCATCTAAATTTTTTCTCGTTAACATACTTCTTCCGTCAAAACCAATTAAGCCTTAAAGATTCAGCAAGCACTATCTTCCAAGGAATTCTTATGTCAATCATCCAGATCGATTTAGATTTACTTTCAATAGAAGTAGAATGTTAATCAGGAAAAAGGGGGTCTATAATGGGTTGGTACCGGGTCTCTTGATATAAAGGTTGAATAAGGACGGTCTCAAATATGCAAAATTATCAGTCATGATTATAAAGCAAGCAAAGTTATAAATATCGTATTAAATTTAATATTAAATTTGATTTTAATACGGAATGATATTAGTATCAATTAATATTGATATTGATTTGAATGATTTTTTAAAATTATAAAAAAGTTTCTAAATTTTTATAAAATGACAAAATAATTTTTCAATATATTATTATATCATTTTTATCTTACTACAACTATGTTTCGAGAAATTATAATAATATAAAATTGATATAATAATTATTTTACTTTTATTAATATTATTTATATTTTTTTTTGTATAAACAACAACCACAACAATTAAAAAAAAAAGAAAAAGATCGTTTAACTATCATATAAACATAAAACTAAGAATAATTCTATAAAAGTTTAGGCCAACTGCATAAGTGATACGGAAAAAAGGAGATGGGGAATGTGATGCAAACCACTCAATCAAATTCTACACAAGTTCAGGCTAACCGCATCTCTTGTATAAGTAAATAGATTTGTCAAATGCTTTATGATGTTGTCTTATTTTGATTTTTTTTTTGAGAGTTTTGATGTAAGACTCCTTTAAGCCAATTTCTTTTGGTATATATAGGAAATAATTTTTCATATTTTGGGTAGTTTTAATATTCTTAAATGGTCCAACGTTTAGTAATTAGTAGACAATAATTTTCTCATTTTGTGGTAACTGCCAATGTATTTAATGGGAGCACATTGATATATTTTTACGCTTGTAGAGTTTTGGATCTCTAAGTTCCTTTTATCCTTCTAAAATACACCATCAATTAGTAACTGAGAACTTAGAAGAATTTCAAAATGCAGAACTTTTAAAATTTTCCGAGCAAGAACATGAATGCCAGGAGGTACATCAATATCTTTCGTATTCAGTTTATTTATGATTATAACATATATGACTATTAAATATATGTTAAATTGGCTCACATTTAGTATCAAAGCGATAATAACCTCTGCCTTGCTTTAGTTTTTGGAGAATTGTGAACTCTGAAAATTTTTCATATTCAAAATTTTACATTTTAGTCATTTTTGGAATTTTTCATTAAAGGTAAAAATCTTCAATTAAGTGTTTTGGAAGTGTTTCTAAATTAAAACAATCAAAATTTGTAGTGCTTTTCTGATATGGTTTTGTTTAGTATCTAACGGGTCATGAAGGTTGAAAAAGACCCTTCTACCAAACGATGTCATTTGTTTATTGAAAGAAATCTAATGTAGTTATAGACCCTCATACCCGACCCATATAGGGCGCATGATGAGCCTTTGCCAATTGAACTAAAGGTGATAACCTTATAAGCATTGAAATTACATTTATATAAAACATTAAGGAAAATTTCATATAAATCAAGTTATGCAGTTGGAAAGGCTCAAACTCGCATCCATATGAGGCAAGCGATAAGCTTTTGTCAACTGAACTAAAGGTGATAACCTAATAAGTTATGCGTTGACTTTTATTTTAATAAACTATTAAGGAAAAACTTCTATAAAGTTATTAATTTTTATTCACATAATTATTATGTCCATATTTTTATATTGTGAATAAAATTTTGGATAAAATGTTTTAATGATTAATTATTAGGGTTCATTGTGTATTAAAATTATTTATTTATGTACTTAATACATAAAGTGTTGAGACATTTCATTGTAGTTAATAATTTTAGTAAAATAAAATTTATTCCACAAGAATTTTATTATATTTGAATGATTAATTAGAATATAATTTGATAGTTTTATCATAAAGTTTAATAAAAATCTCTTTGAATTAAAAATTTATCTCACAGGCAATTTTTATATCATTTGATTTATGCCTTTTAAGATATATTTTACATTGATAACACATAAATATGGCTTGTTAGCCTCAATTTATTAATAAGTAGCATATATGTTTAAATTATGCAACTATTCAAACTGTTAGTTTTGCTTATACAAGTTGTGAAATTACTTAATTAAGGGGTGAAAACTATAAGATTTGGAAGGAGATAATTCTTCTTCATCTGCGGTGGATGGATATTGATTATGCTATCCAGGAGGATGAACCACCTAAGGTAACTGAGGCCAACACTGGAGCTAAATTTGCTCTTTTTGAACGTTGGAAGCAATCTAATCACCTAAGTGTGATGTTCATAAAACCCACAATTTTTGTTGGCATTCATGGTTCTGTAGAACAGTATGACAATGTTCGTGCTCTACTGAAGGCTTTTGATAAACAATTCAAAACTTAAAAAAAAAGCACTTGCTAACACCTTGATTATAAAGTCTTCATCTATGAGGCTTGCTGGTGTCTAGGTGTGCATGAGCTCATTACGAAGATGAAGGACATTGCAGCTCAGTTAAAGAAACTCGAGGTTGAGCTCTTTGATTCTTTTCTCGTGCATTACATTTTGAACACCCTTCCACCACCATATGGCCCCTTTAAAATCTCTTATAATACACATAAGGATAAATGGTCTATAAACGAATTAATAACCATATGTGTTCAAGAGGAAGGGAGATTGTTGATGGAACAGGGAGAGCGTTCATAGAGTGCACGTCTGATTGTTCAAGGAAGAAGAAAAATCAAGTCAACTCAAAGGGAAAAGGTCAAATACCAACCCAAACCGACATTAAGAAGAAATCCAAGTGCTTCTTTTACAAGAATAAAGGACACATGAAGAAGGATTGTGTCGAACATAAGAAATGACTTAAAAAGAAAGATAGTTTAATCTCACTGGTTTTCTTTGAATCTAACATAGGTAAAGTTTGTCATGACACATGGTGAATTGATTATAGTTATACAATTCATATTACAAATCAGTTACAGGATTTGTAAAACCCAAGAAAGCCAGTGGGAAATGAACCATATATCTTATCCGAAACAAGAGGCATTCATGTGTAGAGGCTATTGGGATTGCAATTTAATTTTATGTATTGTTTTTGTTTTAAAATTAGAAAATAAATTTTATATTCTCAATTTCTCTAGGAAATTGATTTCAGTTTCAAGATATGTACCATTTGGATATTCTTTTCATTTTTCAGATGAATCTTTAAAGTTAAATTATAAATTTGAATTTGTTGTAAATTATACATTATATGATGTTCTTTTCCATTTTAATTTACAAGAGAATACTTGTTACAATGTAACACATGCTCATGTTGGAACAAAACGATGCGGTTTAAATGAAAATTCCTCTATGTTGTAGCACCAGATGAGGACATATCTCCATAGAAAGGATTAAAATATTGATGAATAATGGAGTACTTAGTACTTTGGATTTTATTTTTTTTGAAACTTTTACAGATTGCATAAAGGGAAAGCAGACCAATAAATTAAATAAAGGTGCTAATAGAAATTTAGACATATTAGAGATCATACCTACATATATTTCTAGTCTAGATATGGACTCGTATGATCAGAAATACTTTATCTTATTTATGGATTATTACTCACGATATATGTATCTCTACTTGCTTTACAACAAGAATGAAACACCATATGTTTTCAAAATATTCAAAGCTGATTAGAGAAACAATACTATAAGTAAATTAAGATTGTGAAGTCTAATATAGATAGGGAATATTATGGAAGATATACTAAATGTGGACAAAGGCCTGGTCTATTTGGAAGGTATCTTTAAAAAATGGGACAGTAGCTCAATATACTATGCCTGGATCTCTGGACTAGAATGATGTGGTAGATAAAAGAAACTGAACATTATTGGACATAGTACAGAGCATGCTGAGTAGCTCCAAACTTTCTAAGTCCTTATAGATTGAAGCTCTTAAGATGGTAGTGTATATATTATACCAGGTACCAACCAATACTATTCCAAAAATGCCATTTAAGTTATTTAAAGGCTAGAAATAGAGTTTGCGACCTATACATGTTTAAGGATGTCTGTCTAAAATAAGAATTTATAATTCACAAGAAAAGAAATCGGACCTAAAGATAATAAGTGGGTATTTCATTGGATATGTCAAAAGTTTTAAAAGATATATGTTCTATTGTCCATTACATCAAACTAGAATTGTGAAATTAAGAAATGTAAAATTTCTTAAGAATGACTTGATTAGCGGGAGGGATCAATTTCAAGATATAGTTTCTAATAATGATCATTTAGATACTCAACCTTCCACCTTAAACAATACGGTGATTTTCATTTACAATGCTCCTCAGGTTTAACTAAATGTTATATAACCAATTGTTGAAATTCAACAGCCTACGACCAATACAAATGACAATAAAAAAAATCCAGAAGTTTATGATAATTTAGTAGATCCAGTTATTAAGGCATTACTTGAAGGCATTCAACAAATAGTCAACCAACAGACTCCATATAAGGATGTTGGTGCAACATTAAAGAGATATACTAGAATAAGGAAATCTACCATTATTAGTAATTATGTTATATATCTACAAGAATTTGACTATAATATAGAAGTTGAGAATGATCTTGAAACCTTTTCACAAGCTATAAGTTGCAAAGAATCAAATTTATGGTACAATGTCATAAAGGAACATATGAATTCCAAGAAGAATAACAATGTTTGGGATCTTGCTGAGTTGCCTAAAGAAGCAAAAACCATATGGTGCAACTGGGTATTTAGAACAAAGAAAGACTCATTAGGTAACATTGAGAGATACAAAGCAAGATTTGTTGCTAAAGGATTCACTCAAAAGGAAGGAATTAATTACATAGATACATTTTCTTCTATATCTAAAAAAGATTCTCTCCATATAATTTTGTCATTGGTTGCCCATTTTGACAAAGAATTACATCAAATGGATATGAAAATAGCCTTCTTAAATGACGATCTAGAGGAAGAGGTTTACGTGAAACAATCAAAAGGATTCTCCACTAATAATGGTGAGCATTTGGTTTACAAGTTTAAAATATCCATATATGGATTGAAATAAACATCCCACCAATGGTATTTGAAGTTCCATAATGTTATCTCATCATTTGGTTTTGAAGAAAATATCATGGATCAATGTATATACTAGAAAGTTAGTGGGGGTAAAATTTGTTTTCTTATATTATATATGAATGACATATTACTTATAAATAATGATAAGGGTTTGTTATATGACGTGAAACAATTTTTCTGTAAGAATTTTGAAATGAAAGATATAGGTAATGCGTATTATGTCATTGAAATTAAGATCTATTAAGACAACTTTTGTGTTTATCTCAAGAAACTTATATTAATAAAGTTTTAGAGAGATTTCAAATGAAAGATTTTTCACTAAATGTAGCACCCATTTTGAAAGAAAAACATTCTGTATGTTTCTACAATCATAAGCCTGATGTATGCACAGGTTTGTACAAGACCTGACACTACATTTATTGTTGAATTGTTAGGCAAATATCAGAGTAAACCAAGACTAGATCACTGGAGAGCTGTAAAGAAAGTATTGAGGTGCCTTTAAAGGGACAAAGATTGCAAGTTCATTTACAGACTAACTGATAATATGAAGATAACATGGTTCTCATATCCAGATTTTATTGGGTGTGTTGATTCACAAAAATTAACATCAGGTTATATCTTCATGTTTGCCTATAGAGCCATATCTTAGAAGAGTGTCAAGTAGTCTTTGACTACTACTTCCACTATAGAGGCTGTGTTTATTTCTTATTTTGAGGTTACATCATATGATGTATGGAAAACTAGTTTTATATATGGGATTAAACTCATGAATTCCATTTCTAGGCCATTAAGAATGTATTGTGACAATTTAATTGCTATTTTCTAACTAAAACAATAAGAGTAGTAGGCAGAATAAACACCTTGACATTAAGTTTTTATCTATAAGGGAATGTATTAAAGAAAAGAAAGTGGTCATTGAAAACGTTAGCACTTAATTAATGATAGTTGATCCTTTGAAAAAGGCATGCCACCAATGAAGTTCAAGGATTATGTTGTTAGAATGAGATTGGGCTCCATTATATAGTTTTCATTGTATAGACATTGTATTTGTAAAAATCTTATAATATTTTCTCATATTATGGTGCACATTATTAAATTTTGAGAAATTGATTATTTTGGACCTAGAATAAACATAAGGTTTGTTATTAAGTAATGTTACACATTAGATTGATATAAAATGTAGTACATTCTAATAAATGGAAGATAATACTCGATTACTAGAGGACCTATCCCCGGGATTTTGTATGGACCAAGTGGGAGAATATGAGATAATTTTCCATATTTTGAGTAGTTTAAATACCCATAAATGTTCCAACGTTCAGTGATTAATGGATAATAATTTATTGATTTTATAGTAAGCTTTAATGTGCTTGATAGGAGCACATTGATATATTTTTCACACGTGCAGAGTTAGCTCCTTTATCCTTCTAAAATAGACCATTAATTAGTGACTGAGAGCTTAAAATAATTCCAAAATATAGAACTTTCAAAATTTTCCAAGAAAGAACATCAATGGCAAGAGATACATCAGTTTCTTCCGCATTCAGTTTATTCATGATTATAACGTATATCGCTGTTGAATGTATGTTAAATTGGCTTACAATATATACATACATTTAACTTAAAAATAAGAATAGTATAAAGTAAACAAATCTACATTTATAATAAGTAAATTTAATTTCACATGCTATCTTTAGATATTTCAAAAGTCATTATAATAAATTTTCACATGTAAACAATAAAAATGATCCAATAAAATCTCGCTATTGGGAAGGTTCGGTGTACACACCCTTACCCCTAACTATTAGAAAGGATGTTTCCTAATGAAAATTTTTCTCACATATATACTAAAAAATAATACAATGTTAGTATGAAATATATAAAATTTAAAAAATATTTAAATTATGTTAAACTGATATATTTAGTTATATAACCTATAATCACTTCGTACAAGTCTAACTATATAAAAAAATTTATTGAATACGTTATTATTTGCATCTTTATTATTTATCAAATAAATTGTAGACAATTTTATAAAGTCATCCTTTTCATGTATATGTAATTGTTATTTTATTTAGGAGAAAATTTAAGCTTTTCAATTTACTTCTAGAATTACTTTTAAATTATAATTTTAACTGGTATTTTAGTTACCATTATGTACTAGCTGATACTAACTGAAATAGCTGGTATCGATCGGTACCAAAGTTCAATACAAAACTATTTTGTTCGATGCTGATAAGTTACGATATTCATATGCCTGGTCATGAGCGTAGTAAAAAGATAAATTTTATAATTTCTTGATCAAATCTACTTAATTAAATAATTTAGAAAATAAGAATCATAAATAAAAGAGTTGAATCGTCCCTAATTTGGATTTCTAAAATTTTCTTCTCTAACTGTCAACTATAAGTTGTCTGTATGTTCAATCTCTAACGATATCCACATAACTAAAAAAGGAACTCAACACTTGAGAGGGGAAAAAAATAGAAGTACTAGCTCCCTTATATTTTTCCCTATTTATAGAAATTCTTTTTAATTAAAATTATTCTAATTATAATTAAATTCTAACTCTAATTATGATTACGATTTAATTTTAATAAAATTAAATATCTCATATTTGATCCATAAAGTTTTTTAAATTTTACAATTAAGTCTAATTTAATTTGAATTTAAAATTTTCTTTTTAACTACGCTTTATGTATGACCTACTAAATTTCTAATATGTTAGTAATGATTATAAATTACAATTATAATTCATAATTAGAATTATATAAGTTAAAACTTTTTTTATTTTTTTAATTCTCCAATTAAACAATTTATGATCATAGGTCAAAATTGATGTCTAGCAGCATATCATAACCATTTAAATATTAGGAATGTCAAAGTGATTTGAGTTAATCCATCTATGTATATTTATAATATATAATATATTCTTTCGTCAACCCATGTTTAAATTGGACCTAGGGACTTAAAGTATATGGAATAGATGTCTACTCTTTTAAATCTAATCACATTCATTTTTGCTAATTAGTGATTTACAAACAACATCCTAAGCATTAAGGTGAATTTTCTTATTTGATTTAGTTTCTCCCCAAAGAAATTGACAAATTTATCGATCGATTTAGAGAGATATGGTAACCAAGGATGATTTTGTTAGTATTTCTCTAGATAAGCAACTTGCTCATCATCCTGTCAATCTATTTTTTAACTCTTTCTATCAACATATTGTAAATGCCTTTTATAACTCTTGAATGGAGTAAAGGAACTCCCATATAATATCCTAGGTCATCAATAGCTTAAATCTTCATTTTAGAGCTTAAACTATTCTTAGTTTGTTTTGCAATGTTCAAAGATAACCGAACTTTGGATTCTTGAAATTGATTCTAGGTCTCGAGTTAAGATAACAATCATGGAGACATTTTAGTGTAGTCTTCACTTAAGATGAAGGGGTTTTCTCAAAAAGAAGGAGATCATTTGTGAAGAACAAATGATAGACGACCAAGTTATTTTTACTTATCTTAAAAAGTTTCTAATGCTTAACTTTTCTTTCACTGATGATTACATGATTTGAGTTTTTCTAGACAAAGCAAATATAAATAAGGGGAAAGAAAGTGTCCATAGAACAATCCTGACGAGGGCTTAAAATTTTAGAGTTTACGATCCCATCCCACAATATGTTGAAAATGACTAAGAAAATAAGATGTACTAATAAGTTTCTTGACTTTATACAAAATTCAAAGGTCCTCTAAAATGCCATGATATAACTATGTCATATGTCTTATATAACTCTGTCATATGTCTTTTCAAGATTGATTTTGATGATCATGAAACCATTCTAACCTTTCTTTCTCCTCAAAGAATAAATAATCTATCAAGTAATTATAATGTTAATAACACCAATTCCCTTAAGAAAGAAACTACATTAATAAGGTCATATTATTTTAATAAAAATGGTTTGATCCTACTGACCAAAATTTTTGATAAGACCTTAAGAACCATGTTGTATAAAGAGATTGGTCCAAGATATTAGATTAGTTTAGGTTTAGGAACTTTGGGAATTAAAGTGATTAGCATTTTGTTTAGCTATTCTACTATACAATCGAGTTCAAGAGCCTCTCTAAACAATTTTATTATCTTCATTCCCACTAAGTCCTTATTCTTATGAAAGAATAAAGGATTAAGGCCATTTATATATGCAGATATGAGTGATCCCATAATCGTAACTATCTCATATAAACTTCTGAATTATCCACTCTCAATTCCAAAATTAATAATAATTCATTAGGAATGATAGGATATTTTGGGTATGGTAGGGATCAACAACAAAGTGACTTTGAATTTCATTCTTTAATGTTTCTCCTTCCAACGGCTTATCATCATGAACCAAGGAGGTTATAAAGTTTTTTATCTCCTAACCTACGCTAACTGGTGAAAGAACTTTGTATTTCTATCCCCCGATTCTATCTATTTTCCTTCTAATGTTAAAACCAAAATAATTTCTTCTTACTTGGAGAACTAAAACACAAAATGAATTTATAAAAATAAATTTAGTTTCTTCTCACCTAAAAATTTTTCCTTTTCAATAATTTGATGTTTTAGGATGACTTTTTTTTGGTTATTAACTAACAATTTGAAGATCTTTAATTTTTTGTTGAAGGGTGTTTATTATTTCTTATGCAAGTCAGAGTAAAGAGTCAACATATGCTTTATTTAGGAAAAAAAGAGAGTTAATAAATGATGTTAATGAAATAATTTTGATGATAATTATAAATGCGTATGACATAATTTTCCCGCTCCACTGATTTGCATTCACTGTGTGATTTGACGTGGTAGTTTACTCAATTAGCCGTATATGAGTACATAGTCTATTAAATATGCTACCAATACAAAAACAACTGTTTGGTTTTAAGTCGTAAACACATGATATCGACTTAATAAATCAATTCGGTCCCGGACCTTGCGGCTGGGTTTGCTGGCAAATTTAAAGCCGAACACAGCCAATAAAGGAGGTGTTGAAGTTTCACCGAAAACGAAATTAACCAACCGCACTTTCCATCTCGGCATTTTCCTTCTACAGCCTCAGCTCTTGACCATTCTTTTTCAGTTTTTCTTTTATGTTTTGTCTCTGCATATGCTCTGTTTAATATTGTTTTAAACTACTTTCAGTCTTTATTAAATGCTTAGGGTTAGGTGAGCTTAGGACCAGGAAGTGTTGTCACTTATAGGCACTCAGTTATGATTCCCAGTAAGAAAATGTTTGCCTCTTTCAATAGGTCATCAAGTCGTCAACCCACTAACCAAGTTTAAACCTTCCACCACTTTCAATTTCTATTCCAACAGCTACTACTTCAACCACTTCAACATTAACTAGCTTGTCAACTTTATGCTTGTCACCCCTAATTTCGTCAAAGACTTTATGGACTCAAAACAACTTCCAAGTGTTTTGTCTAAAAATAAATCATTATCATAGAGAAAAAGGGTGTGGAGTCTCCAACCTATAAGAATCAAATGTGAGTTTCGGTGATCCTGAATACTCTCGTGGACCGTCATAATAGTGAACGAGTGAAGTTTAGACAAATAATGGTTTATTTAAAACCATTTTTGAGAGAACGGTCGTGTAGAGTATAACATGCTTATGTCCATAACTTGTACGGGAGTATGCAAAAGCTATGTAAGAGACAATGAACATATACAAGTTAGATGATGACCTACATGACTGTGTAAGATCAGACATGCCTATGTTAACATCATATATGGTTGTATGCGAAAACTATGTAAATGACTGCACACGTGTACGAGTGGATGGTAAGAGTTGAAGACATACACGATAGTGTGGAAATAGAAATCATATGTAAGTAGACCGTATAACTAATTGAGGCTATGTTTATCCACAATTTCATGAAATCTGGTTAGGATACAGTCGCCTACGTAACTGTGTAAGTGAATATGTCCAATTTTAAAACCTTATTCTTTTGAGCATAAAAAGGAAAAGGATGGGGGGTTCATCGGTATAAGTGAAAGGAACAACGAAAAAAAAGCAAAGAGAGTGATCATAGAAGTTTTTCTCATTCTATAATCGGTAGTTTTAGCAACAAGCTGTCTTTGAATGGTTGTTTCAGGATTAGATTAAAAGTGTTGGTGATTTGGGATATCAATTGTGATGGGGGTTATTTGTGGTTGTATTGTGATATAGTTTCAAATAAGGGCCAATAGCTTATAATCTTTAAACTCAGGTAAGTCCTTAGTAGATTTGCTTATTGGTTTAGCCTGTGTTTTTTCCTCTATACTGGAGGGTTTTTCACGTATATCGAGTATTTGATTTATTTTCTTATTGTCTACATTGCTTGGTTGTTTGGCTTTGTGAATGAGTTTCTTGAGATTAGTTGATTGTTCTGAATTGACAATGTGGGAGTTATAATTGGACCCCATCAAAATGGTATAAGAGCCTTTAGTTATAGAGGGTGGAAACAACTTTATAGTCAAATTGACATCTACAAGCTACTCTATTTAGAGACCCATTGGTATGTGTTTAATTGTTAACACATTTAATCATTTACACTTAGCGATTAATGATACGAAAATGCTTAAGATATTCATTTTAATTCATATATGATTTTAGGCACAATTTGGAAGAAAAGAAATTAAAGCGAGTCGAAAGCACTAAATTTAAGCCGTTTTTTGAAAATTAATTTTAATTTGTTTTCATTGAGCAAGAAGAAGTTAATTAAAAGACAAGAAGAAAAAAAATCAATAGCAGCTAAGGGACAAAACGATAGTGCAAGATGAATAAAACGCAATGCAGAGGACAAAGCAAAAGGAAGCTAGCTTTAAATGCTAGCATTGCCAGCGTTGCATGCGTCAAAGATAGCGTTGAATGTGAAAGCTAATCTAGAGATCGTATCCTAGGTTATTCAGTAGTTAGGTTTAATTAATGATTGTATCTTGATTAAATTCAACCTAAGGGAAAACCGAGATTTGTAGAGCATTCTATTAGTCTCAAATCAATAGTTCGAAGTGTTAAACGCTAGCATTTAACACAAAAAAGGCATCTGTGAGGGTTAAGAACATGAACAGGAGGTGTGGATCAAAAACCCTCATCTTAAATCATCACATCAGCTACAGTGGAAAGAGGGGTGAGTAGCATGAAACCGAGAAGAGTGGATGTGAATAGTAGGTGGTCCAATATATTAATTTATCAAAGAAAAGAGAGCATTCACGTGAGAAGAGAAGAAGAGAGCTGCGACAGTGAATAGCCGAAGGGGTTTCGGCTAAGGTTACAATGTGGGGTCTGAAGCATTTTTTTGGGATAGACTCATAGAGGGCTAGATGTCCTGATGCTGGTTCGGAGGCGACATTGACGTCGACGACCCTGGTTAAGCATTTTTAAAAAAAAATTTGTTGTTTCTTTCTCTCATTAGAAATTGATTATGTTATCTTGTGTAGATTGATTAGGTTTTCTGTATGTATAATCGGATTTTGTTATTGTTCGGTTATTTGTGTATGAATCCATTAGGTATTGTGAAATGATGATTTTAATGCATTCATTGAATCATTTAATTGCATACCCATTGAAATTTAAATGATGCATCATATGTAGTTATTACCTTGATTAATTTGTTTTCCTAATTTGTAATGCTACTACCTAATTAAATCTAGAGATCATATCTTAGATTATTCGGTAGTTAGGTTTAATTAATGGTCGTATTGATTAAACAAAACCTAAGGAAAAACTCAAGTTAATTATTAACCCACGATTAATAGTTGCTAGGAGAGGTTTGAGAACAACAAATCGTTGAAATATGCTTAATTAAGGTGTAGGCTGAGATTGAACTAAAGAATCGGGTCCCTATCGAATTCCCCACTTTTATCAATTTTTGCATGTTTTCTTTAATTTATTTTTATTAGTCTAGCTTCATTTTATTTTTTAATTTCAAAATCCAAACCCCCCTTTTACCTAAACATCAATTAATTTCATTTCGTAAGCTATCCGAACACTCTATGTGGGATCGACCTAGACTCATCACTGCTACATTAGTAGTCTAGTTATTTTATTTTGACTAGCGTAACGACGCGCGTTGTCAATTTTGGCATCGTTGGCAGAGAGTATGGTGTTTTAGATTTTAATTGTGATTTAATTGGTGTTTTGTATATATTTGTTCATAATTGATTTCTTTTCAGTTATTTCATGATCCTTTCTTTATTCTGTTTCGTGTTTGTGATTTATTAAAGAAAATCATGGATTGAAGTAATTTCTTCTTTAACTCTTCATCTCAATCCTGTAACCAATGTTGGACTGATCAACCTAACTTTTGTTATGGATGGGATAATCATCATAATTACTTCCATGATAATTTGCAGGACTCACAACAATTCTCATACAGACCAGAAGCTTCTTATCACGACTTCGGTCCATCTCTGAAAGAGTTTATTAATATTGTGAATGCTAATACTTTGCAATTACAGCAGAATACTATACAATTCCAGCAGGATGGAAGGCAATTTCCAAAAACTACATGATCTAGCCCCCAAGATTCGGAGACCAACACGACTAAAGTGCATCTCTAGAAGAAATGCTTAATATTATAACTACTAACAATCTTCAAATTCAACAGGATATGCAGCAGTTCCAACAGAATATACAATAGCTATTTCAACAAAGTGTACAGCAAATCCAACAGGATGCTCTGCAATTCTAGCAAGATGCATTGCTCGATGGGGAGATATCAATCATCTGGAACCACAAAGTGAAGAGGAGCAGCCATATCAACCCGAGGTATACCCAATGGATGTTTGTGTAAAAAATTTCCAAAGTGATGAGGAGCTTGAAAATTTTGAGATCAACCCTCAACGAATTGCTTGTGTAGAAGCAGAGGAGGAGCTCGAACTAGAAAAAGACATATCTTTTAGCTCGGAGGTAAGTACTGAGTCTGTAATTATATTTGATACTAACCCTTAGCAGGTTGGAAGAATTAAACAAAAAGGAAAGACGCAAAGAGTCATTCTAATTATTTCAAAAGAGTGAGGACTCAGTAGAGATGAAGAATCTAAAGATAGGGAAGGTGTTGGAGGTGAACGATTGTCAACCAAGGCCCTATCTGGAAGAACCTCACGTGGAGGAGCCCTATATGACACCTGAAGATCACAATTTTGTCACGTGAGGAGGAAACAAGGAGTCAAGCCAGTGACCTTAAACAAAGGTGCTTCTTAGGAGGCAACCTAAGGGAAGTAAATTTATTTGTTTTTAAAATTTCATATTTATTCTTTTATGGTGTGTTTCTTTGTTGGTTTGTTTTTGCTTGTTTTTAAGTTCTCAATCAAAATAAGAGAAAGAATAAAACAAACAAACAAACATTTTCTCGTTTTCTGTTGCTTTTGGGACTATATAGTCATGATTAGAGAATGATTTGACTAAAGAATTTCATGGTAACTTTGGCATGTGATTTTACTCTTATGATTGATCGATATGCATTATCTTTAGAAGAGTAATGACTAGTGGTAGACAAAGCAGGTAAGATTTTGAGCCTTATTAAACTGAAACATCCATATCAGTGTCATTGTCTTTTGATAATATGTGACCTTCATCACATATATATCCTGATTTTGTGTTAAATTTCTATTTGAGACTACATTTTTATCACATGCATTAATATGGATATGATTAGGCATTCTTTACTTTTTTGAACTACATTAGCCAAATAGCCTACCTATTATATGATTTTCCTTTTTCATAAGCCCCTTTGAGCCTTATTAGCCTTTCGTTTTGTATCAACCACATTACATGCTTTATACTTAACCAAATATCCTACCCAAGTTATAAAGCTACTGGAACATTTGTGATTGTTGAGTTTGTGGGTGCACAAAGGTGTAAATGTGTGGGTGTACATATGTGTATTAATGTTTTGATGTTTTGTTAAGTCTTATTATTGAAATTCCCATGTTGTTGTAGTTTATTTTAATTTTTACAAGGAAAAGAAAGAGAGAAAGAGAAAAGAAAAAGAAAAAAAGAGAGAAAAGAAAAGAAAATGAAAAAGAAAGAAAGAAGGAAAAGAAAAAATGTTTAAATAAATGTATCTAAGAGCAAGTGCATATGTGTTGAAAGTTATTTATAAATAATGCATTCTCCTAAAGTTTTGATGAATTGGTTATTTGAGTTTGTTGAATATGAGGTAGATGTTGGCTTGGAAGGTTTACTCTTGTGATTTCACTGTATTGTTGGCATAAATTATATGAGTGATTTCTTCGGATTGGTGTATGCTTCATGTGGTTGGTGTGTGAAAGTTGAAAGGGATTGTGAAATATAAATGTTGCATTCGTTATAGCTGACGATACGCAGTTTTTGATTTGTTTTGTTTTGTTTCTCTAGCTTAATGACTTTCATGCTACTTGACCCAAATACATCTCACTTTACCTTTGTCCACATTACAACTTTGAAAAGTCCTTTGATTCATGATTTTGCATGTGAATTATAGTGGTGGAGAAATGAAATGATATGTAAGGTTATGGATTGTCATGATCATGCATAGTGTTGAGTGTACCTATGGATATATTTTACTTAAACACATTTTTTGAGTCTACAATTAGATTGCTCGGTTTCCGAAGATGATGCTTGTTGATTGATCATGAGTAGAAGCACTGAATGTTGAATTCTTGTTATGATATTTGAAAGTCACTCATCTTTGCTTGTGATTATATAGTCTTGGAAAATATGGGAATTGAGTAAATGTTTCGGGTCTTTGAGCTTAGTTTGGATGTTTTGCCCAAGGACGGCCAAAAGCTAAGTGTGGGAGAAATTGATATGTGTTTAATTATTGATACATTTAAATATTTATACTTAGCAATTAATGATACGAAAATGCTTAAAAGACTCACTTTAATTTATATATGATTTTAGGTACAATTTGGAAGCAAAGAAATTAAAATAAGTCGAAAGCACTACCTTTGGGCTGTTTCAGATAATTAATTTTTGCTTGTCTTCATTAAGCAAGAAGAAGTTAATTAAAAGACAAGAAGAAAAAAAATTAACAGCAACTAAAGGACAAAACGACAGTGCAAGATGAATAAAACGCAGCGTAGCAGACAAAGCAGAAGGAAGCTAGAGTTGCATACGTTAACACTAGTGTTGCTTGTGTTAACGCTAGCGTTGAACGTGAAAGATAGCATTAAACGCTAGCGTTTAACAAAAAAAAAGGCATCTGCGAGGGTTAAGAGCATGAACAAGAGGCGTGGACTAAAAACCCTTATCTTAAATCATGACATCAGCTACAATGGAGAGAGGGGGTGAGTAGCGTGAAACAAAGAAGAGTGAAGTTGAATAGTAGGTGGTCTAACATATTAATCAGCTACAGTAGAGAGAGGGGGTGAGTAGCGTGAAACAGAGAAGAGTGAAGTTGAATAGTAGGTGGTCTAACATATTAATCAGCTACAGTGGAGAGAGGGGTTGAGTAGCGTGAAACAAAGAAGAGTGAAGGTAAATAGTAGGTGGTCTTAACATATTAATTTATCAAAAAGAAGAGAGCCTTAACGTGAGAAAAGAAGAAGAGAGCTGCGATAGTGAATAGCCGAAGGGGTTTCAGCTAGGGTTAGCTTTGGTTGAGCTTTTAGCCACAATTGATTGCATTTTCGCCTTTCAAATAATTACAGATATAACACACATAAACCATAAATAAATCTTTTAATATCTAGACATTTCCCCAATCATAGTCTATGTAACATTCTTACTGTGTATCTTCTTTAGTGTTTAGTATAATTCCTTGAGCTGGTGTTCCTTTTAGATATCTGGCTACTTTCAAAGTTGCCTGCCAATGTACTATAGAAGACTTAGTCATAGATTATGATAAAATATGCATTGAATAGTTAAGGTCTTGTCTTGTAAAGGTAAGAAATATCAATTTCCTGACAAGTTTTCTGTAGGTTATTGCATCATCCAAAAAATTATCTTTCATTTTTCTCAGTCCATGATTTGGTTCGATAAGAATTGGACTTGGTTTTGCACCTAACAATTTGTATTGTTCCACAAGATCCAATGTATACGTCCTTTGACACAACACTAAACTGTTTTCTAACCTTACAATTTCAACTTCAAAGAAAAGCTTAGGTTGTCCTAAGTTTTTAACTTTAAATTTTATACTCATAAAGTTGAGTACTCTATCAATCCCATCATGTGTTTTTCATCTAATCATAATCTCATTTACATAAACCAGTAGTGATACCAAATCATCAAACAAAGAAGTTTTAGTGAATAAGGAATAATTTGACCTGGACTGAGAGAACCCAAACTCAAGAAGGGTTACAGTGAATATGGAGTTTCATTGTTTAAGAGCCTGCTTGAGTCTATGAAGTGATTTTTTAAGCTTTTATACTAAATGACCAATTTTTCCATACTTCTCCCCCTTCACTTCATAGCCTTGAGGTAAATCTATATATATATCTTCATGTAAATCACCATTTAGGAAAGCATTGTTTGTGTCATGTTATTACAGTTTTCGATCATGATTTGTAGCCAAAGTAAAGAATAATCTCACAACAAAAATGGTTGCATCAAAATTCTTGGTGAGAGAGAGCGACAGTTAAGAGTCTATTACTTCGAAGATCACAGGTGTGGTTTTGACCCCTCCTCTATGGCTTCTTCTTCTTCTTCTCCATCGTCTACTTCTCGTACACCCCTATCCCAAATCCCTGTGCCATTTACTAGAAATCCCCCCTTTTCACCTTCCTCAAAACCTAATTCCCAAAACATTGACCCAAATTGCCCAATCCTTGCCTTTGTTCAGATAGCTGAAGGTTTGAAACATCAGATTGATTCGATTTATGAGCAAAATGGTCCAGAGGTTCCCTTAACCACTCAGGACTGTAGAGCTTCGGTGAAATATCTTCCAAAAATCTGGAAATATGTGGTAACCAACTCAGTGGAGGAACCATCAAATGTTAAGGAATTGGCCTTCTACCCTCCAAAGGTTAAGGATGACCAAATCCTTGTTATCCCGCCGCCTGAGTTAGCGCTGAAACAACCAAAATTTGTCATTCTCTGATCGGATTCTTCATTGGTAAGTGACCTATCTTTCTAGTAGTGCATAGAGCCCTTTCTAAATCTTGGTTAGCATGTGATTTGACAAAAATTTTGGTGACTAACTCGGACAAGTTTCTATTTAAGTTTGATTCTAAATGTGGTATGAATGAGGTGCTAGGGAAGGGCCCTTGGCATATCCAAGGGAAGCCATAGTTCTTACACAAATAGAGTTTGAATGCGGGGGAACAAGAGGATATTAGATATGCACCTTTCTGGATAAGGTTTCATAATATTCCCTATAAATATTGGAATAACGAGGGATTGAGTAGGATTGTTAGTGCAGTGGGAAAACCTCGGCTCATGGATTCCCATACAGCCCGAATGTCTAGAATCCTATATGCTAGAATGTGTGTTGAATTAGAATTGGAGAGGAGCTAGCCTTTGTCCTTTCAATTGGCTACCTATAATGAAGAGGGATAAGTGACATTTAGGGACATTGCAATTGAATATGAATGGAAGCCTGAGAAGGTTACACAGAAGAGGACATGGGAACCTACTGGTCGTATGTTTGAGACTGGGACTCAACAGGAATTGGACAAAGAGAATTGCTCACTTCTTATAGGTGAAACTTAACAGACGGAGGGAGATCAGCAGAAAACTTCAGAGAAAGAACAAGTTAATCCTAAGGAGAGCAGAATTGGTGAAAATCTAAATGAGCAAAGCAAAGGCAAAGAAATGCAGAAAAAGCAGGATGATTTTAATGGAAGCCTCGAAGATGTTGACTGTCTTGGCGTAAGTAAAGCAGGTTATTCTATTGCCTCTCCTAAATATGATGTGGTTCCAAATAATTCTAGTGATTCTCAGAGTCAGGGTTTATTGGAAGGGGCAGAGGGGGCTTTTACCATTAGGAAAAGCAGAAAATCTAGAAGAAAACAACAACAATAGGTCTTGTCTTGTGTATAGAATTATGGATCTACGTTTTTGGAATATTAGAGGTCTCAACAAAAAAAAAGGTAGCTATCAAGTCTTATCTTAGAATGATGTCGGTTTCTTTTGTGTGTTTGATAGAATCTAGGATCAAGTCTCATTTCCTCTTGAACAATATTTCTCTTCTTTGTTTCCTAAATGGCATTTCTGTAGTAATTTAGATCAAGCTTCGTGTGCTAGATTAGTGGTAGCTTGGAACGCTGATAAATTCTTGTGTTCTCCTCTTATTACTACTGATCAGTTGATCCTTTTAGAGGTGTCCCTTATGAATTGTGATTCTGGTTTTTTTGTTTCTTGTATTTATGGGGCAAATAATTCAAATCATAGGAAAAACCTTTGGTTAGCCCTTTCCAATATCAAACTGATTATTGGGACTCAATCGTGGCTTATAGTTAGGGACTTTAATGCAATTTTGTTTGCGTATGTAGCTGAACCTCTTAGCTCCTCGGCTATTAGTGGGATGAGAGACTTTAGGAAATGTGTTGAGGAGTGTGGTGTGTATGATCTAAACTCTAGTGGTCCAAAGTTTACTTGGTCTAATAAGCAATATGGTGAATTCCACATCGCTAGAAAATTAGACAGAGCACTCATCAATTCGGAGTGGAGTTCTCGGTTTCCCAGATCTTTTGGAGAGATTCTTAATCCAAATATTTCAGACCACTCCTCTGTAGTGATAAGGTCTTTAACTGTCCAAAAGAAGAGATCTTCCCCTTTTAGGTTTTCAAATTTCCTAGTCTCACAGCCAAATTTCCTTCAGATAGTAGAAAAGGCTCGAAATTCATAGATTCGAGGGACCGCTATGTTTTGTGTAGTATCTAAGCTCAAATTAGTCAAAAATGCTTTCAAATCCCTAAACTCAAATTAAATTGGCAATATAAATGTCAGAGTTGAGACTTGTCAAGCTGCCCTCAATAACATCAAGACCAAATGGACTCAACTAGCAGTTGAAGAACATGAGGCTATGAGCAATTTGTTTAAGGCTTTAAATGACCAAGAATCTTTCTACAAACAATCTTCCCATATCAAGTGGCTTAGAGAGGGGGATAGGAATACCAAATTCTTCCATAATTCCATCTTGTCAAATAGGAACAGAAACAATATCTACTCTTTGTTGGTGAGCAATGGCCATAGGATTACTGACTTAGAAGAAACTCAGAAACATTTTCTGAATTTCTTTCAAGATTATATTGGTACTAAGAAAGATCTAGCTTCTTTAAGCGAGTATGTGGTAGCTCTTTTTCCCCATCCGATTCTTGAGAACCTAAGAAATAACCTTGTAGCTGAAGTCACTTCGCAGGAGATTAGGGAAGTATTTTTTTTTCAACTCGTATAAGGCCCCTATCCCGGATGGATTTAATGACTTTTTCTTTAAACACACGTAGTATGTTATCGGGAATGAAATCATTAGGGCAATCCAAGACTTTTTCAAACATGGGAGGCTCCTCAAAGAGCTTAATTTAACTTTTATTTTCCTTGTCCCTAAGAAGAATCAGCCTTCCACTGTGTTGGATTATAGACCTATCTCCTGTTATAACATGATTTATAAGGTGATCACAAAAATCATTTCTAATAGACTTAGAGAGTTTTACCCCTCCTTATCAGCTCAAACCAAAGTGTTTTCATCAAAAATCGTCGTATAGGGGACAACATCCTTTTAGCTCAAGAAATCTTTAAGAACTATCATCTTTCTAACAAGCATAGAAGATGTGCTTTCAAAGTAGATTTGGCTAAAGCTTATGATTCTATTGAATGGGATTTCCTCCTCATAGTGCTGATAGCTGTAGGACTCCATCCTATGTTTATTAAGTGGATCGAAGAGTGAGAACCTCGCCTTCCTACTCTATCTTGATCAATGGTTCTCCTACTAAATTTTTCTGTCGGAAATCAGGATTAAGACAAGGAGATCCTCTCTCTCTGTACCTGTTTATTATCTGTATGGAGGTGGTTTCTAGGACTCTGAATGTTACAATAGCAGAAAATCCTACTTTTAAATTCCATTGGAGATGCAAAACTCTTAAACTGCCCCATCTTTTGTTTATTGATGATGTGTTATTGTTTTGTCATGCTGATCTTACTTTAGTGAATATCTTGTTTAAATGCTTGCGAACTTTCTCAAATTTCTTTGGGTTGAATATGAACCCTAGCAAAAGTAAATTCTTTTTATTTCCTGATGTGGATCATTTGGCCATTCAGTTGGAAACTATTTCGGGTCTTAAAAGGGGTAATCTTCCTATAAGATATCTAGGTGTTCCTCTTTTAACAGGTAGATTGATTAGGAGAGATTGTATCCCGCTGTTGGAAAAAATTGATTCCAGAGTTAACAAATGGACTCATAAAGCCTTGTCCTACGCTGGTAGACTTCAATTGGTAATTTCTGACTTGTCCACTTTTCAGGTCTACTAGGCTAGCCATTTCTTGCTTCCTGTCTCTATCATTAAAGAAATTGAGTCTAAACTCAGGAACTTCTTGTGGTCTAGAACGGTAGTGTCTAAAACTCATATAAAAGTCAAGTGGATTGACCTTTGTAAACCTAAAATAGAGGGTGGTATGGGGATTAAACA
>JAOTAY010000006.1:8202753-8223696 GCA_025629805.1 Erythroxylum baracoense
AGCATGAGATGTGGTAATTTACCACACCTGGACCCGTTTCTCTGGTCCGACCCGTTCTCTGGAAACGGGATGTTACATTATAGGCCTCTTTTAAGGTATGAACAGGCTTCATCAATAAGACCTACGAAGTTTGATGAGAGTATGACTCATTTAATCCATTCAACAACTTAAAAACAACATCCTTTAATTGTTGTTCCACATAATGATGGAAACATTGTGGATTGTAACTTCAGTGAGGGTAAGGTCTATATAGTACCTAAGTTCCTTAATAATCATGTTTAGTTATGTATAGTATACATCAACAGATTTGTTCCTTGATCTAACATGGATAGATCACATTGAAATATTCATATTCGATTATCATCAAGTTAACCAAATCATTTTTTGATTAGTTCCCATATTCTAGCAGTTGAATCTATGTAAAATGTTGTTGAAGCTAGAGATTGAACCGTAAATTTCTATAACCAGGAAGTGATTAAATTGTTACATCTCCATTCATCGTAAAGTGGATCATTGATATCTAGTTTAAAAATCATACCATCACTAAAGTCTATCTTATTTCTGATTGAAGGAGCATAATAAACTATCTACTCCATGTTGCATTATCCAGTGCGCTGAGTTTTGGAGATGTAATCAACATGTTGTGATTATCTGCTGGATGAATGAAAAAAAGAGAGTTTGTGTCTTCCATTGGTGACGAAGTTTGTGTCGAAGCTAAGCTCTAATTCGACATGAGGACTCTGAAAAAGTATAACATACAACTTTAATGTTGATTAAGCTATCATTGAAACCTCATAATCAAGTAGCTTTGGTACCATATTTGAACTTTTAATAATCCAAAAGGAAGAATGAGAGATTGAGTAAAATCGTGAAAGGCTCTCTTATTTCTTTCACTTCACTTAGTTGTCTATATACAGAGTAATTGTTATAAGTTATATTAAAATAATGACTTCTTTAAGTAATTGAACTAATTATTTTATTGTTATGTACATCTGATCTAACTTACTTATTCTTGCTTTGATTCCTTCTTTTTCCTCAAAAAATAGATTTTCACTTTTCTTCTCACAAAAAGATTAAAGAGAAACTCTATCCAACTAAATAAGTGTTTGGTAAAGCAGAAAAATATATTTGTAATTGAATATTGATATAATTAATAGTTTATTGTTAATAATTGGATAGTAATTGATTTTATTGTTTTTTATGGAAACAATTGACATATATATCTTTAAAAAATTCTACAATTAAGTTTTAGTCATATAAAGTAGACTATTTTAATCATATAAAATAGACTCTGCATCTATTAAATATGCATTTTGTTTGAAAGTAAATGCATATGTATAAAAACGTACAAGGAACAGATCACATGTTCTCATTATTCTGTGCCTACTATGTTCTATAAACATCCATCAATCCAACAAATGAGATTCAGATAAATTGAATGGATGATTACTTGTAGAATAGGGTAAGCACAAAATAACACGAACATGTTATCTAAACCCAACATATGAACTAATATTTCATAGTTTGTACTTTATTTAGGAGTTTAAAAAACACAAATTTCAAAAGAGAAAAAGACGCTACAGCAGTCCTATTTTATTAAGTCAACAAAGTATATAAAATCTTTAAAAACGATAAATAAAATTAATATTCATCTCTGGAATTAGTTGATTAAATTATGGAATGAAGTTTAGTTTGAGCACTCTAATCGTTTATGAATCTAACTTATTTGTTAAAACAATGTGAAATTTTTACTGTCCTGTACGGGACACGAACATTTACAAATGTTAAACGCAAATTCTTTTGTTATGCTCGAGCCCTTATCCAATGCTGGCACATAGTGGAGATTTCGGTTGCATATATTTGCTTCCAATATAAAGAGGGATTTGAAAGCAAGGCGAGCGTGATCATGAGTGCTCTGGTTGACTTCACACTCACAACTAGTGAGTGCGCACTGGATGAGATGCGGCCGTGTGTGGACCTAAAAAATTTTAAGCTTTTGTTTTAAATTTTTGGTGAAGTGGGTGATGACGCTGAAATCAACATCAGTTGCAATAAAACATTTATAATACGACTGTAGTTGAATGTATTTATTGTCGTAAAACAATGATCTTCTCTGTATGTATAAATACAATTACACTTTAGATATAATTATATTTATAGAAAAGCTCCTGTAATTATTAAATCAATTCTTAATTTTTAATTATTATAAATGTCTGTAATTTATAATTAAAAATCTTGTAATCATTTGCCAGCCACCGAGTTCTCTCTCTTACATCTGACCCCTTGTGCCACATGAAGAGGCCATCGCTGCCGATTAAGACCACAGAATAGGGCGTCATTTTCGGACAGTTGTCCGTTAATGTCCGGGCTGATGTTGTGTCACTCGTATGTGTGCGCACCGATGGAAAGTTTTTGAGTTATTTTTGTGGCACTTAACTCCTAAGGACAAAAAATTACTAGTTGATGTCTTAAAGAAAAGGATCAGACCATTGTCAGCCAGCGAGAGAGATGGCGGTCTAGCCGTGTGTCGGTATCTGCGAAAACGGCTGATGTATCAAAAAACACTCCTCTTGTCTCCTTTCACCTCTATATTGATTAGGTGTCCCGGACCAAGTATTTCTGTTATAGTCACTGCATCCAATTCCAAAGTGGTGAGAATATGGTTGACTTCTACTAACAAGTTTTGGGTCAAGAACAATGGTTTCAAAGGAGAAGAAATGAATCATCTGAAAGAGAGAAATAAATTACTACACGTTTTCTTCGAATATCCGTATATAATAACGGCATTGCACATAAATATAGTTGACCAGGTAAGTCCAACATGTAGATACCAACTACTAATGTTTGAGTGAGTCAAATAAGAAAATTGGCTTTCTTAACGTATACAACCTAATATAGCGGTCATTTAGAAGGAATAGGTCAAGTGTAAACGTAAGTTGACGGACCGAACAAGTTGGAAGTTTGTGTTTTAGTTGTATTTATATTTGTTCTTAACTTGCGTTTGCAGGAAAATTTCAACGGGAGAGAGAGACTAAATTATCACTTTTTGTGAGTAGAATTAATTTTTTTAAGGTGGAACTATTATTGTAAAAGAAAAGCTGCAAAAATTGAAACAAACGACGGCAGGCGAAGCAAATGCAAATTGGTGGCTTCATTTATTGAACGGTGGTCGGTAATAGTACAATCATATTGGTCTTAATCATCATAAGCCATCTTTATAGACAGACCGTCACATGCGGATGCAAGGACACAGTACCAATCATCCTTCGCGACTCAATGTTGAAAGTTGCCCTTTTTTTAAGTTTTTGGTTGGACCCAGCACGCGCCATGCCCTTGTTCTTTCCTTGCCCTGTTCAGTTCATAAAGACATTTGGACCCACTTCATCTCACCTGGATCTGCTGACACGTTTTCAAACATAATCAACCCAATTATGCTCACAAAGGCATATAAACGAAAACATACTCATGATTTTTTGAAAAATGAGAATATAATGCCACGGAAAATTTCATTTGAGCTGGATTGGATGGGATGCTGATGCTGATGCTGATGCTGATGCCTTGCCTATTAAACACGTCGAAAGCAAAAGGATCTCAGAGTTAGGAGATTAAAGATGAGACAGTAACATGGGAATTTACAAAAGATGGATGGATGCCCTTCGAATGTTATAAAATGATGAATCAAGCACATATAGAGAAGGATTTACCGAGTGTGAAGCTTTTTAAACATACCCCATCATTTTCTAACCGAAAATCTAGTTGAAAGGCAATCATCGTGAAAATGGAGTTAGCGTGAGTAACGCAGAGTCCGTGGATTTAGTTTCTTTTGACTCTAAGCTACAATTGAATACTGAGAAGCAACGACTATGAATTCTAAACGACAATGCAATGCAATCTGTCCTTTTTCTTTCTTCCAAAATTTGGAATAATAAGAGATGCACAAAGTTATCGTTATATGTAGCCCCGTGTTCCAAGCAACACGAGACTCCATCACTCTACAAACGCTCCAGGTTGAAGGTGTTAAGAGACATGAGAGCCCCAATCTTTGGATCTCTTTCTGCGTTTTTGGTCCACATCCATACGGTGGTGTTACTAAGCAAAAAGTGCAATATATGCATAAAAAAACGAGAAGAGGTTCACGAGCTCCCCATCTACACAGTCAGACAGTCTTCACATAGCTCTTGTCGTCTTCTCGTTCCACCAATTTTAACTTTATTCGCACACACTCTTCTTTTATCTTCCCAAAAGCTCACCTGAATTTAGTATACACCATCATATTTTCATACCATTTTTTACGTCATGCATAATACCTTATTCTTACAAGTAATCAAAAATCAACCTACTAACAAATATTTGAGGAATGTGACACTTCGTCCATGACAATGTTTCGCCTTTCAGATCGAACGGAGGTTTTTAATGTTTTTCCATGTTGGAAGTGTTTATAAATCCTGAGGCCTGAGCACATGCAAATTCAATGCCCACACGCCTTGAGATCCACACTAATTATGCGGGAACCATTAATTCATCAACTTAGGACTGAGAGGAAATGATCAAAGTCAAACGTAAACAAGAAGTCCATTTAAATCTGTTGTGTTTAACTATACATGATAAATCACGTTTTCACTAGCTTTTAGGGTCTCAAGATATAATCTTCCTAAGATTCAGGCTTCAAATCTCAATTTTACGAGCTAAATGAGTGAATATCATTGGTCCTAAATAAATACATTATAGTAAGTAGTTATTACATTCACAAATACCAAAATTTAATTTTAGTTCCTATATTCAGGATCCGACCATAACGTCTATGACCTTACCAGTGTTTTAAGTCTTGTCCGTCTCTCTTACCTATCGTAAATTGTATTCCTCTGCTTGTTTGTATCTAAGTACAACCCATTTACTCTCTCCCTCTCTCTCTCTCGCTTTTTTAATTACATGAAATGCAAGAAACCGATAATATTAAAGAAAATTGAGTAAAAAAGTAGCTACAGTTATGGCAAACACCTACCAAAACCCGAGAACAGAAACCGACCCGATTCAGCCTCCTTCTTTCTCCATTAAAAAGGCACAACGAACAACCCCACACAGAGACGGCAGATACATTGCTTAGTAACCAAGTGTGATTTTCTCTGCTATTTGGATATGTCCCACTCGTTGTTCGCTTATTCACTCGGCTTCTAATCACCATCTACTTGGAAGACATTAAAGCAGAGCGAGAGGAAAGTGTGTTCTTTGTTTCGGTTTTGTGGAAGATGCAGAAACGGCGGCGTAGAGTGGTGGTGGTGTTGAGGAAGATGATAACGTGCGCCGTGTGCTCAGTAGCCATGGTGGCGCTCATGTCGGTTCACCTTCACGTGTTCCCTTCCTCCAGAGTCCCTAACTTTCTTGATCCTTATACGCTCCCTACTGCCACCGTATGTTTCGATTATCTCTGTTAGGTGTATCGTTATTCACTTTCATCTGGGACCTTCTTTCTGCTGCCGCTTGATGATTCACTGTACCTCCTGAAATTTTGTTTAATTTTTCTTTTTGGTCTTTAAACATTATTTTATTTTTCGCTTTTTTTTTTTAAATTCCAGTTTTTGAATGTTTGATTGATACAGTGTCAGAGACTATTCGGAGTTGGTAAAATGGTCAATTAGAAAAGGAATCCATTTTTCTTGTTTAACAAAATGGATTTGTTTTTGCCTAATTGCTATTTTTCATGAGAAAGATAATTAATTATGATGAAATTGAATTGGAATAACAGAGCTTAAGAGCTGAGGAAGGGCAAAGCTTGAGGAGCGAGCTCACTCCGCCTCACCGGTCCAAAGGGCCTCTTCCCTCGCACAAGGTCTTATTTATTCCTACAACCCATCAGTTCATTTTACATAGAACAGGTCTTTCATTTTAAAGGAAGCAATCACAGATAATGCTAATTACTATGTGTATGTACTAAAGGAGATCTTTCGTTTGAGCGTGCGTGTGTACATGTTTGATTGGCTAGAGGCTCGTGGGTGTAGTATGGATGTATGTACTAAGACAAAACAGTCATGCATCTTTCATGTTTTCACTCCTTTAGATTTGACAGTTTGGTGGTGCTACTGGGTATTCCGGCATCGCTTTGCTATGGAAGAATCCACATAATCGCGGCTATGTCCCTTGTTCGCTTCCTAGTCGTGAATATACTCGTAAGTTTTTTTCTTTGAAATATGATCTTGTGTTGCTCCTGATAAATCAGTGTGTATGTGATTTAACAATTCTTTTACTGGTGGGCATGCAGCACCTGCAAAGTCGAGAGGTTACCTTCTAGTTCATGCAAATGGTGGGCTTAACCAGATGCGAGCTGGGGTCAGCATCTACCCTTTCTTGTTTTAACAAATACTTTTCTTGCTTTTCCTGGTAGTTATGGTTCTATCAACCACCTGAATGTTGAAGCTTTCCGTTATGTTTTCTTGTTAGAAAAAAGATACAATTCATTTCTGCTTGCCTCCTAATTCTTTCTTTGCTTTTTTTCCATATGCACCTTTTCTTATTACGCTTCTCAAGCAGTTTTTAGAATTTCCATTTTCATATCCGCACTGTGGAATTCTTCAAGCATTCGTATTGCTACATACTTTATAATCAGCTTGAAAAAATTTATGATTTCTTCCTGTGCCCAGATTTTGGTTAGATCTTTGTTCTTTTCATGTTCCATATGCATCGATTCTTGCTCTTCAACGTCTCTCCTAAATGCAGTTCTCAGTTTCATGACATTGTTTTCAGTTCTCAGCTTCATGAAATTGTTTTCATATTCAAGATAATAATTGATCTTTATTAATATGTGCAATTATCTTGACTAGTTATTAATTTTAAATTAGTTTCGCATCTTTTTGTTTTTATATTCTCAAGATGTTGTCACTCTGAAATGCAGATATGTGACATGGTGGCTGTTGCCCGTATCATAAATGCTACTCTTATAATCCCAGAGTTGGATAAACGGTCATTTTGGCAAGATTCCAGGTATTGTTGACTCTCTAAAAATTATTTTATTACACTTTATCTTCTCCATCTTAATGAGTTTATAACTTTGTTGTCCACTTATTCTGCAGCAATTTCTCAGATGTTTTTGACCAAGATCACTTTATCAATGCTCTAGCTAATGATGTGAAGATTATGAAAAAGCTTCCAAAGGACATAGTTGGTTCTGCCAAACTAGTTAAGCATTTTAGAAGCTGGTCTGGTTTGGACTACTACCAGGATGAGATAGCAAGCCTGTGGGAAGACTACCCGGTATATCAGTTGAAATAGTTCAGCCTGTTTTGCTTTCTTGGTCTAAAAGTGTTTTGTCGTTGCAATTAATCAATAGGTTATTCGAGCAGCCAAGTCTGATTCTCGTCTAGCAAATAACAATCTTCCTCCAGACATTCAGAAACTGCGATGCCGTGCATGTTATGAAGCCCTACGCTTTGCACCTAGAATTGAAGCAATGGGAAAAGTAAATGAGTATACAATTTTCTCTTCATGATTTAATGCGGTGTATGTTTCTCTTGCAACATACTTGATGACTATCATTAAGAATTCTTTCACATTCACCTTATAGTTGTTGGTAGATCGAATGAGGTCCTATGGCCCATATATTGCTCTACATTTAAGATACGAGAAGGATATGCTAGCTTTTAGCGGATGCACGTATGGTTTATCCCCTGTTGAAGCGGATGAATTAAAGACAATAAGGTACTGATATTTGTGCTATAAGTTCCTTAGAAATCGATAAAGTGTACTAGACTCTATGTTTGTGATTAATACTTGCAGAGAAGAAACTGTGCATTGGAAAGTGAAGGAGATTGATGCCAGGGAGCAGAGATCTAAGGGTTATTGCCCATTGACACCCAAAGAGGTTGCAATGTTTCTCACTGCTCTCGGATATCCATCAAACACACCCATATACATTGCTTCTGGAGAGATATATGGAGGTGATACTCACATGGCTGATCTAAGATCGCGCTATCCCATTTTGATGAGTAAGGTTTGTATTTGTGATGACTTAAGTCTTATTGATAGTTGTGCATTTCCCTTTTTGTTTACTGTATTGGAGTTTATCTTTTGTCAAAAAGAAAAGAATGTGTCTTCCATAGATTGTAATACCAACTAAAAAGAGCTGTCATTCGAAAGAATTCAGTTTCCCTTAGTTTAAAAATGCCTTGTTCATGTTAAATTATACTTAGTAATTTCTTGCTCATTTCATCACCAAAGCTATAAGAATCCTCAAATTGGGTGGTAAATGGTAATATTTGATTTCAAATCCATTGTAGTCTGATATAGGATAAATTCAAATCTCTCTCTCTTGCACTTTTAACACACAAAAAAGCCACATAAAGAAACAATAGGGGGTGATACATTTGTGTCTCCAATTGTTGATATTATGAGACGTCAGGCGAAAGCAATAAAAAATTTATGTGGCTCACTGGCCATCCAGTGTTGATTTACATCCGTCATATCATTATTTTTTCAGGAAAAGTTGGCCTCTGTTGAGGAGCTTGAACCATTTGCTGATCATGCATCTCAAATGGCTGCTCTTGACTATATTGTGTCCATTGAAAGCGATGTGTTCATTCCGTCGTACTCTGGAAACATGGCAAGAGCAGTTGAAGGTCATCGTAGGTTTCTGGGACATAGGAAAACAATTTCTCCAGACCGGTAATTGTCCCTTTCTGTTATATCGATCAGCTGCTGTGAATTGTAGTTGTCTTTTGACCATCTCCAATTGTCAATAGGAAAGAACTTGTTCGTTTGTTCGATAAGGTTGACCGTGGAAAATTGAGAGAAGGGAAAAAGTTATGTTATCTGATCACAGAACTACACAAAAAGAGGTATGTGATTCTGAAAATTCTCAAGCCTTGTATTTTTATATGTAATTGGTAATTGATCAAATGATACAGATATTTTAAACAATTTACAGTATGATATAGATAAGAATCCATTTCTTTAATCAGTCAACATGTACAATTCCGTAAACATTAAGCTAAGTGCAAATTTTCATTTCCTCCGTTGCCTCTGGTTGCTCAGACAAGGTGCTCCAAGGAAGAGAAAGGGTCCTATCACAGGAACAAAGGGCATGGATAGATTTCGTTCAGAAGAAGCATTTTATGTAAATCCTTTGCCCGATTGTTTATGTCAGAGACCATCAATGAATGTGAACACTTCTCTGGTAATCAAGTAGGCTTTGATGGCTGTAAGTGCAAGTTTCTTCATCAAAAAAATCTCTGGGCCTGCATCAATCGCAGCAAATCTATGAGTCATAGTTCAATGAAGGTGCTGCTAGCTGGCTGTGACTTGGCTGGAATAAGGGACACGGAGCGTATGTATATATATTTAGCTACCTATACAGCAATACCGAGGAAAGGGACAATATGATTAGGTGCAGAAGAGAGAATGGGACAACCGAATCTGAAAGCAGAGCCTTACACAATGGGGTGGGGGATAAGTGATTCATTCATTGGCTATACACTTTAAAACTTTACAATATACATGTTTTTCTTTTTTTGGGAGAAAGGTGCATGTATATGATTCATGGTCATTCAAGGCGCATAAAGTGACGGAATCATTATTATTTCTATTTTTCACAAACTCTGTGTTCTATTTCAATAATGTTGTTCGACCCTCTCCCTCTATGATTTCTATATTTGCGAAAGAGAGGGTTTGGTTGTTAACGTGAAGCCTTGGCCATATGTCTGTAATAAGTAACTTGTGAAATGTTGAACCAGACGTGAAGAACTCAACCGGAACGACTTGATGGGCTAATCCTGAAATTGAATGGGTCTGAGGCTATCAACTTCACCCATGACGTTTACTCCAAGAAATTAGAAGTTATGCCTATTGTTATCATCTTCGATCCTATTGGCAACCAGCAAGCGGTCATTGGTGAGAGCATTTCATGGATAGCGACATGGGCGGATTTTGGATTTTACAGATTTGTAGACAGGATGCATTTAGAAATCAACCTTGCAACTGGATTGGGAATAAAACTTTTACAGTGGATATACCCAATTAATGTACTATGAAAACTGATTATGAGCTGGACCTAGAATAGAAAAGAACCAACCAGATCAGTGGATGGATGGCCCAATTGGAAGAAACTTGAGGATCAGGAAAAGATAACACAAATCTCAGTGACAAACACGCGCACTCCACCACCATATACTTAACATATCTTCCCTTTTGCTCTTAACGTTTACTAACTCCGAGCTCCTCTGCGTTACTGTTTTTGTGGCGGAGAGCAGTAGTTGAAGAACAACATGGGAGTTTCTTTCTTGTCCACAGTGCCTTCTCTCGTTCACTTCCCATCTCTTGGAGCTACCACTCGATGCCCCTCCCAATCCCAGACTGTGAGTTTGGTTCCCTCAACCTTCTGCATTATAGAAATGTGGGCAAGTTTTCTGGTACAAGTTATATATAAATACTTCTGCTTCTCTTTATATGAATGATAATAGGGTGCTATAAGGTGCAGTAAGATTGAAACTGATCTCTCTAGCGGAACCGGAGTCCGGCGTAGAGATGTTTTGAAATGCTTCTTAAGTGCCTCCATCGGTATGGTAAGAGACACTTTTTTTATTACTGAAAAATCAATTAGTTATATCCACAACGTTGGCAAACTTGAGGGCATAAACACAACTTTGCAAGAAAATTTTCATATACAATGTGAGCCATAAATGTATCTTTTTCTTTTGTACGCTTTCCTCTTAACTCATATAATAGCTTGATCAAGCAGGTTGATGCAGAAACCTTTATGACCATGTAAAAATTTTCTTCAGAAAACTCAGAAATCCAATTTGGAATGATATGATGATGAGTTTTTGCCAGTTGTGATTTGATCATAGGGAATTATATCAAGCTCAGGATCCTTTGTCGAAATGGCTAATGCCGCTGATATTGTCCAACGTAGACAACGCTCTGAATTTCAATGTAAGTGCTTCAAAGATTAGCTTTCCATGTTATAAGACCAGCTGGAGTTCTGCCCAATTTCCTTTTCTTTCCTGCAGCAAATATCAGGCAGACATTATACACAGCAATAAAGGTAAGCGATAAGATCCTGTCTGCAAGTCTTGATTTATCTCATCATCCTTGCCTTGTGCTTTAAATTTCGCTGTTTGTACATAAATCTCAGGGGAAACCTGAACTCATCCCATCTATACTTCAATTGGCACTTAACGATGCTATGACTTATGATAAGGTCAGACAAAACATTACCTCTCATTGCAGTGAAAAAGAAAAACATAGTTGAAAAGAGAACCTAATTCAGTGACCTCCTTTGGTTAAGTTTGCAGGCTACAAAATCTGGTGGTCCAAATGGATCCATAAGATTCAGGTATTTATTACATACTAGGAATCAGATGTTTAATTATGTATCAAATTTATAGTTTTTCTCCTTTTACAAGTTCTGAGTTGGTCCCTTTTACGTTCATACTACAACGGAAGTTGTTTTAGTATTTCAGCAACTTTAAGTGCTTCTTTTCACCATTTTGGTTCCTTCTTGATTGCATGAAGCTCAGAGATAAGCCGACCTGAAAATAAGGAACTCTCTGCAGCAATGAATTTGTTGGAGGATGCAAAGAAAGAGATAGATTCATATTCCAAGGGTGGACCCATCTCCTATGCAGATCTTATCCAATATGCAGGTTATATTCTCAAGTTTGTTCCGTGTTCCTAGTTACAACGTTGTCATATGAGGCAATTGCATGAAGACAAAATGAAGCGAGTTAGTTCCTTGATTTTTCTTATTCTTTTCAGCACAAAGTGCCATCAAGGCTACATTTCTTGCTTCTGCCATTCGCAAGTGTGGTGGTAATGAAGAGAAGGGAACCTTACTATACACTGCTTACGGTTCAAATGGACAGGTTTTTTTTATTTTTTCATTTGATTGGGTTATAATGCAGTTGTATAAATTGCAGCTTTACGTATGGAAATTGCATCCTGTAGACTATACTAGAAATTGTTGCACCACACGTAAAGACTACTGGACGAGATTTGCTTGGTGTAACACAAAGAAGTGCCAACATATAACATGAATATTTGATTCGTCTGCAGTGGGGTTTGTTTGATAAGCAATTCGGGAGGACTGATGCCCAAGAGTCAGATCCAGAGGGGAGGGTCCCTCTGTGGGAGAAAGCAACTGTAAAGCAAATGAAAGACAAATTTTTAGCAGTTGGTTTTGGTCCCCGACAGGTATGTTCTCAGTTGTTTCAATAGAAAGAAAGCACATGTTGCCTACGCCGCAGAGATCTTGTACGAACAATAGAAAGAGATGCATTATCGCAACTGATCTTGCTCTATTCTTGCATTTCATGGTTTGCCAGTTAGCTGTAATGTCTGCATTTCTGGGTCCTGATCAAGCAGCTACTGAGGCGTTACTGGCTACTGACCCTGATGTTGCACCATGGGTTGTCAAGTACCAACGGAGTCGGGAGACGGTGTCACAGACAGATTATGAGGTCTGTGCAACAATTGCTGAGAGGGTGCACAGATCACCTAGTTTGTAGAAGCATTCGTGTCCTACTATTTGCCTTAGATGAATTGGTTATATTTTTCTTATTCTTTGTGTGCAAATGGTTTCCATTGCAGGTTGACCTGATCACTACAATCACTAAATTAAGTTCCTTGGGCCAAAAAATCAATTATGAAGCGTATACCTATCCCGTGCAAAGAATTGATGTTACCAAACTGAAATTATAGAGGAAGCAAAGGGCATTCAAGGATCAGCAATCTTTGTTTTGCATTTTTTTGGCATGGTTATGCTGCGTTAGACTCTGTAAACAGCAGTTAAGGATAAGGTAATTTTTTGTTTAAATGTAAATTACCCTCAAGTATTGCATTAGATCATTGGAGATGGTACTAATTACTCTACACTAACGAGAGGGCATTCCTGTGTCCCCAATTCCAACAACTGTGGCAATGGTTAAATTTTCTTTTATTTGCATATTGTCAACTATGAGATGACTGTCCATGGCCCCTAGCAAATCGAAGTTCTCTAGTCTAGTGTATGTAAGGGGTATAAAAAATTCATAGACATGTGTGTAACAAAGTGGCATACACAAGACAATAAACAATTTATTTAACCTCGAGTGTTGATGTTATCTTCAGTCTACGCCACCTAACAACAGTCATATACATTTGCCAAGGGTAATATCCAAATGTCAAGACAAATGCTCGGATTCTCCTGACCTTGTACTATCCTTGTCAAGACAAATGCTTGGATTCTCCTCACCTTTCTCCCGGGCAATTACTCTTCCTCAACGTTGTCACTAAACGGCAGTGTGCTTCTCTGTAACAAAACAGACCTTGTATTTCCTTGTCTTTTGGTACCAAGAAAGTCCACCCGACTAATAACGGACACGCCCGCAGGTCGTAAATCCTCCCACTGCTGATAAGTGGCGAAATGTGTAAACGAGAGAAATCATCCAAATGTGCCGTCCATTAATGATTCCCAGCACAAAGCCAACTAAAGTGATCCAAATTATCCCCTTGCGGATTTAGGAACTATAGACTCCAGCCCACCCATGAATGGTCTCAACGGCTGAGGGATAATGACACTGCCATCTTCCTGCTGGTAGTTTTCCAGCAGGCAGACTATCATACGAGGAACTGCACAAGCTGTTGCATTTAGGGTGTGGACAAAAACCGGTGGAGCAAGGTTGCCTTTTCCCTTTTTAGGATTCGTTGCAGTTGGTGTTGATGGGCGATAGCGGATTCCTAATCTGCGACTCTGGTAATCAGTACAATTTGATGCACTTGATATCTATCCCGTAGGACATCATCATGTCAAACACCAAAATTGAACAACCATAAAGATTCTGAGTTAAAAGGAAGAGTTGCAAACCAAATAAAAGGGATGTTTATAGACAATGACAAAACAAGTTTCAGAAAGTAAGTGGAACAAATTTAAAGGTGTCTTAGTTAATGGAAACTGACAAAAGTTTAATACCTCACCATACCGTCCCAAACCAGGCATCCATGCCTCCACATCAAACTTGCGGTAAGCAGGTGCACCTAAATCCACAGAGGCCATATCCAAAGTTCTGTAGGGAATATGAAGATTAAAACAAGTGAATGGAAACATAATTAGAATCAAACAATCACCCAAGAATTACAGAACCACCAACTTGTAATGTAAACCAAGTGATGAGAAGAGGTCTTCTTCAATCTTGATGAGCTCCTCGTGGTAGAACTCACTCTCCTCTGGTTGACAAAATATGAACATCTCCACCTTGCTGAATTGGTGGACACGATACAGACCCCTGTTCCAAATGGCAACATCTTCATTGTTCATCCAAGCATTTCTAACACAATATTTGGATACATCGACGGAAAACATAAACCAAATACGTAAGGAAAAAGCTAATATTAAAACAAATAAAAAGCTCACGAGTGAGTAAACATATGTGCTTTATGTGCCATAAGTCTCAGATGATAATGGTACAAGTTAGATTCTAACATCTATCTTGATCATAAATACATGCACAGAAGTACTTTTTTATCAATAATTCTCAAATAACATCGTATCTAGTAAGCATGTACTTATTGGCAGTTATTTTGACACCAGTTACTAAAGATAAGTTTCAGTTAGTTTCATCATCAGAAGGAACAGTTATTATTTCCTTTATGATATGAACAGAATATATATCAGAGGAAACTCTTGTAAAAACAATGCACGGAAGTTACAGAATATACAGAATAAAAACTTCTTTCTGCATTCTTTGAAAGAAGATTTCAAGTTTTTATAGAATTGATTAGTACTGAAGTTCGCTGCAGATAGATCCAGTGTTGCAATCCTGTAGAGCCAAGAGCACTAACACTCATAAATATGGAATTGTACCCAATGCGACTTTGGCCTCTATTAACTAACAACCTTATCATGGTTTGTCGGAAGGAAATCTGGAATAGGACCTCAGTCATGCTAGTGGATGTTCCCAAACAATAATGCTGGACACAGATAATTCACAGGACGCCCTTTGGGCAAAATTACAAAAACTTAAAATAAACCAACATTAGCCAGATATTACCTAGTTGCAGTGCCTGCAGCACCTGCCTCTGTACGGAAGCAATGGGAAAAGGCAACATATTTCAAAGGTAGTTGTGACTCAACAAGGATGCTATCCATATGTATTCCACCCACAGGAATCTCAGCCGTGCCTATGAGGCATTGGTCGCTATACTCAATGGAGTAAACCTGTCAATCATCTGAAGCAACTAAGTATGTAACAATGAATTCACCTGTCAATCATCTGAAGGAACTAAGTATGTAACAATGAATAGCAACTAAGTATGTAACAATGAATTCACCTGTCAATCATCTGAAGGAACCAAGTATGTAACAATGAATTCAAAGACCAAAGCTTTATAGTGGGCTCAAGATAGGGTGCACTAAGGAGAAAGAGAGGCTAATCCCTATTTTCGGTTGAACATTAGCCCATTAGGCTCCTATTTGTACCAAAAAGAAAAGACCAGAGTTCTATAATATACAACAAAAAGGAATAACACAATCTTTCAAAGGAAGTGCCCTTTGCTTGCTGGTAACCTGGGCTCTGAAGCAATTTTCATAAAGGATGCAACCAAACAACCAAATATTTGCAATCCCAAGCATAAGTTTGGTCCATGTGTGCCCACCATGCGGTGCAAAGTTTCTCAGCTTCACAGTCGAGATGTTGAGTTACATAATTATTGCAAATGAACTTGGAATCAATTAGTAATTCCATTAAATAATGAGCCAGGGAACCAACCTGTGTATTATCTCCTCGAGGTTGGAAGCCACATTTTTCAACAACTGAGGATCTTACAATCTCTGGGGTTGTTAGAGGTGTGAAGCCCCTTTTCATGACTTCTGACAGAGTCCAGTTGATAAGGGCCATTTCTAGCATAACTGCTTCATTCTTGAGATAGTAGAATTTCGACCCACTGACCTGCTCAGCCAGAAAAAGTAATATGCATACTGATCATAAGCCAATCTTCTTATGCAAAAACCAAAACTAAAGATTCCAGGGGCTGATCAAAGCAATGGAATAATAGAGCTCTAATGAACAATTACATACACATATTGAAAATAATGACACCATGAATGTATTCAAAAGGGACAATGATGAGGCATGTGTTTGTTTTTCTTTTCTGCTGCACCAGACAAAGTTTGTAATTATTCCTGAGGAACGTCAGGTTAACCAAACTAAAGTACAGATGGTGTATGTTAGAGACAACAACAAGGTGCTCTCCTAATTGAGAACTAGTGAATCCTGCAAAGAAGATGGCTTTTGCTTTGCATGAACATACGTGATCAAACAAGTCAATAAGAAGCCATCTAGGTCATTATATAATAAAACTTGTTACCAAAACTGTAGCTTTAGTCTATAAGTAACCTACGTTAAATGCTCTGGTACCATGGATCCAATAGATGCAGTAGCACCTTAAATCAGATAAAAATAATACCTCGGCAGCTGAATCAAAATCAAAGAGGTCCAACTCTTTGCCAATTTGAAGATGGTCCTTCACAGGAAAACTGAACTCACGTGGAGTACCCACCTACAACAGAAAATAAAAGTTTAACTGCATTGCATAATTCTTTCAACAACCGCAACCACATCTGCATGCCCAGAACACACAGCGAGAAGTGATCGGTGGTGTTACCATTTTTCTGACTGTGGAACAATCTTCATCCCCGATGGGAACATCTGGATGTGTCATGTTAGGAATGCATTGCGCTTCCTGCTGAAGTTCATCAGTGACTTTGAGCAGGTCTTCTTCCAAAGTCAGGAGTCCTTCCTTCAGATTCTTTCCTGAATACAGAACAAAGACAACAAATTTTGAGCTATTAGGAGATAAATAAGAAGAAAAACAAGATTAAATCTTCCAGTAATACCTTCCTCAACGAGTTTTTGACGCTCTGAGGGCTCTAATTTTCCTTTCATCTTATTGGCAACCGCATTCCTTTCTTCCCTAAGCCGCTCAACTTCCTGTTATACGGGAATCTGAAATTAGATGAAATGCGAAGCAAATCAGTTCCTTCTTTTCTTTTTATATTTGTTTCCCGAAAAGGACGGACCTTTTGGAGGGACAACATTTGGTCATAGAGGCGAAGCACAAGATCCAGATTAGCGGCGGAGTTGCGATTCTTGATGTTGAGAGCAACAGCATCTTTATTATTTCTTATCCACTTGAAATCTATTGCTGCTTTCCATTGCGCCTTCACCACTAATATTTTAAACTCAACTCAATGAAGCTCAGAGCAAAATTAAAGGTTAAGAAGAAAAGGAAAGCGATAAAATTCAACACCTCTGCTGTCCGTCAGTTGAACAGCAGCAGCAGTCGTAGAGAATGCTCGAGGCAGACGTTGACATGGTGGGGAGTATCTGTGGCGGGAAAATGAAATAGGGACGAAGGTAGTGGAAAGCGATTTAAAAATGAAGCGCGACGGAGAAGAAGATGAGGGAGTGGTAGCTAGTTTCAGGGTCTGCAAGGTTGTGCCACAATAAAACCCCATCTCTTTTATTTCGCTGATGCTGAGGTAGTGTGTTTCGTGTCCTGGATGGACTGATTTATCAAATAGGTATATGATTTCTGAAAGTCGTTCACTTGTATATGAATTTTGTTTTGGGCTTGTGAAAAATCTCTCGTTTCAAAAATTTCTTCAAAATCTTCTATTGTTAATGAGACAAATATCTCCTCTAAAATTTTTATTTAAAAAACATTGGGGATAAAAAAACGACATCCTTCCCTTTCCCAAAGACTTTAAAAATTCTCCAAGTTTCAAAAAACATTCCTTATATTTTATTTTTTAAAAAAAATCTTAGAGATAACTTTTATTAACAAATTTGGTCCATGTAAACTAATTAAATTTAAGTAATGTAAATTCCAACTTGAAAACTCTCATTCTTTTAACCCGAAAACTCCCACTTAATCCTCCTAACTTGGCTTTCCTACCCCTTAAATATCTAAATAAACTAATATTTTTTCCCCTCCAAATCAAAAGATCTTTGAATTGTTGGTGACTAGTAAATCCCATCAAATCCTCTGTTCTACTTATTTTGTTTCAACCATATTCTATTAAATCTTATCCATACATTTATGTGGGGTCTATAAAATGTGTGGATGAGATTTAATAGAATATGATAGAAACACCATAACCAGTACAGGAGATCTGATCCCTTAGTGAATTAGCTGAAGAAGACATATCATTACTGAAATCATCTCTTATCTACTTCAAACACTACACTACTATTATGACTTTACTCATTCATCTCTATGTCCTCCTTTCAAAATTGCTACTTCTCAAGTCTTCGATAAAGATAACATTGGGTCAGGCTAGTCTCGGGTCAAAAGGGTCAAATTTTCGTCAATTGAGTCCATCTTGTTGACTTTAAGTCGGATTAACTTCAGGCATAAATGTCATCCCTAGTTTCATACAATCTCCATCTCGTCAAAGCTATTGATTCTCAGGCCTTTTTTTCTTCATTTATCTTACTATATATTTGTGTATGATCAGCTAAATAAGTTCTTTTTCTACCATAAAGGTGTATGCTTTTGTCAAATTCTCGATTGCATTGTCCTTTCACTTGCGTTGCAATGTTGTGGATTCTATAATGCGATATTTCTACTGCTAATCATTTATTCTTTATATTTTAGCTATTGATAGTATTTTTCCTTTGTTATCATTTACTCTTCCTAGTCCATGCCATTAAACTCTTTAATTATCTTTTGGATGGAATTCTAGTCATTTGTATGATTTTTTATATGATTCTTTCATATTATCAAGGAATCATCTACTACTTTTATCAAATGTTTAAAAACAAGGTTGACTTGATTGTATAGTCAATTGGTTGACATTAACATTTGCAGGTGAGGCTGGGAATGAAGTCAACCCTTGCAAAATGAATCTTGAAGAAGTTGGAGTTAAAAAACTTATAAAAGGTATTAAATTGGGCATCTTAATTGTTGGGTTTAAACATTATATTGTGTTTTTTGAAATGCAGATCATATATATTGTGTTTCCATTTTTGCAGTTTTTTTTGGTTTAAAGGTTGGTTTTTCATCTCTTTCGATTGTTGTACTTCTTCTATAATAGGTGATTCTAGCTACTGTCCTTTCCATTCTTTTTGGATATCAATGGTTTTGTGTAGAACATTCAAAGTAGATTGTGGATGACATAAGACAAGTCCTTTCTATTTATGTTTTAAAGCAATCTCCATATCAAGTTCACCACCAAAAGATTTCAAAGAATGTCCTAAGTGGGCCAGAAATTGCTTGAGCCACCACTTTGATGCTCAACTAGGGTAAAACCGACCTTTAGGATACCATATATAGACAATAAACACATAACCATCCTTTGTAATAGTAACTAATGTAAGATTGTCTTTATTTTTAAGATCTTGCCTAAAACAAACTATAGTCTTATTACTATCCATACTGGAAATTCTTAGATTTTAGGATTAATTTGTAGCTTTAATTCTCTTAAGATCTAGTTAAGTTGCCACTCTATATCTTAGTTTCAGCACAGAGATTAGGATCGTATGAAAAATTCTCCTTCCTAGTAGCAATCATTCAAAAAAGATTGGTTGCTTAGTTTAAAACTAGGAAATATAGAGTCTTTGTAAGAAATTCTACTTATTGTCTAAGATACCTAAACTTTGGCATTAGACAATCTCATAATTAAAAGGTTGGTTGTTTACCACTAATGTCAAACTTTATGCTTATGCTAAAAATTTTATTTTAATTTTTTCACTTTAACATACCCAACTTCATATATCACTAGTTGGATCTTCCATCAATCGCTTTCAAACCCCAAAAATTGATGAGTAACCCCAGTGAAAGAACATCTTGGAACTCCCAATAGTTGATTACCACCATTTTTGAGTAGTTTGATGCTTCTCTCAATAAAAATTGGGAATCCTTAAAAAACAAGAAAATGAATTACCATGCCATTGAGAGAAAGTAAATACTTGTGCACTCTAAGAAGAAAGTTTTTAGTGGTTTCATAAATAAAAACAAAATATGCAGACCTAAAATGCATTATTTTATATATTTAAAATAGTTAAAATCGTTCAAAGAATTGACAAAAGCTTAAATGTTCTTCCATTTATAGGCTATTATACTTTAAAAACTAAAATCTTATTAAAACAATTGTTACATATATCCTTTAGAAGTTATAGCATATTTTCATGATGTCACTTCTTATATCTTATAAGCAAAGGATGTGTTTTAAGTTTCAAATCATATTTCTTTAAGATTGGTTTGATTTTTAATTAAATATTTTACAACTTTTTTTGTCTTTCTTATTTGACAGACCCCAGTATTGAGTTTCAATTTTAATATAGTGTTACCTTCAAATTTACCCCTACTATGCATTGTGAAGGAGGAAAAATATATAATTTTGGAGTAAAGTCAAATCATTTGATGATGCTACAATTTATATATACTACAAGAGACTTACACTATAGAGAGGTTGGAGTTTTCAGTTATAATTTCCTCGAAAGACTTTTGAGGATGGCATTAGAAACTTAAGAAGTGAGACTCACATCATTGACATGATTAATTTAATTGAAAAGAAAAGCTACAAGATCATGGAGGTACTTTTAGATATTGTTAAATATACCTTATTGAGAATAAAAGAAATTTAAAATAGGCTGAAACAAGTTGGTTTTGAGGATGTAGACTGTGTGTAACACCCCATTACCCTAGTGTACGCACCGGGACGCCCGTAGGTCATTCCGATACATATCTTAAGATAAGGGAGCACTACGTGCGATCACTACAATACTCCACATGGCATCATATCAATTGAATAATTAAAGCAATAATTGTAAAATTGCAAGATTTTTAAGACCAAATTCTTCCTCTTTTCATTACTCAAAAATCAACAGTTTTATACGTCAAATGTACAGTCTGTACATACAGAAACCCTAATACAGATACTATGAAAGAGGAAGAAATACATCAACTATCTAGGTCATC
>JAOTAY010000006.1:8233910-8274568 GCA_025629805.1 Erythroxylum baracoense
ATTGTCAACACCGGTGCAGTAGTCAACCGATGTTTCAACTCCTCAAAACTCCTCTGGCACTCCTCAGTCCATCTGAAAGCAGCATTCTTCCTCAGAAGTTTTGTCAGAGGGGCTGAGATCAAAGAAAACCCCTCGACAAACCTCCGGTAATATCCTGCCAAACCGAGAAAACTTCGAATCTCAGACACATTCCTTGGAGCTTCCCACTTCATCACAGCCTCAATCGTACTCGGACATTGGACAGTCAATTTTACTACCGGTAGACCCCTATTCTGTCTCTTGACAATTTTCTGGGTCCGGAAACAATTTCGAAAAATTTTCGAAAAATTCCTATAATTCTCTAAAAATGTGAAAACCCCTATAACCCTCTCCAAATCAAGTTCTCATTCACAGAAAGCACATTTTCTATAAAACACATTTATTCACACTTAAACCGGGATATGTCATGAATGCATGTACAAACAGTTACATGTGCAAAAATTCACTATTTGCCACTTATGTGTATATATGAATGCATGAATATGTCAATGCACTTTAAACAATCCTAACCCGTTCTAAATTACCAATTTACCCTTCCCATAGGTGAGGGGATGAGGGGATGTTACACTGTGATCAGGCTACTTGCAAAGTAGGTTAACAAGTACTTTGAGTTGTTGGTAAGGTGAACATGGTGATTATGATGTTGTAGAGGTTAACCTACTTTTAGGGAGGGCAAAAGCTTGACACAAATGATGTAGATAATATTGAATTTGATGATCTAACATATAAGGGTGAGAAAGGAGAAGTTAACGATTTTGATAATTCTAGTTCATTTGATTTAAGGATATATTTGATGAGGTGGTCAATGAAGAGGCCACGAATAAGATTCTTCGTGGTGGTGTACAAGACATCCTAATAGATAATATACTATATAAGCATAAAAATTCAAAAGAGTTTAGGAGAGTGGATAACAATTGAGAGAACAGAAGGGAGAAGAAGGCCTAAGTTCTCAGAATTTAAAGTAGATAATGATATGTTGAGGCTAATTGATTTAAAGGTTGGTGTGTTATTTGGTCGAGTGCAGTATAATGTTGAGAAGGGTTTTAATTATCTATATGTAAAAAATAAAAAATCTAGAATAATTGTTGCTTGTAAAAAGGGTTGTAAATAAAGAATACATACTTCTTCAACACAACATAGGACTGCATTTCATGTTGATATATTTCATCTATCTGTAAGTGTGGTCAATAACACTAGAATAAAAAATTTAAAGCACTTAGGATTACAAAGAAATACATCCCATATTTGAAAGGTTTCCTTACGTAAGATATTATAAGGCTTAAGGATGCATTTTTAAGGGACTTAAATGTTGAGATTACAAATAAGAAAGCATATAGTGAGAAGAACTTTACATTAGAATATCGGTAAGTAAAGAGGGAAAACAATTTAAGAAATTATGGAGTTATAAATTAGCTATATATTGAAGTATAATCTAGGTAGTTCTTTTATACTAAAGTATCAAGAAGATACTTTTGATTCCATATACATATTCTTGGATGGTTATAAAAAAGGTTTCTTTGCTAATTGTAGGCATGTAAGATGTAACACCCCCTCACCGTAGGGTACTCACCGAGATGCCCGTAGGTCATTCCGATACATATCCTATGATAAGGGAGCGCTATGTGCGATCACTATTTACACACTCATAACCCGTTCCAATTTACTATTTTACCCTTCCCATCGGTGATGGGATGTTACATAATATATATCAACGGTTGTCGCTTTAAGGGCAAGCGTAAAGGGTAATTACTATCAGACATCGAACTAGATGCAAATAATAATAAATTTCATTCAAATGGACTACTGTTAAAATTGAGAATCAAGTATCATGGAAATGGTTTCTTGAATGTTTATAAGAAGATATCAGATATTATAAGGATCGTAATTAGGTTTTCATTTTTTATTAATAAAAGATATAATCGTATTATTTGGTTTTTATTTCATTTTATAAATGTTCATTTATAGTTATAGACTTTCACCAAATGTATTAACATTCGATGTGATTTCTTTGTGACAGGGTTTGGAATATATCTTCACTATTGAGATGGTTGGTATTGAACATAGATATTGTGTTAGATATATCTTTGGTAACCTTTAAGCCAAATTTAATACAACAGAAGTTATAAAGAATATAGTATGAAATTTAGCTAGAGCATATACCTTCAATGAATTTGAAAGGTATATATTGTTTTATTTAAATGCAATTAAACTTGAACGTGTATAATTTGTGAAGTGATGCTTATTTTTAGTTTTTACCTTGAACAAGTACATGAAGCAATTAAAAAATATTGAAAGATTGATCCGTGATTAGTTGGAGAAAATACCAATCAACAGGTGGTGCAGGCACACTCATAGTTTTGATTTTAAATATGGCATATTGTTAAAGAATCATTATGAAAGCTTCAATGCTTAAATCAACTAGGCTAGGGGCAAGATAATATCATAATGCTTGAGATGATTAGAAGGGTAATGATGAAGATATTTAATAAGAAAAAGGAGGAGATGAGAAACATATTAGATTCGTTTGTCCCAGTATTCAGAAAACCTTAGAGAAGTATAAATAGTTTACTAGCAAATTGATGTCATACTTTAGTGTGGGAGACTGTTTAAAGTGGAGAATATGAATTTTCAACAATATATTGTTGATTTGTGCAACAAGATTTGCACATGTATGAGATGGGATTTGATTGGAATTCCTTATCAACATGTTTGTGCTACAATCAGATATGATGGTGGCAAACTAGGAGAATATGTGGACTTGATGTATAGAAATTTTTTTAAAGCAACCTATGCATGTCAAAATTTTCCAATTCCTAGTAAAGATTTGTAGCTAAGCATGAGTGAAAATCATGGTTTATAAATCCTTCCACCACAATACAAGGTAATCTTAGGAAGAAAAAAAAGGCAAGGAGCAAGGAAGTAGGATAGAACAAAACCTATATCAAGCTATTTGGCAAGGACTCTAGATGTTATGTAAAAGGTGCAAGCAATATGATTACAATGTACGAACATGTTCTAAGAGAGTAAATGATAATGCCTTTGATAATCAAAATGGAAAATACATAAAGACAAAAGAAAATATTAACAAACTAATTGAATAGTAAGTTGTTTTTGTATATAGTGGTCATTGTTGCTATTTTTGTTATTTATATGGCCCTTATTATGGCTAGTTATTTTTGTATATGGTGCACATTATGACTAGCTATTTTGTATATGAAGCTTATTATAGCTAGTTATTTTCATATGTCATGCTTATTGTGGCTAGCTATTTTTATATATAGGGTTGATTTAGATGATGAATTCTGGTTTTCATATATGCTATCTTAATTCTTGGATAGGAATTTTAATTATGGTTTTCATATAAAGATCATTTGTATATGGAGCTCATTTAGATGATGAATTCTACTTTTCATTTTGATGACAACCTCACGTACTTACATTGTTTTCTAACCCAACATATAAGTGAAAATTAGGTGAGTATCATAAAGCCTCAAGATTATGTATAAAGGTTTCTTCGTTTTCTCTCACATTTATTTTGCAAGAAAGAAAGTTCAACTATAAGATTATATATCCATCAGGACTAGATCTGTTTCATTTCAACATCTGGTTAAACAGTATGCAAAATTTTATAATATTAATGACAAGTCCTATAATTGGAACCATTTAATGTGAAGGCTTTATTTAAATGCTTATAAGTGTATCTACAGAAAATCAGAGAAAGCTAAAGTTGATATAAGAAAGGCTCTAGTCCAAAACTTGAATAATATGTATATTTGAAACAAAATTTATTTTATAGATTGTAAACTCAAACAACCTTATGCGGTTTCTTAAATTCACTACATGATTGCATGTCATATAGAATAGTTGTATCTTTGCCTGAACTTATTCAGTTCTTAATTTTTTCAAATTACCAAAGGTGTTAAAGTAGCATACAAAGAAGTTAAAGTAAAGAAAGAGAATACGATAAATCTGAAGCTATCTTTTTCAATACGGTTCTTTAAAAAATGAGTTGATTCTAAAAGGAATGTTAGAATTAAGACTCCTATTCAGGGAATGTTAGAATTAAGACTCCTATTCAGGACTATAATAGCCTTTTGGGATTAAGATTTTATTCAGAACTACAATAGCCTTTTAACTACAAAACTTTCTCTTCTTATACCTATAACGACCTGTAATGTACTTTGTTGATCATACTTGTAAAATAACTAAACGTACCACTCCATGTTTACCATTATTAGATTGAGTAGATGTTCATCCATTTTTCTATTTCAAGTTCAATGTATTTATAGACGAGACTCCTTATCAGTAGTTACTTAAATCTTATCTTAGTTAATTATAGTTTGGTCAAAATTCGTCCAAGTATTCCACCTTCAATATTCTTCATCATAAGTGAAACTTAGTTTTAATTATAATGAATACAAAGTCTTGATATTGCAAGAAATCATATAAACATTCTAAAACAATATGAATAAGATTAAAAGATGTAGCACTATTTAATATTAATCCTTATGAATTGATCATAATGTGCTATAAAGTCCAAAGTTACTCAAACGTCATAATATCAACTCTAAAAGTAAATGTATTTCTTATAAGTAAATTGCTAAATAACAATAAAAAATGACAATAAAGATATCCCAATTACAAATCAATAGCCTCCATAACAATAAGTGGTATTATTAATTCTTTAATTTGTTATTGATCTCGAAAAGCTCATTGATTACATTTATACTTCTTGTGAAATTTTCATCAAGTAATATAAAGTAACCATATTTTGGTTTGCTCTACAAATAATAGATATAAGTAAATTTAATAATTCATTAGCTCAAATCTAATTTAATAAAGTAAATTTATATTTAAATTTATCCTAAATTGAAAAAGCCCATATAATTGTTGTCAGTTTTATATAAAAATCCTAATACCACAAGTATACGAATCGTAACTTGTAGTATAAAAGATATCGTTCGCACGAGGATTAATTAGTCACCTAACAACTTAAATAAAACTTTGTCTAAGGTAATAAAAGATTGATTGAATTAAAATAAAATATTTGAAATTGAAATAACTAATAAAACTAAATGACTAAATAAGTGAATAATTGAGATTAGCAGTAAGATTAAAGTTAATCAAAGTTGGAAACTTAGGAATAATTCTATCTTTGTTTTGTTTTTCCTTTATCTTATTGATTCAATTTATGCTTAATTCTAGATATCCTAAGGTTTTTATTATCCTCTCTTAAGATCTAATCAAGTAATCATAATTAAAATTGATAATAATAAAATTGCAATCTCTCGATTCTCAAATCTCCTAACTATTTAATTAGAATTGAAGCATCCTAAGGATAATTAATTCCAATTAAGAACTCTCTTCAATTGTTTATTAATTTTATATTTGCAGGTCTATTAAGCTATCAACTCTCGTTGTGCACCTTATCACAAATAACTTGATATACTCTCTTGATTTATTAACAAGTATAAGCATAACAAATATCATAAAGCATTGATATATCTATTGAATTAAATAAGAATAAAGTTTAATAAAACAAATTAAGAATAATTCTTAATATGGATTTAGAAACCCATAATCATGGTTATCATCCTAATAATCTAAATCAACATCTAATAACAGAGCCCATAGATGAAGCCCATATCACAAATCAATATATCTGTACAGAATATTCATTGTAATCTTATAATTGAATTTGTCAACCATATAGATTTGTAACTATAGATATAGCTTACGTTTAGGCACTTAAATAGCTTAAAATACTCCTATATATCTGTATAAATTCAGAGTTCATCATATAATAAAATACACTTCAATTCATAGTCTGTTATGGTATCAGAGCTATAGACATACGTCAAACAATTCATGTTTTTCTCTTCCTGTTCATCATGTCTAGATTATCTGCTTCAACGTCCAACATTTCTGTAAATATGATCACGATCAATGATGTTGCTCAGGCTCCATTGAAACTGACATCAACAAACTATTTATCCTGGAGGCTATAGTTCCACAGTCTCTTTATTGGATATGACCTCAGGGGGTATATTGATGGTACTAAAGCTTGTCCACCAGCTACCATCACAGTTGTGGATGTACCTACACCAAATCCCGAATATCAGTTTTGGATTTGACAAGATCAGCTCATTTTGAATGAAATCATTGGCGCTCTTTCCCTATCAATTATCCCATTCATAGCAACTGCTACAACATCTAAAGATGCTTAGGATTCACTTGCTAAGACCTATGCACAATCTACTCGTGGCAAGATCAAATAAGTGAAAGCCCAGCTCAAGAAAATTGTCAAAGGCCAATCTACCATAATAGAGTATATGCGAGCAATAAAGGCAAAGACATGTCAGCTAACTGAATTAAAAGCGCCAATGGACATTGAAGATATAACTGATAAAATATTGGAGGGTCTCGATGATACTTACAAAGATGTCAAGGCCAATGTTAATGCACGTGAAAATCTTATCTCCTTCGATGAGCTGCATGAGAAACTCATCATTGCTAAGTCTGAGATGCCACCAACCATCCCTAGCAACTATCCTACAACAACAAATTATGTCAATCGCAATTCTGGCAAAAGAAATAATTCTAATCAGCATAATAATTGGCGCTTATAGGCTGTTCAAACTACCCATCATCCAGGTTCTCATGAGCAGCAGAATCAACAAAATCAGTACAACAATCAAATGAATTGCAATACCAATGCTCAAGGATCTCGACCCTACCTTGGAAAATGCCAGATCTGTGGTGTTCGGGGTCACTCTGCAAAAAGGTGTCCTACCATCAGAATTGTGCCTTATGCATCAACATCTAATTTTCCCTCTCATCCATGGCAGTCGACTGCCAACTATGCTGCCCCTCCTCCACATCCTTAGAATAGTCAGCCATGACTTTTGGATACAGGTGCATCTCACCATGTTACTGCTGATCTTACCAATTTAGCACGTCATCAACCCTACAATGGTACAGAGGATGTGATGATAGGTGATGGTACAGGTCCATTAATTAGCCATATTGGCACTACTTCACTCAATACAGACCATATGAAATTTAATCTTGAGAATGTACTATATGTACTTGAGATGAAAAGAATTTAATTTCAGTCTATCAGTTTTGTGTAACAAACAATGTTAAAGTTGAATTCTCACCTTACTCATTTCTTGTGAAGGATCTTTTGCAGGGAAGTACCATTCTTCAGGGAACGCCTAGGAATGGAGTTTATGAGTGGCCATCCTTATCTCCACCGAATCTGGCCTTCTCAATAGCCTCAACATCAGCCACCAATTGGCATGCACGACTTGGCCACCCTGCTAAACCAATTGTAACAGCTATCCTATCTCAAAATAAAATTTCACCAGTCTCTAACTCTACTCATTGCAATGCTTGTCTCAGTAATAAAAGTCATAAGTTACCCTTTTCAAACTCTACTCTTCAATCTACTCAACCATTAGAAATAATCTTTTCTGATGTTTGGATGTCACCAGAGTTGTCTTATAATGATTTTCGATACTATGTCATATTCGTTGACCACTTCACTAGATATACTTGGCTTTATCCTCTCAAACAAAAATCAGAAGTCAAAGAGATCTTTATTCAGTTTAAATAGCTTGTTGAAATTTTTTTTGAGAAACTAATAAAAACATTGTATTCAGACAATGGAGGAGAATATATTGCCCTAACCTAATTTTTCGCAAAATATAGTATTTCATTTCGGACAACTCCACCTCATACACCAGAATATAATGGAATTTCAGAGAGAAAACATCTACATATTGTTGAGAAGGTCTAACATTGTTATCACATGCCTCAATTCCACTCTCATATTGGCCACATGCCTTTGCTACTACAGTCTATCTAATAAACAGAATGCCCACACCATAGTTAGATATGACTAGTCCCTATTTCTGCCTATTTAAGTCTCAGCCCAACTATCTTAAACTGGGAATTTTTGGATGCTTGTGTTATCCCTGGTTATAACCAGACACCACTCATAGAACCAAAATCCACACCGTGTGTATTTCTAAGCTATTCTCCTACACAAAATGCTTACTACTGTTTAGATCAAACTACCTCTAGAATCTATGCTTCTAGACATGTCAAATTTGTTGAGACAGTATTTCCATTTAGCACTCAACCATAACCAAGAGTTGACTCACCTGATTACTCCGCAGCTCTATGGATTCCACCAACTATCTCACTGTTAGCACAGACTAATTTAGCACCAGTGCCACTCACTCCATCTCCAACAGCTGCCCCTGAAAATGGTAATTTCTCTCTCATTAGTACTTTACCAAATTCTGAGTTACATGTGGAGCAACATACTGAGTCTGTGATAGCAAGCAATACAGTACGCAATACACATCCCATGGTCACTCGAGGAAAGAACATTAGCAAACTAATTCAAAAGTTAAGCTTGACTACTAAACTCCATCCTCGTATAGAATCTGAACCAAACACAATTACTCAGGCATTGAAAGATGCAAAATGGAGGAAAGCTTCCTCATAAGAATTTGATGCCTTAGTAAGAAATGGTACCTGGAAACTTGTACCTCCTCATGATAATCAGAACCTGGTTAGCTACAAATGGGTATTTCACATCAAAAGAAATGAAGATGGCTCGGTGCATTGTTATACAGCCAGATTAGTTGCGAAGGGATTTCATCAACGTCCAGGGATAGATTTCCAAGAAACGTTCAGCCTTGTAGTAAAACCAATGACAATAAGAATAGTTATGAGCATTGCACTAACAAGTGGCTGGCCATTAAAGCAATTGGATGTAAACAACACTTTTCTACAAGGACCACTCACAGAAAATGTTTACATGTTATAGCCACAAGGTTTCAAAGATGTTGATCGACCTAACTATGTATGTCATTTTCAAAAGGCCATTTATGGCTTGAAACAAGCACTAAGGGTGTGGTACCAAGCCTTAAAACAATTTCTCCTACACATAGGTTTTCGGAATTCATACTCAAATGCCTCATTGTTCATTCAGCAGTCACCTAAAGATACTCTTATCCTTGTAGTTTATGTGGATGATATAATTGTAACAGGCAGTAATTCACAAATTATAGGCAACTATGTTGCTATTTTGGCAAACAAGTTCTCTATCAAAGATCTGGGATCACTACATTATTTTTTGGGCATAGAGGTTATTCCAAAGAGTGAGGGCATAATTCTTTCACAAAAGAAGTATATTCTTGACTTACTATAATATACAAAAATAGAAGAGGCTAAATCAATTCTTACACCTATGACAAGTCATCCAATTCTAGCCCTAAATTCAGGAACACCATTAAGTGACCCATCTGAATACGGAAAAATAGTAGGAAGTCTACAGTACCTGCTTTTGACTCGACTTGACGTTGCATTTGCTGTTAATAAACTCTCACAATTCAATCATCGCCCAACATCCAATTATTGGGCTGCTGTCAAACGTCTTATTTACTACTTGGTTGGAACAGCTGACGATGGCATACAACTCTATCGTCGATCAAGAACCAGCCTTCATGCCTTTACAGATCAAAGCCACAATTCTTTGCTCCTAGTGTACTTTGATGCTTATTGGGGTGGCGACAAGACTGATTATCAATTGACTGAAGCATTCATCATTTACTTAGGCCGCAACCCTATCTCCTAGAGTTCAAAGAAGCAGAAATCAGTTGCTCGCTTATCCACCAAAGCTGAATACGGATCCATGGCTAACACCACTGCTGAATTGAACTGGGTTTGCAATCGCCTCGCTGAACTCAACAAAACTCCTTCACAATCCCCAGTGATATACTGCGACAATGTTGGGACGACACAGTTAAGTTCAAATCCTGTGTTTCATTCACGAATGAAGCATTTAGCCATAGATTTTCACTTTGTCAGGGAACAAGTTCAGTTCGGCGCCCTCCCAGTCTCGCATATCTCCGCTGACGACCAAATAGGTGATACCCTAACCAAACCGCTTCCACGATCGCGCTTCCTCAAGCTCAAATTCAAGCTTGGGTTGCGTAGACGTCTGCCAGCTTGAGGGATCGTAATAGAGCCCATAGATGAAGCCCATATCACAGATCAGTATATCTACACAGAATATTCATTGTAATCTTCTAATTGGATTTGTCAACCATATAGATTTGTAACTGTAGATATAACTTAAGTTTAGGCACTTAAATAGCTTAGAATACTCCTACATATCTGTATAAATTCAGAGTTCATCATATAATAAAATGCACTTCAATTCATAGTCTGTTATCGAAGACAACGAAATATACAAAGAGAAAAGAAAGAAAAATAGTGTTGTATCTTGATTTAGAAATTTGAAAATTCTGGAGTTTCTCTTGATGTCTCCTCTTTGATCTCTTCAATTTTAACGTGTTGCCTAGGTTTTGGTGTTTTTCTTATCCTTAAACACTTCTTGAGGCTTCTAGGGTTTATCTACTTAATTTGGTTCCAAAAATAGCCCCAAAATGTCAAGAATACAAAAATTTCACTTGTTAGAAAACACCCTGCCACGATTGTGGCATGCCTGGTTCACGCCCTCTCTCACGATTGTTGCATTGTGCATGATCGTGGCTTCTTCCTTTCTCCACATTCTTCCTCTTTTCTTCAGTTTCCTATTTCCACTCACTAATAAACACATTAAACACCCTTTAAAACATAAAAGTAAGACCAAATCCTTGCTCTAAACTAATCAAACAATTAAAAACATAATAAGAACATAATTCTAAGTCCTAAACACATGATTATCATCTAAGAAAACATTTAAAAACACATTTAAACACCTAGAAGACATACTATAATATGCATCTATCAATATCCCTGCACTTAAATCTTTGCTTGTCCTTAAGCAAGCTAAACAAACAAACACAAACAAATCACATAACACATGACCACACAATCATACACAATGCAATAATGGTAAAATGACATCAAATCTCATGGAATTAACTTAACCTGAAACATCAACCACTTAAAAAGTGTTGACATACTAACTTATTCCTTTAATGTTTAAGTGCTTTTATTTAAATATACATATCAATCAAAATATTAACACTCTATTCATACACCTATGGCACTTGTAAGCATGCATTTATTATTATTGATAAATTAAAAAGGTAAACTATCACTAAATAACCCTTTATGAAAATTCTTGCTATTTTTAAAAGATCAGTAGGTTTAATTTTATTGTAAGCACCACCTTTTTATATTTTCTTTAATGATCACTTAGTCTTTTGATGCGAAGGAAAATATCTTGTCATGAATATCTCCCGATTACTCAACTAGGCTACATTTTTTATTTAGCTTGGTTGGAGTGTCATTCTATCCTTTTGATGCAAAGACAAATATTTTGTCATAAATGCCACTGGTTACTCATCTATATCACAACTTTCAATTGGCTACCAACTCTACTCTTAACCTAGTTTTCTTAAAAAGGGCCAGCGGAATAGGAATTTAACACATTTTTTTCTTTTGTTTAGGAATTTAACACACTTTTTTCTTTTGTTTTTTATTTGTTAGCATACCTCATTTTGTCTTAGTCAATTATTCTCATAAAAAGGTTACTAATGATGCCTACCAATTTAAATGAGTGTAATTATAAATGTATCCAAACAAATGTTATAAAGTAAAAGAATAAGTGTCTTATCCTAATTAACATGCATATTCATCCCAAAGACACTTAAAACACAAAATTCACAAGTTAATATACCTTTACAATTTAAATGACCATGTTTAAAAGTAGGCCAATTCTATTCAATTCATGCCATTGACACATTCACACAATGCACACATCATGCAATTAAATGTTTACATTTTGCCAACCTATTCAAAATTAACACAATGCAGTGCAGTTCATCAATAGAAACCTCATGCCTAGATGACTATTTTTCTTATTAAGTGAAGTAACTATCATTTGAAAAATGTAGGTGGAGGTACAAACTTGAACCTTACGATCTATGCATTAAAGAATAAATAAATCTTTTGCAGAACACTTGTTACTTTGAGTTTTTGCAAAAATATTTTGACACATAAATTTATGCAATAACAAGTGTTCAGGATTTTGAATAACATTATTATGAGCATTTTTTGAATTAAACCCATCCAATCCTGTTAAATTTTTTCCAATATTTGTCAGCATGAAAGTTTTCATGTTTTTTAATAATTTTGATTTTTTGGAAAACTACATATTTCCTCCATAACATCATAATCCACATTATAAGGTTTTCCATACAATCGAAAAAAAAATCTAACTTTTGCAACCCATAATGCAAAGTAGTGTAAAATTCAATGGTCAATTCTTCATACACAAGATAATAAAAATGTATAAATTTGTCCTAATGAATTCTGGAACTCAAAGTCTTAACTTTTCTTTTCAAATATGGTTTTCTAAGATTGAAACATTGAAATAAGGAGTTGCTCTAATAATTCTAGAATGAATGTTTTTGGAATTTCTTACCTTCTTCTTACGTGAAGATCAGAAAAAGAGCTCTAAAATCCTTGGCTAAGTCACATGCGCCATTTCCTAGCACCTTCACTTTTTTGCTTGATTCTTAGAGACATGATTGAAAGTAGAACCTGCAAAAACATAAAAGAAATCCCAACAGTATGGGAGAAAGAAAGTGAGAGAAATCCTTCGAAAACCCACTAAAAAGATGTATTTTGAATGGGAATCACTAGATTTGTGTAGAAGTAATGATAATCTAGAAGAAAGATGAAAGCAAAGAGTGAAAACTAGGTGAAAGTGAAGAGATATTTGAGAGAAAGTAAGGAGCTATGGATGTGGCTGTCAGTTAGAGAGAGAATATGAGAGGTGGAAGAAGAGAAAACAAGTATCTAAAGAGTTGCGATTTAAAAAGAAGGGTAAAATGGGACTTTCATTATTGTGCATGTGGGTCACGATAGTGTAGTCATTCTCGTAAAGAGTGCATGCTCTCACTGTACATGATTATGACATGCTTGGCATACCCAATTTTTTCACGTTTTTGCACTATTTTCCTCATGTAGCCACCAGAATCGATAACTTGTAACAACTTTCTAAATATGAGATTCAACAATCAATATCACTCAAAAAATAAGAAAATAACAAACCTACATAAGAATATACTAAAAACCTATATAACATAACGTGCAAACAAAATGAATTAACATAATATAAAAACTATCCTAATTCTTAGGTTGCCTCCCAAGTAACGCTTGTTTATCGTCATTAGCTTGATGTACTCTTCACGTTTACTATCATCCTGATTAGTGGCTTGCTTCCATCTATTTCTCCACATGGTAATTTAGTAACCTGTAAATAAGCCCCATGTTGAAAGATAATAAAAAGGGCATAATTGATCAAACTGAGAAATCCAAGTCATTCTAATAGTGCCCTTTTCCTTAACAAACTGTCAATAAAATAGGAAATGATGAAACTTCTTGAATCTTGAGTTAACTCTAACAGTTTGTCTTGTATAAAGGTGAACTGCTCCCTTTCTTCCTCATTCTCTTTGTCCACTCTTCTTCATCCTCTTCTTGAACAGAGTTCCTTCTCTGCTTCCACCTTTATTTCCCCTATCCTTTTTCTTCTTTCTCTTCTTGAACGACAACTTCATTCATGTCACCAACCCTTTTCTTCTTGTCACTTGAAGGCATTAATAGGCTCCAATAACATGTTTGTATTCGACTCAGTATTAGTGTGTTCATATGGTGTATTCTAAGGTCAACTTTACATGCAATACGGATTATCCTATATATAATTTGATGCCTTCTTTGTTAACAATGCATTAGAAAGTATGCCAACTTAAACCTCCAAGCTATGAATGAAAGAGGAGTGGTTCTTCATTATTTGATCAAATTTGGCTTCCTTGCTATTCTGAATTTCATCTTTGCTATCGAAATTGGAGCTTAGCACGTCCATTAACTTGTCCAACTTTGACTCTGAGGATAATTTAGGTAGTTCTACTGCCAAAAATTATATGAGTTTAAGTAAATCCTATTTATAATGTAATGCCTTCACTAGGTTAGAAGAAAAGGTTTGCAATTTGCTCAATTGCTCTTTGTGATTCTTATATTAATGCTCTTATAATCATATAAGAAAATCATCAAAGTCCTGAAATCAAAGGAATTCAAGTTGTATAAGATGTTAAATCAATCCCTAAAAATGTTGCCAAAAACTTGTTGTTAGTTTTATATAAAAAACCTTAATATCGTAAATATACAGATTATAACTCCTAATATAAAAGGTATCATTCCCATGAGGATTAATTAGTCACCCAACAACTTGAATAAAACTTTGTATAAGGTGATAAAAGATTGATTGATGATATGTGCTTAAATGTTGATTCATTTGATTTACTACATTTAGTGATTAATGTCTTAGAAATGCTTAGGATACTTAATTTATCTTATATTTGATTTTAGATACATTTTGGAATTGAAGAAGCTAAAGTGACCCGAAAGCATATTCATTGAAGCCATCTTCTCAATGTCCATACTCTATTGATTCATGAAACAAGAACAAGAAGAGGATTAAAAGAAGAAGGTACAAGTTAGAATGTCAAATGAAGAACAAAGGAAAGACTCACAGCTGTGACAGCTAGCTGTATGAGTGTGAGACTTTCTCATACCCATGTATGTTTCTTGATAGCCCATGCATACTCATAATAGGCCAGCTACCATGCTTCTTTGTCGATAGCTCCCATGCATTCTCATGAAAGCTAGTTGCCGTCTTACAGTGATGCCAGCTGCATTCTCACCTAGCCATCCATGTTTCTTATAGTGACAACTGCCCAGGTGTTATGCTTCTTACGATGACATGCTGATATTCATCAACGATGACATGTGCTATTATTCATCAAAGGATTATCTCTTCCGGTTATCCAAAGAGCTATCTCATTATAATTTGATTCATTCTAAATCATTACCATACTTCTCATAGTGAGAGGCATGTCACAGCTGTGAAAAGTGTGTCACAACTGTGACAAGGCTACACACCTGTAAGAGGTGCCACCTGTCCCTAGCTGAAACATTTCTCTCATTTCTCTTCATTCTTCAACACCGACAAAGGCTATGGTCACAATGGACAATGGTGGAAGTTTGAAGATGGAGATGGAAGGTTAACTTCCTAACACCAGTTCAATGGGGATATCGATGCCAAGTCACGTTTAACCTATTTCATCTTATTAACGTTGTAATCTCTTTTTAGATTGTTGAGTTGTTTGTGTTAATTGAATCAGGTTTTGTGTAGATGATCTTAATATGTTATTTTTATTATTTTATTACGAACCTATTGCTATAATGTTGAATGTAATCTGTAATTGTTACATTTGATGTTTGTTAGTAGCATCTAATGGTCTTGAATTGTTAGGAACAACATAACTTAGGTTAGTAACTTAAACGTGTGAGGTTGCTGTCTATATTGATGGTTTTCCACTTCGTAATGCTGCTGCCATATTGAATCTAGAGATTGTATCCTAGGTTATTCGGTAGTTAGGTTTAATTAACAATCATATCTTAATTAAACACAACTTAAGGGAAAACCAAGATTAGCATAGCATACTATTAGTCTTAGATCAATAGTCCAAAGATAGGTGTAAAGACGTTAGGATGATGGAATATGCTTACGTATTTAGGTCAAGATTGCCCTAGAACCGATCCTTACCCATATTCGACACTTTAATCATTTTCTATTGCTTACTTTAATTTGCTTTCGCTAGTTTACTTTTATTTTATTTTCTAAATTGCTTAAAATCCCAAGCCCCCCTTTTATATTTTCTTATAATCAATTAATTTTGTTACAGAAATTAACTAAACATTCCCTGTAGATTTGACCCCGACTTACCATAACTACAAATTTTAGTGTACAGAGTCAGGAAAATTTTGTAGTACACTCGACACGCGATGTCAATTGAATTAAAATGAAATATCTATAATTGAAATAATTAATAAAACTAAATAACTGAATAAGTGAATAATTTAGACTAGCAATAAGATTAAAGTTAATCAAGGCTAGAAATTTAGGAAATATTCTGTCCTTATTTTGTCTTCCCTTTATTTTGTTGATTCAATTTATTCTTGATCCTAGATATCCTAAGGTTTTAATTACCCTCTCTCGAGATCTAATCAAGTAATCCCAATTGAAATTGATGATGATAAAATTGCAATCTCTCGCTTCACCAAATTACTACTAACTATTCAATTGGATTTGAAGCAATCCTAAGGATAATTAATTCACAATTAAGATATCTCTTCAATTGTTTATTAATTTGATAATTACAGGTCTATTAAGCTACTACCTCTCGTTGTGCACCTTAACAAAAATAACTTGATTCAATCTCTTGATTTATTACTAAGTATAAGCATAATAAATATCACAAAGCATTGATATATCTATTGAATTAAACAAGAATAAAGTTTAACAAACAGATTAAGAACAATCCCTAATATGGATTTAGAAACCTATAATCATGGTTAACATCCTAATAATCCAAATAAACATCCAAGAAAATGAAATATATGAAGAGAAAAGAAAGAAAATATTGTTGTGTCTTGATTTAGAAGTATAGAAATTCAGAAGTTTCTCTTGATGCCTTCTCTTTGATCTAATTGATTTTAATATGCTGCCTAGTTTTTAGGGGTTTTTCTTATCTTTAAATACTTCTTTAGGCTTCCAGGGTTGTTTCACCAATTTTCCAATTAATTTGGTTCCAAAATATCCTCGAAACGTTAAGAATATAAAAATTTCATATGCTGAAAACCATACTGCCATAATGGTGGCATACCTCTTTCAAGTCCTCTGTCATGATCGTGGCTTCTTCCCTTCTCCACGTTCTTTCTATTTTCTTCAATTTCTACTTTCATTCACTAACAAACACATCAAACACCCCTTGAAACAAAAAAATTAAGATCAAATCCTTGCTCTAAACCAATCAAACAATTAAAATATATAAAAACACTTAATAAGAACATAATTCTAAGTCATAAACATAACTTTACCATCTAAGAAAACAATTAAAAACACACTTAAATACCCAGAAAGCATATTATAATATACATCTATCAATAATCCCTTCTTAGGGGTTGAATCTAGTCCAAAAAGTCCTTATAGATATTACCAATCCATAATCACAATAATGTAAGTGGCCTTTAATCTTGTTGGTTATACTGTTAGATGAATTTATAGTCCTTTTTTCTTCAACTGAGAAAATAAATGAATACAATAACTAAAAATTAATCTTAAAAGTAGATTGAATAACCAAATTCCAAGATAAGAGATGTAATAAGTAAACTATGAATGCTTGTAAAGGAAGCTAAAGGAGTTCCTTTATGTAAAAGAGTATTTCAAAAATTTTGGAAGAAAAAGCACATAAAATATAAAAAAACACAAAATGAAAGTTTTTTATTGGAAAATGGTCCTTGCAATATAAAATGGTTATGTTCAATTAGGATTTTTTAATAGAAAATGGTTCTATTTAATAAGGAAATGATAAGGTATAATCAAAAGTTATCTTTTCCAAAGTTCAAACAAACAGGCTACATAGATATAGTTCATATTTTTTTCATTTGGTTACAATACATAATAAACAATGACATTTTCTCATCCTTTAAAATAAAAATGATGCTTATAGGTAGAGGTAACCAATGGTCACAAAATCCTAATGTAGTATGAATTTTACTAATAATAAAATTTCTAGCTCAACTTATACTGAAGTGCAACATAAAGACGGATTGTTAGCAAGGTAAAATGCAATAACAACAACCATGGAAAGGACCACATGGACTTATAACTTATCTCAAGAGAGAGCTAATTGGAAGAGCAAGAAGAAATACTCTAATGCTTGAAATTAGAGACTATTGGAACCATTATAATTTACATAAATCAAAAGTAAACTCTCATAACGTCTTGATGAATCTATTCTTTAGTCATATAACTGAAATGCTTAGAAAACAATTGTTTGAGGATATTAGCTTAATGTCACTTTATCTCCTTTTATAATCATAGGTAGTAAATTTAAAAAATTAAATATAAAGAAGTTGCTATAGTACTTTCAATTAACTCTATAGAATAAATAAAGCTATTACTACAACAGAATATATAATTGGCTACATTTTATTTTACAACAAACTAAATTTTATCATAAAACGTGGACTTTTGTTGACGATTTAATAATTATTCTCCAAAAGTAGGGCTATTTGTGACGTTATATAATATCATCGTTAAAGCATTTTATTTGGCAACGAATAATAGGAGTCGATGCCAAAAATGTCAAATTTTGCGATGGTTTTATCATTTCGTTGCTAAAGGTCACACGTTTTACTATGATAGCTGAAAACGTTAAAAAATCTTGAAATTTTCGCGAGGATATATAATCTTTGCCGCAAAACATTTACTTTTTATGATTGAAATTTAATTTAGTCGCAAAAAGAAACATTTTATAATTATTTTTTTGTTTAATAATTTTTTGATGGTTAGTGTGCTTAATAATCCTGAGGTTAATTATAATTATAATTTATATTTGATTTCTCATATATTTTAATTTGGGTTCTTTACAAATTTGTTTAAATAATATATATAGTTAATTCATTAAAACTCAAAAATTTATCTTTTTTGATATGAAAAGCTAAACATGCATACAATTTTAATATTAATAAGAAAAATAATAAATTTAAGTTAAATACTATTTAGAAATCTAAAAAATTGTAAAATGTTTTGAAAGTTTTAAACATATTGTTGAAAAACACATGGTAGGTTATTTAAATTTTACGAAGTAAATAAATTTTGGACCTAAAAAGATAATCATACCTAAAATTTTAATGTTATATAGGATCAAAATATCATAAATTTAAGTTAACTACTATTATTCTTGATCATTAATATTAATTAACAATAAAATAATACTACATATAAATATTGAAATATGGTAAGCAATATACTATAATGAGATATATATCAGAAGTAGTGCAGGATGTTAATTAGAAGTTTAACAATTCTTAAAGACAAAATAATAAATAAAGTTTGATGCCTAATATTTATTTGAAAAGGAAAAGAAATAATTATTTGTTTGGATTCCCATTGACATTGGAGTCGGTAGAAATGTGAAGGGGTTTTGAATGTCTAGATTCCCAAGAAGCCTCCTTGCACGCTTCAAACCATTAGTTGAAATAGTTAAGGATAGTTGACCGTCATGGTCTAGTGAATTGACACCCTCTTCCAACAACTTTTTTGCTTTACCTAAATTTGTAGAAGATACAGTGAACAACTTCCTAGATCAAACTTGCACGACAGTGCATGTACTAAGCATTTTAGTTAAAAAGAATAGATCAATCAAATGTAAATCAAACAATATTAGGAAGTCAAATTTAAACACATGCATACCCGATTTAAACACATGCATACCCGATTGATAAACTCCATGATTGTCATGATAAACAGAAATAGTTTTTAAAATTGACCACAGTCCCGAATCAACCAAATCGCCACTGCCTCCATTTCCATTTATGTTCTCTTGAATATTCGAGTAAGCTTAACATAACATATAGTATATACAATCAGATGTTCATATAATTTCTTTATAATAAAAAAGGGGGTGATTAGTGTTTGGTGAGGGGATTTGTTCTACATTAATTTGTTTTTGATCTTGGACAATTTTGCCACATTCCTCCTAGTAAAACTCATTTCCACCATCAGAAACTGGTTGCCATGTCAACATTTCCCTTTGAATTAATGGTAACAATTTAATTATGAAAAGTCAATATAAGAATTCTTATTTGAATATTTGAACACTCTAGTAATATATTAATTTTGTGATCTATCAAGTGAGACTACTTTGTATGATAATAAGGTTAAGAATGTTAAGTGTGTATATACTATGTTTAGCGAATTTAGCTTTAAATTAGCTTCTTAGTTTTGAGCAACTCCATTATAAAGTGTTGTGATTTAGCTTTAAATTATCTTAATAATTAACTTGTTAGTTTTGAGCAAGTGCATTATATATTTTTTTCTGAAATGTGTGTATACTAAAAGATTTGGTCTTTAAGAATAGGAGTAATAGGTTGCTAGTGTTTAGTTTTAATTGTAATGTCTAACACAAAAACACAATTGACCATATTTTTGGATTTGACCATTTAAGTGTTTGTAATCACAACTTCATTACACGTTCAAATAAAGTCCCTTACATTTGTATGCTATAAGTGGTACAATCAAATGTACATATGTACATTTACATCTGTTACAGAAGTAGCCTTCATTAAAGCATTTCATCAAACAGTTAGGAGGTGTATGTCAAACAAACATGGAAGTGGGTAAAAAATGTCAAGACATACACATCCAGAATAGAAACAGAAGAAACTATCTTCCAAAAATGCAAACACAAACAAAAACCCATACACCATAAGCAGAACACAATAATCAAAATAAACTCTTACACATAACAGATAAACAAAGCACAAGAAGGAGGGTTTGTAAAAAGAAAAGAAGAATAGTACCAACACAGGTAACGACGCTTCTTTGACGGTGACAACCAGAACACAAGAGATGACCACAGTAGAGGGGGCAATGCTTATTGGATGTTGAATGAAGAGAAATGTTGACAACTAACACAAAAACGAGGAGAGCTTCTTTCTGTGTTAATAACCTAGTAGAAAATGACATCGTTTCTTGTTAACAAAACGACGTCATCTCTGATTATGCAATGTTCATGGTAAAAAAACGACGTCATGTTAACGTTCATAATTGTCACGAAATGGTAATGGCATGAACATAACATTATATTAATTACCATATATAATTATATGTATTGCGATGTAATTAAAAAATAAATTACAATAATGTAAACAATGGAAACTAGTATTAAATATTGATTTGCATTTTTAATACTATAATTAATTATTATTGGCAATGATTGTAAGTGTAAAAATAAATTTTGGCAACAATAATGTTATTTTAACAATTTATATGGCAAATTAACAACACGAAATTAATTTTGTTTACATATATTATTTATATATTATAAGAAAATAGAAAATGTACAAAATATAAAGCTTTCGTGACTACTTTAAGAACTCGTCGTAAAAGATGTCATTTACTAGAGAAAATGTGAGAGTCGCTAATAGTTTGAATTTGTATTCACATTTGGTGACATTTTTAAGAATCGTCACAAAAGATGACATTTTACCAATGAAAATGTGTAAGAGTCGCTAATAGTTTAAATCTGTGTTGACTTTTGGTGACTTTTTTAAGCATCTTTGCTGAATGTACTGACATTTGACATCCATCGACAAACGACATCAGTTTTGGTATCTGTTTAACAAATACCCAACCTTCTACGCCCCGCGTTCCACTCTTTTTTTCTCACTCTTTTCCCGTTCCCACTCGCTGTTCGTTCTCTCCCTATACTGACGACCTTCCATCTTTTTTGGACAACCTTCTCTTTGTGGTTGGTTCTACCATCCCTTCTTCATGTACGTTGTCAGGTGTTTATTTTCTGCTTACTTGGCCGTGTGAGTAGATGTATTTGTGATGAATATATTTAGTTTTATTCGTTTATTTGGGTATTTTATGATTGGAAAGCAAATTGAATGTATAAATGTTAGTGATGGAAGGGAAAAGAATTGATTTTGGTTATGATGTTGGGATGAATTTCTGATGTATGTAAGGTGTTTGATGAATTTCCTGTTATGTTGATGTTAAATGATGGGATTGCTCTGCTTATGTAGGTGTATTCAAATAACTATAGGCATTGTGTTTAGGTGATAGATAATTAAAGTCTTTTATTTGTAGAAGTGTTTAATTAATAAGCATGGTTTAAATTTTACATTAGGATGTCTTTTCCTTCTTTCTTAACGAAGATTATATTCTTTTTGTTTCTTGGGTTTTGAATTCATGTGTTTGTTTCACATATTTTTTGATGACTAACATTAATGATTTAATTGAATAATGCACAATTTAGGTTCATGAACTTTATTTGTAAGTTTTGATTAATTTGATCTATTAATAACTATTTTATAAATAAACATTAACTCCACCAAATCAATATACCTTTTGATATATAAAAAATTGTATGATGTAGTCATAGGATAGAAAATGTGTTTCCTTGTTATGATTTATTTAAGTTAAGTATTTCTAAAATTATAATTCTATGGAATAAGTTTTAGAGTGATTTTGAAGCCATTATAGAATTTTTAATTGATAAAACATGAAGTTAATCAACCTTATTTAACTTTTAACCAAAAAATTATCACAATTATCAAAATGAGATAGTTGAAGAGGAAAGTTAACTAAGAACTGTTCTTCAAGGTATTACATGTGCAAATGTACCAGCTAAGAATACATATCCAATCTAACTGGCCAAAGAGAATAAATTTTCAGAGTTTTGTATTTAATGATATGTAGTACATAAGTGAGGCAAGACTGAAGAGACTTTATGGAAAAATGTCATTGGAAAGAGCAATATTTCATTGGTGATGTTAGAGTGAAGATAACTGAGTAGGGGAAAAGTTAGCAAGAAAAAGGATGAATTGAAGATAATTGTTTCTCTGTAAAGTAGGACATTAATGGGCCTGGCGAGAACCATAGATTAAATTTAAGTTACATTGAGAACTTACACAAATGTATTGATGAAAATGTACTATAATTGTTTACTATTTTAGGTAAATTTATTCATTGTACATGTATTTTCACTTTGAAAATGCAATCTTGGTGTTAGGAACCTTGTTTAACTATCGCCTGTAAGATGTTGGACTAAAATTCAATTTGAATAATCTCACTCTCAGATTGGGTCCTCTGACTTCTCACTCTCGATTGAAGTTTTCTTCAGTCACAAACTATCGTGAGCCCATCACTGCCACAAATTTATTAACAGTAAGTTACTGGTTATGTATCCAAAAATTGTAGGTTTTGAACAAGTGTATCATATGAAATACTAAATTATCTTCTTTGTAGGCTGTTGTTTTGTTTTTAGAGCATCAATAATCGACCAACATAATCATTCTTCTTTGTAGTCTGTAGTTGTTCGTTTGTCTAGGTAAGTCGTCCAACTAATGTCTAACATATGTTTTGTTTTTACAATACATGATGTTGTGCTTGGGTAAAGTTTGAATGAAAAGGAGGTGTTGGTTTTATGTTCTGGTTTGCAATATTCTTAGAAACATAGGATGCTATATAAGATGGAACTTTGTGTTTCTTTGTATTTGGAACTGTGTATAAAATTGAATCAAAAAATTGAAGAAATAGTAGCTTGTATAGTCACGTAAAATTCAAAATGACTTTGATGCATAATAAAGCCGTATGATGGTATATACGCTAGAAACCCGTAACGCAGCTCCCATGAGGCTTATCGGTAAAAAATTCCATGAGCCTGGGAGTCACAACGAGAAGTCCTTTTCTCGATTCACAGGAGTAAAAAATGCCACGTACCTTAATGTTTGTTTGAAATGATTTATCATCATGAGTCATGCCTACTATTCACACCTCACTCCTCTCTCGTAGCTCTCTTCTGTTTTCACTCTACTATTTATGATATGACGATTTTACTTTGTGGTCCACTACTCCTGCTCATGTTTTTCTTAAACCTAAGCATGAAATGCAGGCACATGCATTGCGTTGAACGCATACGCTTGCATTTAACGCAAAATGCAAACGTATGCATTACATTGAATGCATACTACAAAACATAGACGTATGCATTTAACGCAACTTTTCCCAGTTACTATTGAGCTGAATTTTGTTCATCTGTTGCTCCTCCTCCTCATGCGATGTCATTTTCTTCCTTGCTTGTCCAACTTTCATCATCCAACCATCACTCCATTAAATTCAAATTTCCTCTTTTTTTTTTCTCCTTTCCTTTTAAGTTTCTTCTTCTTCCTCTATAAAGACAAGTGAAAATTAATCTTCGAAAAATGGCCCAAATGTAATGCTTTCGACTCACTTTAATTTTTTTGCTTCCAAATTGTACCTAAAATCATATATGAATTAAAGTGAGTATCTTAACCATTTTCGTATCATTAAGCACTAAGTGTAAATGATTAAATTTATCAATAATTAAACATAATTTCCCCCACACTTAGCTTTTAGCCATCCTCAGGCAAAATATCCAAATTAAGCTTAAAGATCCGAAACATTTATTCAATTCCCATATTTTCCAAGACTATATAATCATAACCAAAGAAGAATGACTTTCCAAAATCATAGCAAGAATTCAATATTCAAAATCATAGCAAGAATTCAATATTCAATGCTTCTACTCATGATCAATCAATAAGCATCATCTTTGAAAACTGAGCAATCTAATGGTAGACTCGAAAAATGTGTTTAAGTAAAATATATCTATAGGTACACTCAACACCATTCATGATCATGACAATCCATAACTTTGCATATCATTTCATTTCTCCACCACTATAATTCACATGCAAAATCATAGATCAAAGGACTTTTCAAGGTTGTAATGTGGGTAAAGGTAAGGTGAGATGTGTTTGGGTCAAGTAACATGAAAGTCATCAAAGCTAGTGAAACAAAAGCAACACTCAATCAAAAACTAGGTACCGTCAGTTATGATGAATGCAACATTTATATTTCACAACCTCATTCAACTCTCACACACCAATCATATGAAGCATATACCAATTCGAAGGAATTACTCGTACAATTTATACTAACAATATATTGAAACCACAAGAGTAAACCTTCCAAGCTAACATCTACTTCATGTTCAACATACTCAAGTATCACATTCATTACAACTCTAGGAAGATGCATTAATTATAAATAACTTTACAAGCTCATATGCATTTTTTCCTTGGTAAATTTATTTAAACAAAAAATTTTCATTCTTTTTCTTTTTCGTCTTTCTTTCTTTTTCATTTTCTTTTCTTTTTTTCTTTTTTTCCTTACAAAAATTAAAATAAACTACATCAACATGAGAATTTCAATGACAAAACATCCTAACATCATAACAAACTCACACATATGGACACCTCCACACTTAGAATCTTGTACATCCACAAACTCAACAGTCACAAATGCTCCACTAACTTATGGCTTGGGTAAGACATTTGGGTAAGTATAAAGCATGTAATGTGGTTAGTACACAAAGAAAAAGTATAAAGCTCAAAGGGGTTTATCAAGGGAAAAATCATATCAATGGGATAGGTTATTTGGCCTATGTAGTTTATGAAAAACAAAGAATGCCTAATCATATCCATGTTAATGCATGTGATAAAAATGTGGTCTCGAGTAGAAATTTAACACAAAATCAGGATGTACATGTCAATAAGGTCACACATTATCAAAAGGCAATGAGACTGATATGGATGTTTCAGTCTAATAAGGCTCAAAATCTCACCATCTTTATCTACCACTAGTCACTATTCTTCTAAAGATAATGCACATAAACCAATCACAAGAGCAAAAGTACATGCCAAAGTTGCTATGAAATTCTCCAGTCAATTCATTCTCTACTCATGATTAAATAATCCTATAAGCAATAGAAAACGAGCAAATGTTTCTTTGTTCATTATTCTTTTTCATTTTGATTGAAAACTAAAAAACTAGAAAAAATAAACTAATAAAGAAACACATATGCATAAAAAAATTAATGCAAAAATTTAAAAACAAAGAAATTTATTTCCCTTAGGTTGCCTCCTAAAAAGCGCTTTTGTGTAAGGTCACTGGCTCGACTCTTTCTTCTCCTACGTGACAAAATTATGATCTTCTGATGGCACATACAGTTCTTTAATGTGAGGTTCTTCAGGATAGGGTTTGGTTGATAGCCATTCCCATTTAGCTCCTTCCCTATCCTCAAACTTTCATTCACGATGAGTTCATACACTCTAGAAAGATCTCAAATATCTCTTCGCCTTTTTCTTCCTCATTTAATTCCTCTAATCTACTATGTAAATGTGAAGAGTCATTCTCAACAACAAAATGGAACTTAGTACTTACCTCATAGCTAAAAGATATGTCTTTTTCTACTTCGAGCTCCTCCTCTGATTCTTCTTCTTCTTCACAAGCAATTCCTTGAGTACTACACTCAAGATTCTCAAGCTCCTCTTCACTCTGTAAGGTTTCCTCGCTAATATCCATCAGGTACTCCTTAGGTTGATATGGTTGCATCTCTTTACTTTGTGATGCTAGGAGGTTGATAGCTTCCATCAATTGATCCGCCTGGCTTATCAAGTTCTGGAATTTAGAACTTGTTTGTTACTGGAATTGCAAAGTGTTAGCAACATACACATTAACTAATTCTTCCATGGATGTACCTGAGTCTTGATAGGATGCTTCTGGTATGTACGAAAATTGTTGTGCTTCTTGCAAAATATCATGGAAGTAATTTAGCTGATTATTGTTAAGGATGGATCACACACATAACAGTGAAAAAGGGACAGAAAGTAAGAAAGAACAAAAACACATAGATTTAACGTGGTTCGGCAATTTGCCTACATCCACCAGCTACTAGGAATTTTGTATTATCATTATGTTTTCTGCATGTACACTAGGAAAAAAACAACCACCCCTATTTATACTAATAAGAGCTAGAGCAATAATAGGAAATTAAACAAGAATAGGAAACTATACAGCATTAGGAAACTGCATAGGAATAACAAACTCTACAGGAATAGGAAGCTACCTCCTAATCCTACTCCTACTCTACTTCCTAATTAGGCTCCACGTCTAATAATCTCCCACTTGGAGATTAATATAGGAACCAACCATTCTTCCCTATCCAATGCACTTTAGCAACTTCACGAGCCATCCAACCGCTTAACCTCCGTAACACTAACCATGGAGGCCAACTGAGGTCTTGCACAACCACAGTTTCCCAGCATCAACAACCTTAGCAAGCATGTCTATTGGATTCGTGCTCCCTAGAACCTTCTTCAACTGCATCACACCATCTTCCAACAAACTCCTTCTGAAATGATATCTCCTGCGGACGTGCTTAGTTCTGGAATGGAACATGGGATTCTTAGCCAATTGAATGGCATTCTGACTATCACTAAAGAGTACACAATCCCACTGCTGTTTGCCAATTTCCTCCATAAAGTCTTTCAACCAAACCACTCCTTTCTAGCTTCAGACATAGCCATATACTCAGCTTCTGTAGTTGACATAGAGACACATTTCTAAAGTTTTGACATCCAGTTAACCACTATTCCACCAATAGTGACGACATACCCAGATGTGCTCTTACTACTATCCACTTCTCCACTAATGTCAGCATCAACGAACCCCTCTAGCACCACCTTGCCTTTTCCAAAACAAAGTGTAGTAATAGATGTACCATTCAAGTATCTCAAAAGCCACTTCACGGCTTCCAATGAGCTTGTCCTGGATTTGACATATACTTGCTAACTGCTCCCACTGTATATGCTATTTCAAGTCTAATGCAGACCATAAAATATATCAAACTACCAATTGCTAAGGCATACAGTACCTTAGACATGTAATCTCGCTCCTCAACTATCTTGGGACGTTGCTCCTTGGACAATTTGAGATGACTTGTCAAAGGTGTAATCCTGGGCTTTGCATCATCAACTCTGAACATGTTTAGCACTTTCTCAATGTATTGTTTTTGAGATAGTTTTAGCATCCCATCCGATCTGTCCCTAGAAATCCTCATACCAAGAATTTGCTTTACAGCACCTAAATCCTTCATCTCAAAATTCTCTGACAGCATTAGATTGTTAATCTCTTTCATGCATAAACCTGCAATCAGCATATCATCTACCTACAAGAGCAAAATAACATAAGAATTACCAAAATTCTTGAAAAAACAATGGTGATCCTTATCACTCTTATGGAACTCACTATTGCACATGAAAGCATCAAACTTCTTGTACCACTGTCTCAGAGCCTGCTTCAACCCATACAAGCTTTTAATAATCTTGCACACCTTGTGTTCCTTTAGAATCACATAACCCTCAGGTTGCTGCATATATATGTCCTCCTCAAGTTCACCATGTAAAAACATCGTTTTTACATCCATCTACTCAAGATGTAAATCTTCAGTTGCAACAATACCTAACAAGATTCAAATAGTAGTTAATTTCAAAATAGGAGAGAAATTTTCATTATAATCAACACCCTTATTTTGTGAGTACCCTTTAACCACCAATTTAGATTTGTACCACTTCCTACGATCAGGTTCATCCTTGATTCGGTACACCCACTTGTTGAATAAGGCCTTCTTCTCGACAATCAATTTAGATAATGCCCAGGTTTGATTCTTTTCAAGGGAGCTCATTTCCTCATCCATAGCTTGCTCCCACTTAATAGAATCATCCACCTGAACAACTTCATCAAAAGACTCTGGTTCGCCATCATTATTTAACAACAGATAATGCAGGGATGGAGAATACCGTTATGGTGGCCTTGACACTCTAGCAGTCCTTACTGCAAACTTTGTTATAACTTGTTCTAGCTCAACTGTAGCAGTTTTAAGAACTAGAACGTTTTTAGGACACCCCTGAGATCTTGCTGCAACATCAGCCGGTATGATTTCCTGCAACTCTACCATTTCAGACGTGTCTCTCGCCTTTTCTATATTACTGGAACCCACCAAAATCTTGTCTTTGTATAGAACATTACATCACAGTGTCTCAGGATCTTTATATTCTTCTTATCCCAAATTATAACCAAACTTAACAGCCTTAGGATCTAATTTATCTCTCTTCTTAGGATCAATATGTACATAGGTAGTACAACTAGAAGTCTTAAGATGAGAGAGATTTACCTCCCTTCTTGACCATAATTCTCTGGAATCTTGAAATTCAAAGGAACTAAAGGTCCTCTGTTGATCAGGAAGGCTGTTGTATTCACTCCATCTGCCCAGAACGTTTTTGGCATCCCCGTGTGTAATCTCATGCTTCTCGCTCGCTCATTTAACGTTTTGTTCATCCTTTCGACAACACCATTCTGTCTTGATTTACCAGAAACTATCCTGGTTAATCTAATCCCACTATCTGCACAGAACTGCTTGAATTTTGTCTTGTCATATTCACCTCCATTATCAGACCTTAGACACTTGATCTTCAAACCAATATTATTTTTAAGTTTAGCTTTCCACCTTTTAAAAATAACAAACACATCAGATTTATTTTTCATAAAATAAATCCATATCTTTCTGCTGAAGTCATCAATGAAGGTGATATAGTATCTCGAGTCATTAAGAGATGAAACCGGTGCTAGTCCCCACACGTCCGTGTGAACTAGCTCCAACCTCTTTACCTTTGGTTCCCGTCCAATCTTTGAGAAGCTGACCCACCCTTTTCTGCTTACTCAGAACACAACTTTCACAAAGACCCAAATCAACTGACTTCAAACCCAATAAAAACCCTTTTGTTTGTAAAATCTTCATCCCTTTCTCACTCATATAACCAAGTTTGTTATGTCATATCTTTGAATTATCTACATTTGCAACAACAGTTACCATGTTCGAGCATCCTACTGTTGTGTACAATTTCCCTATTAGCACACCTCGTGCTACTACCATAGCACCCTTGATAATCTTCTAAGAACTGTCCCCAAACACCATTCTCTAACCAGTTCTATCCAACTGACTCATTGAGATCAAATTCTTCTTCAGGTTAGGCACAAACCTAACATCCTACAATTTCTGCGGACTCCTAATAGAAGTCTTAATGTAGATATCCCCCTTCCTTATAATCTCCAAAGGCTTATCATCAGCAAGATACACCTGACCAAATTTTCCAGAGACAAAATTCTGGAATAATTCTCTACATGGAGAAGAGTGAAACGATGTTCCAGAATCTAAGATCTAGGATTCTATAGGGATGTCCACACTCAAGACTAGTGCATTATTAATATCATCTATGGTGGAATTCACATAATCATTGTCATCATCTTGAGGCTGCAAATTCTTCTTTTTCTTCAGTTTTGGACAATCCTTCTTAAGATGTCCCTTATCCCCGTAGTTTTAGCAAATAACATTAATTCTCCCCTTTGATTTTCCCCGCCCTTTTGACTTCCCTCGATTATTCTAACCTCACTATTTACCTTTTCCTTTACCTTCCGCACTCAAGATGCTACCTAATGATTCCCCTAATTCCTTCTTGCAAATGCTTTCACTAAGAATTATATCCCGGACTTTATCAAATTTCAATGTGTCAGATCCACGAGAACTACTAACCACAGCTACAAGTGTATCCTATGAATCAAGTAGAGAAGATAACATATTTAGGGCTTTAATTTCTTCACCGAACTTAATTGACTATTGATCACATTAAATTCGGTAATATGATCAACCACGGAACTACCATCAAACATCTAAGATTAAACAAATGACGTATCAAAAATACCTTGTAATGGTAGATGGTTTCTCATACATATTCGCCATAACCTTTAACAATCCTACTGTCATTTTCTTATTCATGATATTAAACGCAACATTTTTGGCCAATGTCGATCTGATTACACTTAGCACTTAGTGATCCAAGCGTTCCCACTCGAAATCCTCCATCTTTTCCAGCTTCTTTCCAGTTAGGGGCTAGTGTAAATTTTTTTGGTATAGATAATTTTCAATCTACATCTTCCAAAACTTGAAATCCCTTCCATCGAATTTCTTAATTTTCACCTTCCCATCTTCCATCGTTATAAACCATGTGATTTACCTAACCTCCCTCTGATACCAGTTGTTAAGGATGGATCACACATACAACAGCGAAAAAAGGAAATAAAGTAAGAAAGAACAAGAACATACAGATTTAACATGGTTCAGCAATTTGCCTACGTCTACCAGCTGCTAGGAATTTTATATTATCACTGTGTTTTTTGCACGTACAACAGGAAAAAAAAACCACCCCTATTTATACTAATAAGAGCCAGAACAACAATAAGAAATCAAACAGGAATAGGAAACTATACAGCATTAGGAAATTGTATAGGAATAACAAATTCTACTGGAATAGGAAACTACCTCCTAATCCTACTCCTACTCCACTTCCTAATTAGGCTCCATGTCTAACAATTATCCCTTCGATAATAAAAGTTAGGTTGATCAGTCCAAACATTGTTATACGATTAAGAATATGAATTAAAGAAAAAATTACTCCCATCTATGTCAAATTTAATTTTTAACTTTTTTGTAAAAAAGAAACAAAAACTGAAAAGATTACTAAATAACTAAAAAGAAACCAATTACGAACAAATATATACAAAACACCAATTAAAATCAATAACAAAACTTAAACACCACACTCCTCAGCAACAACGTCAAAATTGACAGGCACGTCGTAACGGTAGTCAAAATAAAATAACTACATTATTACTGTAGCAGTGGAGAGTCTAGGTTGATCCCACAGGGAGTGTTTGGTTAGCTTATGAAATGAAATTAATTGACGTTTAGGTAATGGGGGGTTTTAGATTTAATAAGAAAATAAAATAAAATAAACCTAATGAAAACAAATTAAAGAAAACATGCAAAACATTATAAAATTAGGGAATATGATAGGAATCCGATTCTTTAGTTCAATCCCGGCCTACACCCTAATTAAGCATAATTCATTGATTTGTTGTTCTTTTATCTCGCTTAGCAATTATCAGTCGTAGATTAACAACAAGCTCTGTTAATCTCGATTTTTCCTTAAATCCTAGTTAATTACAAAGCGCTCGTTAATTAACCCTAGCTATCGGGAAACGTAGAATAAGCTCTCTAAGTTTATCCGAACAACTGCTTTACAAATCAGAAAATAGACCAATCTAGATAATAATCACACAAGCTCCAATTATTTAACCTATGTTATGTTATCTCTAATGATTCGGAATCATTAGTTGCTACACATGAATCAGGAATACAACGATTACGTATTGCATTCGATTCTAGCAATGGGTTTTCATAAAAAACGTTTCAATAGAGCATTAAAATCATCATCATTCAAATACCCAATCAATCCATACAAGATAACATAATCAATTTCTAATGAGAGAAAAACAACAAAACAATCAAAAATGCTTAACCCAGATGGTCAACGTCGATATCACCTCCGAACCGGTGTCAGGAACTTAGCCTTTCATGGATCTCTCAAGAAAATGCTTCAGCTGCCACATCTAACCCTAGCTGAAACCCCTTTTTGCTCTTCACTGTGCCTCCCTTCTCGGTACTCTTTATTATCTCCTCACTATTCACTGATGTGACAAATAAAGATGATGGACCATGCTACTATTCACTCTCTTTTTGTTTCTACCTAACCTCGCTACGCTAACCTCCTATCTCACAAGTTCCTCTCCATTATTCTATGATGTGATGAATTAACTTGTTGGACCATGCTTACTATTCACACCTCACTCCTCTCCCATGTCTTGGCAAAACGTCCGTGTTTCATGCATAACATTTACATGAAATGCAGACGTGTCTGCATTTATGCAACTGTTTACATTTAGTAAAACGCATGATCTGCATTTCAGGTGGCGTGGATTGTGTTTTGGCTTGCTCCTGCCTATCATCTGCTATCGTTTCTTGCTTTTGTGCCTGCGTTCTCTTCATACTTCATTGTCGTTTTGCTTTTTTAGCTGCTATTGATTTTTTCTTCATTTTTCCAACAAACACTTTTAATTCTTCTTGTTCCTATTCTGAGTTTTTCTCCTTGTCTTTTAATTTTCTTCTTCTTGCTTCATGAAGACAAGTGAAAATTAATCTTCAGACTTACTTTAATTTCTTTGCTTCCAAATTGTACCTAAATTCATATATGAATTGAAGTGAGTATCTTAAGCAATTTCACATCAATAATCGTTAAGTGTTATGGAATAATTTCATAATCAATTAAGCACCTATCATAAGGTATCTACACTAACGTCCTTTGGGTGCACCTTAGGTTGAGATGGTTGGATCTCTATGCTTTATGATTTTAGGTGGTTGATAGCTTCCATCATCTGACCCACCTGGCTTGTCTAGTTATGGATTTTAGAACTTATATCCTACTCAAATTGCAAAGTATTAATAGAAAGAGACATAAATAGTCTTCCATAGATGTACCTGAGTAGAATAAGGGGCTTCTGGTCTATATGGGAATGTTGTGTGTAGTACAAACTATCAAGGAAGTAATTTTTCTAGTTATCCAATCCGTAACTAAAGTTAGTATGATCACTCCAAACTTGGTTATAGAATTGAGAATATAAGTTATAGGAAAATTTACTTTTGTCCATATAAATTTTTTAATGCACAAACACTAAAGAAAAAAATGAAAAGATTAAGAAATAACTAAAAAGAAACTAATCACAAACAAATATGTACAAAAAACTAATTAAAATCAAGTACAAAAACTAAAATACTGCATTCCTCAGCAACGACACCAAAATTGACGTAGCACCAATATTTATCATGGCCATGAGATGCATCTCATGGCATGACTTTGTCATTCTTCATTCATTTTGGCATTTCTTGTTTCCTCTTGCTCTAGTCCTTCTACTTCGTGTTTCATGAAGACAAGTGAGTGTGAATCTTAAGAAGACAACTCAAAGATTATGTTTTCAACTCACTTTAGCTCTTTCACTTCCGAATTATACCTAAAACTAAATATGAACTAAAGTGAATGTCTTAAGCATTTCATACCATTAATCACTAAGTGTTATGGAATAAATGTATAATCAATTAAGTAAATGTCATTAGGGTACTCTTGGCAAGCTTCAAAGTGTCACTTGTCTTAGAGGCATTAAACACTTTTAACTCTTTCTTTATTCTTTCTGGCTTTCTCATGCATATAAAAGCTTTAGTCCCTTAAGTCTCAAAGCTTAATGCTCTTTCTATAGAATCACATAACCTTTCTAATTTCACCAAATAATTATTAAATTTGAATGGGTGCTTCTTTGGAGTTTTTATAGATCCTAGATCACAATAAGAGTATGATTTAAGATTAAAGGATTTTTTAAAAAAGGCCTTACTCTTTAGAAATAACTCATTCATTTATCATTAATTGAGGCCTTAACTATCTTTTTCCTTATAAACCAATAACTTTCCTTATAGTCTTAAGTTAACTACTTGAATGTTAGCATCATCATTACTAGAGTCCTTATTGTGATTCTTCAAACCAAAGTCACCTTCTACCTTATTAGGATAAAGCATCCTGTTGAATTCTTTTACATTTAAGTTATTATAAAAGTAAAAGAATTTTTTCAAATTAATAATGATACTAAAATACCTTTCTTAAAGTTCCAAGTTGTATTGGACAAGTACCAGATCATTAAATATTTAGTACTACAATTCCTTTCACACCCAGTGGCACTTATACATTGGCTAAAATCTCAAATTGCAAACTAACGCAATTATGGAACACTGCTTCAAAATTAGACCCATCAAGAAATCATAAGTCAAAAAAGGTGATCTTATAAAGAAAGTTATGATTAATTTTAAACAAGTAACATAAGTGAAGAAATGTATACCTAGATTAATTTTATCTCTTTGGCGTATTGTAAGGAGCATCTTTAAATCACACTATACATCCTTGTATGCCTCCAATTGTGAGTTAAGTAGATCTTACATCATGTCATTTGGAATAATGACTGTAATAGTTAAAAGTATTGCCCTATTAGATATATTTTTTTATGAAAATTGGTGTAAAATAGATGCTTGGATTTAGAAATACACCATAAGTAAATAATAGAGAGAAAATATGTTTTTCCTACCTCTCATTAGTGACCACAAGATAAGATGCATAAAGAAGGGCTTATTTTTTAGATTAGCCTTAATTATTTCCTTCTCCCTTTCTATAGTATCATAAAAGTAACCTATTGTTGAATTCTGAACACTATCAATAAAATGAAGTACTCTCACCAAAGGCTTACAAAGTGCTCCCACCATAGGCCTACAAACTAACATTTGGGAACAAACTTCATGATTTTCAAGTATAATCTGAAAAACCTCTATTCCAATATTAGAATCGACATTATAAATAAATGTTTCTTAGGTGTTCATCACATATTTGCAACTTATATTTATGTATTTATTAATGTTTTGTGTATTTTGTTTGAATATTGCTAATTAGGATAAGAATGTGATCTTTATGCATGCTTTAGGGGATATTTAATATGTTTTATGAGTGGAGACAGGAAATTCCAAGAAAAGATAAACAAAAAGTTGGAAAAAGGAAGAAACCATGATCATGCAGGATGCATGTAAGAGAGTTGATGTATGATCATGGAAGAGAGTGCATAAGTAGCTATTGCACAGTCATGTAAATTATAGATTTTTCAGGTCACGAGATTTTTATATTTTTGATGATTTAGGGCTATTTTTGGAGCAAAAACAAGTGGAGAAACCCTAGAAAAAACTCTAGGAGGATCAAAAGTATAAAAATGAAAAGAAGAATAAAAAAGAGGTGGCTGGAAACATAAAAACAAAAGAATAAAGAGACCAAACTCTTGAAGAACATAAGCTGCAAAATTTTCCAGCTTAAGGCAAAAAAAGAAGAAATTTAGAATTCAAACATCTACTCTTTCCTTTTCTTTCCTTATTGTTAAGTGTTATTGATAAATCAATTAGGAACTAAATTGGATATAGATTGCTAAACTTCCTTTAGGTATTACTCTTGAATTATTTGATAAACTTTTACATTATTGATTTAATATAATATCCTTTCTTACGTTTATTATTTTATATTTGATTTAAATCAAGAGGTCATACTGAATTATCTGTGTTGTGCTATGCAGTGAGAGTTGGAACCATAATATACCTATAAATATCATATTAATGGAAAATTAAAGAGAGATCTTTATTGTTTGTCAGTTACCTCCTCCCTTCCTCCACTTCGTCCCGAAGAGTAACTATGACAAATTCAGTCACGTTTTCATGTTCCAATTGAACACTTTTCTTTTTTGATTATTCTCAAAGGAGAAGATTCTTCTTTTTACCAAACATATGCGGATCCAATCATGATCTTATAACTTTCTTATAACTGATAAATATGATTGGTTTAAATCCAATTGGATAGTTAGGGAGAGTTTTGATATATTGAGAGGTAACAATTCAATTTCTATCAATCTAATTAGGATTACTTAGTTAGATCTTTAGAGAGAGTAATGTTAAATCCAAAAGGTGGAGTGAAAACGAAAAGGTATAAAATTAATTCCTAAGTTTTCGTCATTGATTAATCAACTGTTTCACTATTGCTTGTTCATAATGAAAATATCAATTATTTTATTTTTAGTTTAATTCTTAGTTATTTCATTGTATTTTTTTACCTTAAACAAGGTGTATAAAAATTGTTAGATGACTAATACAATCCTCATAGCAATGACACTTTTGATAGTATAAGATATGATCCATATACATGCAGTAAAGATTGGTCATGCTTTATGAAGAGATGAATATGAGAATTTTGTAAAAATAAGCAAAGAAAAAAACTACTCTTTTTTAAGAATTGATCAAGCATACCAAAAAATAACTTATTTTGTTGAAGATTCACCTTAAAGGCACTATAATTATAAACAACTTTTGGAACTTGCCTGTAGCTCTCAGCTAAAGTACCAAGCTCTAATAACAAGGAATCATTAATGCTTCTCTAAGCTCATTCAAAATGATGCTGATTAGATGTCCTTAAGTTATAACTCCTTCTAGAAACCAACCTTCAAATATAGTAAATCCTTAAATGATCATTAGATCTTCCATTAGTATTATTTTGCTTAAGATGAATGATATGTTATTTCCTTTGTGTTAATAGTCATGACCTAAAAGCTTAGTTATCATATTGTACTCTTATTTTACTATGTCCATCAATGAAATTCTTTATTTTCTAAAAAAATGGTTTATTTTGAGAAAACTCAATATAATTAGGAACTTACACTAGTTTAAGAACAAAACATGCTGCTATTCTTTTTCTCGTACAATGAAACTTTAGCTCATATTATTTCCTTACACAATAAAATTTCTTGTAAAATTTTAACTCTTGAGTCTTTCCCTAGGCTATTTCCTACTGCTCAGTTCATAGTGTTTTTAGTAAATAAGCATCAAACATGTATCTTCTGATAATTATGCTAGGTTCCAACATGAGTCGATTCCCCCTATGCATCAAGAATGTCCTTTTTTGTTCCAATTAGCACTGTTTTATATTCCACCTTCTATTTAGACTTGATACTGAACTTTGTCTTATATTGGCCATAATGATTTCACTCATTTATACCAATAAACTTTCATAGAACATCTTATGGTCTTGATCATTAACCTTGAGTATTCTTTTATTTCTTTCCCTCTAAATAACATAGATACCACATCCAAAGGCTATCTTAAATAGGTTATAATCTTATTCCTTTAGTTATTACCTCTTTGAAGCTAAAGACACTATCTTCTCCCATTCGTCCTCTCTACAATGATGATTGTAAAGATCTTGACTTTTTAGCCACAACATCTTTGAATAATTTCATTTAAAAATGATGGTCCCTTAATTCAGTCTTAATAATATAAAGCCTGATATTAGGATTGATGTTCCATAAGCTCTTGATTCTATCTAGAGTACTCAACCTGTTCCTCATAGTAAGCCATAAGATAAAAAATATCTTAAAAGCGGTTTGCTTATACCATACTTAAAATGTTAAGATTCATTACAATAAAACATCATATAATAAAAGCACCATAGATCTATAACAATAATGTTGATAGCTATAAACATAATAAAGTAAAAGTGAAACTTGAAATAGAAAAACATTACATATATAAGTTTCATATTTATATTGCATATTTAGAATTTATCATATGCATTACATATAAGTGAAACTAAAAGTCAGTTAAAAAATCAAAAAATTGAAATTTATTCCACAATATATCTATTTAAATGATATGGCTCTAATTTTAATTTAGTATGTAGCCCTCATTATTGATAAGAGTTTCATCATTACCATCATTCAAACTCACTATATCAAATGACTTGCCAATACTTTTCTATCAAATATCATTATCCAATTCACTCTCTTTTATAAAATTTGGTTGCTCTAAAAGGTAATTAATTGAGAGATCAATATGATTAAGACAAATTGGATCAATAAAATTACGTACTTATTAAAAATCCTAGTAAACAAATAAAATTATAATATTAAATTATTATAAAACTAAAAGAATTTTTTCAAAACAATAATGATAATAAAATACCTTTCTTGAAGTTTCAAGTTGTATTGGACAAATACCAGATCATTAAATATTTAGTACTACAATTCCTTTCACGCCTAGTGGCATTTATACATTAGCAAAAATTTCAAATTGCAAACTAATGCAATTATGAAACACTACTTCAAAATTAGAACCATCAAGAAATCATAAGTCAACAAAGGTGAGCTATAAAGAAAGTTATGATTAATTTTAAACAAGTAACATAAGTGAAGAAATGTATACCTAGATTAAATTTATCTCTTTGACGTATTGTAAGGAGCATCTTAAAAGCACACTATACATCCTTGTATGTCTCCATTTGTGAGTTAAGAAGATCTTACATCATGTCATTTGGAATAATGATTGTGATAGTTAAAAGTATTGCCCTATTAGATTTATATTTTTATAAAAATTGGTGTAAAATAGATGTTTGGATTTAGAAATACACCAGAAGTAAATAATAGAGAGAAAATATGATTTTCCACACCTCTCATTAGTGACCACAAGATAAGGTGTATAAAGAAGGGCCTATTTTTTAGATTAGTGATATTTGTGCTTTAGTCTATATTTTTCTAAGTGTTTGGCATGTGTTTCTTGCATAATAGTTGAATATTGTTTTAGTTTAGGATTCATTTTGTATGTTTTCATTTAGTTTGATTTTCATTGTTGTTCTTTTATGTTTGATGTTAATTTAGGGTGAGAATTGATTTTTTTATGTAGGAAGGAAGATTGAGCAACTTGGAAATTGAGCTAGAGATCAATGAAGAGAAGAGAAGAGAAGAGGGAACATTTTATGGTGAAATCCCACGATTGTAGGAATCATGCCAATTCCCATGATCGTGGGAACTATAATCCAAGACATTATGCGAGGCTTAAGTAAATTTAGGGTTTTTGGAATATAAAAGATAATTAAGCCTCTATGGTTGAGGGAGAACGAAACCTTCTGTAGAAAAGAGCTTGCTTGAGTGAAGAATACAAGTTTTGAGCCTTGAGGAAGGTGAAGATTCAGGGATGGGAAAGTAGCACATCAACATTAAAAATTCCAAATTTTGGAAAAGAAGAGAAGGAGTTTCTAAATTCAATTTTATGTCAATTTTATCTTTTCTAATCTTTGCATAATGGAATATTTGAGTGTTGGTGTTGTTATGGAGAACATAATTGGCTGATTTGTTGTTAGGGATTGCTTTTGAACTATTTTTGTTAACTCCTACTTTATTGAATTGAATGAAAGTTGTCTTTGATGATTGTTGATTTTATTTCTATCTTGTAATAAATCGAGAAAGTGAGTAAGGTTATTTGTGTAGGATTGTATAACGAGAGTTGGCAACCTATAGACTTACAATCATCATGTTAATTGATTAGTTAAAAGACAGATCTCGGCTAATTCAATTGATCACCCATAAGATAGTTTAATAACTAGTTAAATTGGTGGAGTGATTGGGTAGGTTGAGAGATCGTTCAATTGACTTCATTTCATTTGATTAGGGACAATTAATTACATTTTGAGAGAGGGTAATTAATACATTCGAAAATCTTAGGTGAGACATAATCCGCTTAAGAAAATAAGAGTGAGACAAAATAGGGAGAAAGTGATCTCTAGTCTTTAGATTCTTGAATTCCAATTTTCTGTATTTTGGTATTGTTCATTGTTTGTTATTAGTCTTTCAATTTTAATTTAATTTTCTAGATTATTTCCAGTAAAACAATTTCATTTCTTAAACAAAGTTTGATCTGAATTAAGTGGTGTCTAGGCATCAATCCCTGTAGGATTGATATCCGCTTTTTATCTATAAGTCACGACTCGTACACTTGCAATTTTTCAGCATAAAATGAGTAGATTGTTTTGTATAAATTACACTCAACAAATACATGACTCGGTTATGTATATGCAAGTTTCAAAACGTTATTTTATGCAGTGAAAGTCATCTTTTGCACTCTAAGTGCAAAGTTATTCAAAAATGTAGTTTTAGAAAATCAAACATTGTCCTTTGCACTTCAATTGTAAGTTTGTTGAAAACAATATCATTCCTCAAAATATGAAATAAAAACATTATTTTCACTCTAAGTATAAAGAGTTATTCAAAACAATGTCATTTATTAAATACATAAGTATACTAGCATCTATTGAGAATCAATTCTCCTATGCATTACCTAGGATCAAAATTCACATACAAGTCATCATGCATGTCTTAGGATGTCCTAATCCCATTTGAGAGATATGTTTTCTCCAACTCACCTCAAAAGAAGGTGTACACTCCTTTGATTTCAACAATCCTCGGTATGAGCTTTTTGATCCACAGCTCTCGAGCCTTTATACATACAAATGCAATATATTTACTACTCAAACATATATCTTATATTTATATACCATCACATAAGTGTATAAACTCAATATCACAAATTTTAAACTATAGGATTCAGCCATGAAGCTTCTCATATGGTTACTTCCCTTATTATTTGCATAAGCTTTCTTTTGCATTTTCCCAAGGCATTTAATGCCTTTGATCCAATACTTACACATTTCAAAGCATAATTAAGCACATTTTTATCCAAGCA
>JAOTAY010000006.1:8296791-8329629 GCA_025629805.1 Erythroxylum baracoense
TAGTTTTCTATTGCTTGAGACTCTTATATGGAAATAGTTGTATTACTGGTAAGATGGTCCTTGATATGATCATTTTTGTTGCTAGTTGTGGTTTAGGCATGCTATTGTGTTTGTTTGGTCTGGGGGAACAGTTTTAGGGTTCCTCATGCTTTCTCGTAAGTTCCTTTAAGATAGGGTAAGAGATTGCCATCTTTGGAAAGCTCTCGATGTATATACATTTTTATTTATTTATAAATTTACTGAATTACCAAAAAAAAGTACAAAGATAAATCTTAAAATTCAAATCAAATATAAAAAAAATTTAATATTGAAAATAAAAATACAAATAGTGCGTTATTTCAACTAGACAATCTCAACATTAAAATAAAAAAATGCCAAATATCTTCTAAACATCCTAAATTTAATAAATTTTAAAATTTTAAAAACTATTTACTCTTTAAATCTGCCTTAGATTTTCTTCTTTATTAGCATCCTAAAGAGTGAAAAAAATAACTCATATGATTTGGATTATTTACAAGTTTTATTCCAGCTCTAATACATTCAGCTTGTGTTACGTCTTTCATTTTCTAAGTTCTTCATCTAATTTCTGCCTATTCTCATATTCCTTCTGATTCGACCCTTCAATAGATTCTGCAACTTTAGCCATTTGCTCGCTAGATTTCTCCAAACCTTTAGTATGCTTTTCAGTGATACATTCCAAACATGAAACTAAACTATTAGCACTCCTCTTGCTTTTGCGATGTGTTTCCTTTGAACTTCCTTCACCTTGAGAATTACCCCTGATTAGTTGATCTATTTGAGGCTCAACATTATCCTCCTCATTAGATTCTTCATTTTCTTCATCCAAGTTCTCTTCTCTGTTTATATTTTCTAGCATATCTGCCAGTGCTTCAACACTTTTTCTTATAGCTCGATCTTGTCCCCAAATAATAGCTAGTTTATCATAGTAGGGAAATGATCTATTCCTCATAAATGAATTTTTCGGATGACTCTACAATAATCACAGTATCAATCATTATAAAAATATTAATAAGACATTAATACAAAAAATAGTGCAAAAAAATTATAAAATCAATCATTATATAAATCATGTAAAAAAATATTTTTTAAAAACTAAGTAATCTAATTTGTACTAACCTTTAGATATGCACTCCACATGTCGGCGTCTACAGTAACACTTTTTTTTTCATCATCCCAACCAAATCCACTTGCTTCTCCATTATTTCTCGAATCATAAATAACATGATATTGTTTTTCCAATAATTTACAATGAGATTCAATATGTGGTTTTTCTTTTAAACCATACCCTGGTAATTTTTGATCTAATATCCTTTCCAGTTGTTTATAATATCCTTTCCTTAATCCACTGCCATTTTCACCATCAAAATTTCCACTTTCTTTTAGTTCAAGCATGGTCTCCACTAACTTTTCATCCTCAACAGTAGTCCGAACATGGTTACTACCTTTGCCTCTGCGAGATCCAATATTACGTTCCATACCTGACAAAAGTAGCATTGCATCATATCATCAAAAATATATTCAATGTTAAAAATGATCACACCATACATAACCAGAAAGCGTACAACTTTTTAAAAGCAAAAATAATTCAATATTAATTAACATTAAGAAAATGGAAAATAATGTAATAAATTTAAATAATGCATGCCTTTAACAAAAATATTAAACTACCTAAAGCTACTAAGAATAAAGACCTAAAAATATGAAAGCCTATATTTTTATCCAATATTTATGTTTTGCCTCCATTCATCAAACATTGGATTGGCTAAAGTTTGTCTCCAATTTGTCCATTCCTCAAATGGTTCAACTAAAGTGATCGGCTCTCTGTCTAACTCAACTCCACCTTCATTTTCTTCTTCTACCTCTTCTGCACCTAAATCAACTTCTGCTGGATCAATAGGCATATTTCTTCTTATATGATTGTGAAGAAGACAACAAGCCGTTATAATCTTACTTTGCACTTTAATAGGATACCAATTTGAGTTCTTAATGATATGCCAACGAACTTTCAACAACCCAAAACATCTTTCAATAACATTTCTAGCTGAAGAATGTTTCATATTAAAAAATTCTTCAGCGGTATTTGGTTGATATCCTGGAGTCCATTCATTGAGGTGATATCTTTGACCTCGAAATGGTGCGAGAAATCCTTTGCCGTTTGTATATCCCGCATCCACTAGATAGTAATAACCTAAAATATTGAGAATATATTAAAATAAATTAGAAAATTTTATATAAAATAAAAGTGAAATATTAAAATGTAATATATATATATATATATTACATTTTAATATTTCACTTTTTATTTTTAACTTACCATCCCTGATTGGTAGTCCATTTCTCCTACTTAATGCATCTCGGAGCACTCTCGCGTCTGCAGCTGAACCTTCCCACCCCGAGAGGACATAAATAAATTGCATGTCTTGTGAGCATACTCCTAGAACATTTGTAGCTAGGTCACCTTTTCTATTTTGATACCTAGGCTTATCAGCTTCAGGTACCCTCACTTCTACATAAGTACCGTCTAGAGCTCCTAAACCATTCTACAAAATTTCATGAATACTGATATCATATAATTAAGAAATAAATATATCAATTGATATATTAAATATTAAATATTTACCTTAAACTATTTCCATTTCTCATCTGTGAAATTCTAAGGTACAGGTTTAGGCACTTTAAGCAATTCTCCTTGAAGCCTAAGAACTGAATTTAATACTCGATTAAAATGCCTACTAACTGTTTCTCCTGAGCATAAGAAGTTAATTTTTATCGTATGATTTTTCTCGTGACATCCAAAAATGTACAGAAACATTGCTACTTGTTCATCTACAGATGTGTTCCTTGTATCTGTTAATCGACCAATAGTTCTAAACATATTTACTAATCTTCTAAATGTGAATCTATCCATACGCAACTCTGAACGACATGTTGAATCACTAGCATATATGAACCTATGAAGATATTGAGATCGATCATATTCATCAATAGAGTATAGAGCTTTCACATAATATTTTCCATGATGCAATACTACGACCGAAAGGATATGTGATATGACTCTTAACATGTCCAATTGCTTCTTCTGCATATTAATTAATAAATAAAATAATTTCTTCTTTGCAACCAAACCCATTCTAGCCATTTTTTATCACCTATCAATTAATCAACGAATTTGAAAATAAAAAATTAAACTTTATCGAATAGATATAGGTACAACACATGAATGTAACTTAAATATCAAGGCATTCGGCATACCTTAATTTAGTCCAATTTAAAACACCATAATCAAGGCATTTGAAATAACTTAAATTAGAAATACCATAATTTATTCTAAAGAACATCACCTACGACGATGTCAAAGAAAAGATGTAATTAAGCATACTATATAAAACATGTAATCAAGCATGAAAATGATATGTTTGATAGGCTAGATGGCTCAAAGTTATACGTGGAATAAAAATCATTTAAGCAAGCATTATCGTTAGAAATAAGTCCCAAAAAACCCCATATTTACAACACATAATTGTTAATAAGATACTGCTTGTTTTCATTCAAATGCAATTCAGGCATTAAAACCTAATGTACCAAAAATTTTAGGCCATGAGATGTACGTCATTAACTGGAGAAAATACACGCAGGTTTGCAAAACAAAAGTTGGTAATCAAGGGAATATCAATGGTAGTAGAACTTGTGATATATTTAACTAACTAAAGATGACAACATGTTGCCAAAAAGATGAGTTATTTCACGTCAAAGAAAAAGAAGATCAGTACTCAAAGAAAAACAAGAGACTTCCGTGGGAACCGCTAGAAAATCTTTAAATACCCAGAATCTTTAAAATATAAACTATGACGGTGTCAAAGAAAAAGAAGATCAGTACTCAAAGAAAAAGAAGAGACTCTCGTGGGAACTGACAGAAAAGCCTTTTTAAAGACCCAGAATCTTTAAAACATCACCTACGACATTTGACGTTTTCCAGTAACTAGCATGAAGAGAGGTATAAGAAAAAATTTTCCAATAACTATGATGTTTGATGTTTTCCAGTAACTAGCATAAAGAGAGGTATAAGAAAAATTTTCCAGTAACTACGACTTTTGATGTTTTCCAATAACTAGCATGAAGAGAGGTATAAGACAAATTTTCCAGTAATTAGTATGAAAATTTTCTAGTAAGTAGCATGAAAATCAGACGTTGAGAGAGAGAAGTTGAAGAGAGGTAGATGTTAATCTAGTACTTGTCCATCTCTATAGAAAATTAGATGTTAATCCTGATAACGGGAGTTGAGGGAGAGAATTTGAAGAGGAGGCAGACGGGAGTTGAGAGAGAGAAGTTAAAGAGAGGTAGGTTTTATAAAAGAATTTCGGAGAGACGAGATAGAGGGGGTTTTTTTGACTAAAACTTTTTTTGATTAAATTCCTAGAAAAGTCATCTAAATACCAAGGGGGTGATAGGATTTAGAATCCAAGGAAAGTGCTACTACTTTGCCTAGATTGGGAAAGTTTTTACTTTCCTAACTAATCCAAAAAATGGACCAAACATGATAATTTAAATTTTAGGAAAAAGATTACTTTCTTAATCAAGATTCCATGCCAACCAAACAATGCCTATAGGTGTTGAACATACCTTGAATAAAGGGCAGCTGGGGACTAAAACAAATAACCACATTAATAACGTGGAGAAGAACTAGTTGTGGGATCAGATAATGGATTTAAACTTGAGCAAAATGAGTGAGCAACATAAGGTGTAATACTCCTATACAGAATCTACAACCATCCACACATATAGCAACCAAATTCTTGCATGCACATTTAAGGTATACAATTCTATTCAATGCTATACATATACACATTACAAAACTCCCCAATGCTTAATTAACAGTAATAATATATCTTTACATTTACATGGTAATCTAAAGGAAAACATACAATTTCCTTTCTTAATTATATGTGCAATCATCTGTAACTAAAAAAAATAATCTAAAAGTACTTTTTCTTCTATCTGTTGGCATTGTTCCTTACAGATTTTTCCTATACCTCACTCCTATGACCTAAAACTATACGAATTAACACCCATGCTAAGCTTGAAAGCTTAGTGGATGACCACTCACAATAGTCATCTGCCAAGAATACACATTCAGAAATATCACAACGCATATATCATAAGTTCACATTCATGAACCAAACATTGATATTCAATGTTCATGATGTTGGCTTATTTAAGCAAAGTACATAATGAAAATATGCTTCAACATGTCATCCATATATCGAAAATACACTTTTAGAAGCCAAATATTGATATTCAATGCTTATTAATACAAATTATCAATATAATTGCATATCATTACAATTTATCATTACAACTAATACAAATGCTTATCAATACCAATTATTCTTGTTGTCATATTGTTTTCTTATTTATGATTGTTAAGTTTCCTCTCTGTGTTAAGCCTGCACATTTTCTGTTGTGTGGAGAGCAGGTGTTGTGGATATCCAAAGATATTAAACTGTGGATACTCGAAGGTATCGAACTATGGATACCAGAAGGAATCAAACTGTAGATACCCAAAGGTATCGAACTGTGGATACCCGAAGGTATCAAACTATTGACACTGGTAGTGTCAAACTGTAGTAGTTGCACTGTAACCCTATAGGCATGCCTATTTATCCACAACTAAGACAATAGAGCAGGCACTATAACATTTCCTTTCATCATTTGCAAATTTCACAATTCATGTATTAACGAATCATATGATATACATTTCAAGTCATAAAATCTATATTTGCATTCATACATGCAATTCATGGCTTACCACCATTATTAGAAGGGTATCAAAATCACATTTGTATAATCATACTATACATATATAAGCAATGAATATATATACAAATCATTTATGTACATGTAAATTTTCTTTGGAATGCATTATGATACTAAAGCGCATAACAATGAAGCTCCCTCCAATAACGCAGGGTATTTGGAAGATTTTGACAAGGAACCTGATCTGCGTAAATTTAAGATGGTTATTAACAAGAGAAAGGTAACCAAATTAAAGGGTAAAAATAGGTTGAGGGAGCTGCAAACTCCCACCTAAAAAATGAATTTCTTAGTTTGGAATATTAGAGGGCTTAATGACCCTCTTAAACAATAAGTTGTCAAAGGTATAGTTATAGAGAAAAACCAGTAATGTTGGGTATTTTGGAAACTAAAATAAAGCTTCCATAATGACAAGTATCTCTTGCTTTTTTAGGTGGTAAATGGAAAATGATTACCACATTCTTTTCATCGCAATGGGAGAATCATTATATGTATAACATGGAGAGATCTAGCATTTAGGTAGGCTTCATATCAAACCAAATTATTCACATCAAATGCTAAATTCAGGATATTCCTGGCAATGTCGACTTTTTTTGTTATCTACATCTCTAATAATGTTTTTCAAAGAGCCAAACTATGGGAGGATCTTAAGGTAATCCAAGTGTTACTCGGAGGAACTTGGGCTATTGTGGGAGACTTGAATTGTGTACTTTCTAGATTGGAGACAGAGGGTGGTAGTTCATGTTTAAGAGGAGTAGGGAAGGAACTTTCAGAGATTATGATGGGATTAAATATGTTGGACTTATGTTTTGTGGGATTTCTTTACACATGGAACGATAAACAATAGAATGAATATTTTTAAGGGGGACATTAGATAGATTTATGGTAAACTAGCTTTAGCTAGATAAATTTACCCATTTTTTTTATTCAATTCGATGAACCAAGATGCTTGGATCACTTATGGATAGGGGTTCATGGCATGCAAGGCGATAAATTCATCGGCGCCCTATTTAGGTTTTTTAATTTTCTAGTTAAAAACCAAGTTTTGAAGAGCTAGTTAAAAATAGTTGAGACTCAACAGTGGACTATAAGGCCAATTAGTTAATGAAGAAGCTGCAAAGGTTTAAGCTTGCACTGAAGGTTTTCATAAAGACTAATAACCTAGAAACTACAAATCTACTTTAAGAAACCAAAGCTAAGTTGTTAGAAATTTGGCAGAGATGTTATACGTTTGCTCATGATGTGAACTTGAAAAATATATAGAAAGCCAGTTTGAGGGACTATAATTAAGTAATAACTACTCATAACTCCATCTTGTGGAAAAATCTAGAGTTAATTGGCTTGGGGATGATGATACTAATATGAATTTCTTTCATAACTTTATTTTGGCTAGAAGAAATTGAAATAAAATTATTGCACTAGTTGATGAGAGTGACACTTTATGTACTAGTCTAGTTGAGATGGAGAATATTGCTACGAACTTCTTTAAGGGGTTGATCAGTACATTTGAAACTGGAAGAACAAGTGATCTCTTTTAGGTCATTAACTAGACAATCAACTAAGAAGATAGGGAAGAACTAATAGGTCCAATTTTCATGCTGAAAATTAAAAACACCTTGTTTAGTTTGAATTCGTCTAAAGCCTTTAGGTCAAATAGTTTTAATGCGTTTTTCTTTCAAAAGACTTAGAGCATTGGAGGTAATTTGGTGGTGGAAGTGGTGTAGGAATTTTTTAGCTTTTCCAATCTTCTTAAGGAAATCAATATAACGTACTTATTCCTTGTCCCAAAAGTTTAAAACCCCACTAGCATGAAATATTTTTGCCCCATATTTTGTTGCAAAACCATTTACAAAACTCATTTCAACGATCATTATGAATAGATTAAAGAAATGCTTGAAGTCTATTATCAATATTTCCTAAGGCACTTTTGTTCTGGGACGGAATATTGGGATAACATCTTTCTTTTTCAAGAGTTGATGAGGGATTATATTTCTATGAGGTCCATCAAGAGCTACTGTATCAAGATTGATTATTTCAAAGCTTTCGATATTATTAAATGGATATTTACCATTAATTGTCTTCAAGCTTTTGGCCTCCCAAATATTTTTGTGGGATAGATAAAAGAGTGCATTTTTTAAACCAATTTAAACCTTCTTATAAGTGGAAGGCCTAATAAGTTCTTCAAAAATTTCAAACATATTAGACAGGAGGATCATCTTTCCCTCTATCTATTCTCACTTGTCATTAGAGATCCTCCCTAAAATGTTGGTAGCCTTTTCCGTTGAGAATATGAGATTCAAATTTCACCATAAATGTGAAGTGCTAAAGCTAAGTCATCTAACTTTTGCAGATGATTTACTTTTGGTGTGTGGAGTTTTCTATATTCCTTAAATATAGTGATGAAGATTTTTTAGGAGTTCAACAAAATGTTCAACTTAAATATTAGTTTTCTAAAAAGTTATACATATGTTTCATTAGATATACAAAATGCGGAGGAGTTAAGCAGATTGACAAAACTTGAGATTCATGTTCCTCCATTAAGATATCTGGGTATCCCGATTACCACGAAAAAACCAAAATATGGGGGTTGCTTGCCTTTAATTGAAATGTACAAAACCAGGATCAATGCTTAGCAAAATAGGTGGTTATCTTTTATTAGAAGATTGTAGTTGACATCCATAGTACCGGGGGATGTTAACACACATTGGACTGCTTATTTGGTGCTACTTAAGAATGTTGTGAAGGAGATTGAAAAGGATACCAAGCATTTTATATAGGATGGGAAAATTGGAAACTTAAGAGGGGCTAAGGTGAAATGGGATGAATTGTGCCTCTCTAAGGTAGAGGGGGGTTTAGGGATTACATATCTTATGTCTATACAGAAAGTAATGCTCACAAAGAGGATATGGTAGATATTTAAAGATAAGGAGAACTTATAGTGCAAGTGGATAAATGAGTACTACATGAAGGAGAGGAGCTTTTGGCAATTAGATCAAAGCAGAGAAAAATTATGAAGTTTTAAGCAAATGTTGAGATTAAGAAATCAAAAATCATGAAGTTTTAAGCACACGTTGAGATTGAGACATCACACTTACCACTTGATGAAGAAAATAATCAGAAATGGGGACTCAACTTGGTTTTGGTTTGATAAATGGATTGAGATGAGTCCGTTAATTAACAGGAATGACCTTAGACATTTAATAATTAGAATTGCTATTCAAGCAAGAGTTAGCTCAATAATTCTTAATGGAAGTTGGGATAGCAATTTTAAAGGGGCTACTAGCTTGATTATCATGCTTCCTGCCTTTACTTTAGCTAGAAAGGAGGACAAAATTATCGGGACAGATACTAGCTTTAAGGAATTTACGAACAGATCATGATACAATCTATTTAAGGTGATGGAACCTAGAGTCATTTGGCTTATGGCAGAATTCCTTATCCCCTAAGGTAGCTTTTATTTATTGGCTCGCGATGAAAGATAGGCCTAAAAGAGAAAGCTAAATGGTATGGAAATGCTATAAATCTTGACACCAATTGCAACTTAGGTGGAATGGAATGTGAAACTCGAAACCAATTATTCTTCCAATGCACGGTCTCGCATGTTATTTGGAGAAAAATTCAAATCATACTGCAGGTATTTTGTTCCCAAAACGTTAGGGAAACCTATTACAATGGACTACCAATATGATCATTAAGATGAGGCAAGATGGAGTAGCTCTCCGAACGGCCTTTTCCTGCTTAATTTATTCTATCTAGAAGGAGTGAAATAGACGGCTATATACAGGCAAAGTGATGGACGCAACAACTAGTTGACATTACTGTGCCTTGGATAAGAGACCTCCTTCTAGCTAAAGAAAAGCATCACAATCTTAGTACAAGCATGAGAAGACGTTGGAATGTACTTCACATGCAACAATAGAAAGCGAGGACCCTAGTATTTATTTATGCATTGTCTTTTGGTGTGTTTTTCACTAATGTTGCCTAAGCGTGGATGCTTGATATGTGTCTAGTTTTTTCTCCTGGAATGTGTAAGTACCTGGGACATTAGGAAACTTAGCCCCTAGTTTATTTATGCCTTTTATTTTGGTGCATGTTATTTGCTATATTAGTTTGGAATAAGAGTTGTATTCTAGTACGTGTTATTTCCTACATAATAGGAATTGTGGACGCCTAGAATTTGCGTCTAGTTTTTCCTCTATTGTTGGGTTGTAATTAAAGACTCTCGCCATTTAGATGTATATTTTGCCAACCTTAGCTTGTGTTAATACAAATATTTTGTCTTCTTTCAAAAAATATTTTTTAAAGAATATTCAAATTGTTTTTAGTAACAAAATATTTATCAAAAATTATACATTTAAAAAAATTAATTTGAAATATAAAATAATGATACATATTTTTAAATAAAAGGATTTTTTAAAATTATAATTTAGTTTAATAAATAAATATCATTAAAATGAAATTATTTCAAAAAATTTAATAATAAAAATAAAATTTAAATTATTGAATTATATAACGAATAAAAAATTTATATCTCATATTTTAAGTATATATTATTTATACTACAACAAACTAGACTATAGGCAACGAGTAAAACTGTAGCCAATTTGCTAAAAAATGTCGTGCGTAATTAATTGTGACGTTTCCATTTTGTTGCATGAAATATTGCTAATTTTTCATAGTGAAAATTGATAGGCAATGTTTCTAGAATTATAGACAAATATTATTAGCTAAGAAATTTTTTGGTACCTAAAACACTTTAATACATTGCCAAATATCAATTATACGTCAATATTGGTGAAAAAAATTGGTGCCACATGATAGGCAACAAAAAGAGTGTATTTTTTAGCTTCATTTTATGCATTCATAGTGATATATGGCTTGCTACATTTTCCTAGTTTTGTAAGTAAAACCTTTTAACTATTTTTTTGTAATTTTGTAAGTAAAGTCTTTTAACTATGAGTGTGTAAAAATGTTGCAAATATCTTTTGCAACTTTTTACATAATCCATAATATTGAGCAAATTGTGACATTTTGTTTATAACGTATCAACATGGTTTTTGCTGTGAAATATTTGGTTATTATTATCAAATTAAATCATAGAGAAACATTATTAATTAAAACTTTTAAGCATTCATTATATAAGTAAAATTGTGTAAGTATCATCAAATTATACCTATAAAAGTAATATAACATTAATAGTTGATCCTTTGTTCTTACACAAATTAATGTGTGCATATTTGTTTCTGGATTTGACTTATCCAATTAGCCCTCAAATAAACAACATCACTAAGATCACTTTTGTAATGTTATGATCATAAAGTTACCTTCTCATATTGGATGTTAAGTACAATATTGTTGAAATTATCTTAAATTTGAATTGGAACTTACATCACAGTAAGCTTGTGTGTTGGCTGTTGTATCAGTCATATCACTACCAATACCATTAGATCCAAAAACTGAAGTAAATGCAATATCAGATGCGGCGTCACTATATCAAAATGTAACAAGTTGTGAAGATTTTTCCATATAATTGGTCTGAGGAGATGGGCTGACTATTAAGGTTGGAGAGGCAGCTTCACCATCTTCTCCCTAAATAAGAGAAGATGAGATTGGACCAGTAGGAGGCGCATTATGATGACTTGAGGATAATAAGAACTATGAATGACCCTAAGCTGATGACCTAATCCTTTGGACTCCCATTCTTGCAATCTAGCTTTGTCCCATTGTTGTAATAGCATCATCCAGGTTTTGGATTATACACTCTTCAACTTTAGCACCGTTAACACCCACTAGTAATTGATTAAAAAAATGAGGAATTTATCAAAGTTAAGCTTCAAACTGATCTATTAAATAATATAAAGAGTGAGTATGAATATGAAAATAAAAATAGCTTCATATCAACTAAGAAAGAACACAAACATCGTGAAATTTGAAAGCCCTAAGTGTTGGATGATGAAATATGGTGGTGTTCCTAGAAGGATTAAACCTAAAACTTCTCTCATGTTCAACAACTTCAAGCAATTCCTAGCTGTTGAATATATAAATAGATAAGTCATTTTCATTTAGAAGTAATAATATAAGATATTTAGTTAGGAACATATTTTTTACCTTGTTAGATCCTTCAAGTTGATAGGTTGCCAACACATGGGACATTGGGAACTTCTCTGGCACCTATAAATTGAAAAGAAATAAGAATGTAGATCCTATCGTTCTCTCCCACTACTATTCGTCTCTATTATGGATGAATGCTGGAATACATAAGAGGAGAACATAGTTAGTGGAGCTCTATAACAAATATTATTTATAATCAAATTGCCCAATTCACCCATATGACTTATCAACTTACAATTTTGTTTCCAATAACTATTCAAACCAATCACCAGAATATCAATTGTAAATTTAATTACTAAACTAATATTCAAAGATACTAAAGTTGATGATAATCTTAAGGATGCACTAAAAGTAGAATTCGTGTTTGCAATTAGTCAACTGTAAAAGAAAGATTAAGATAATTACGGAAAAATAAAGTAGGAAACTTGGTAATAGGTAATTATTCTAATAAAATATTAAACCAATCATATGCACAATTGAAGCATCATTATTGCAAAAGGCTTCAAGGCATACGCTATAAGCATCGTCGTAAGCCTCCTGGATTCCCCCTTCCATAAATGCTACAGTTGATGTCAAATGTGCCTTAGGCTTGGGGGTATCTCTTAATCTCTATAGAACAATTTTCAAGTTCTTCAATAAATCATTTAAAAAAGCACAGTAAATGTGAAAATAGAAACCCAATAAAAATTAAATAGGAAAATATGGTTACCTAATAATGTGATCAACCCCGCCATACTCATTTACAGTAAGAAAAAGAAGTGCTTAATCCCATCTTTGTTAGAAAACAAACACTAAAAACAAATCATAATGACTCCTTTTACTGTACAGTGTATACTAAAACCTAAATTTCCAATGTTTAAGTAATATGCTTAACAAATGAGAACATCCATAGAAAAGGAGATCCTACTGTTAGCAGGCATCATTTCTTAAATGTCTTCCATCTAACAAAGTCAAATAACAAGAACTCGTACCTAAACCTATCAAATCCTTTCATAAAATAAATCTTAGAGATCCTCAAGAGCACATGGTCTATGGGTAGAATACTAGAGATCATCTGAGGAGCAATCTATAAGATAATATATGCTTCTAGTTTGATAAATAAAAATTCTTTTATGAAGTAGATCATATGATAAGCAGCATAACCAAAAAGAGAATGTATTATGAAAAGACAATCATAGTACATTTTAGGTACTTAATACATTCTAGGTACTATATAACAGACCGTGTATATCCATTACCAAGCCATGTGCATCTTAGTCATTAAGAATGACAACCACTTTCTAAGTATCAGTTTTATAGTATAATTGAATTGAATTCTAAGGACTAAATAAAATTAAGCTAGTTTGTAAATTTTTATTTGGCATATTCTTCAAACAAAAAAGAATACAATTGAAACATTTGTTTGGTAAGTTACTTAACTGTGATATGTAATTTATTGGTCAATAATTAACCATTCAATATTTGATAATCCTCGAAAAGTAGCCAGCTCTCAACCATGAGACTGCTACAAATACTAAATCCCTCTTGGAATATATTAAATAAATCTCATATATAATAAATACAAATAAGTGAAATTACACAACCAAAATTCATCTAATGAAGGAACATTATAATATAGTAATAAGACACTTATCTCCAGCAGCAACAGGTGGATACGTCCATTAATACTTATTCTTGAGCTTCTTCAAATGATGATTCAAATTAGTGATAGAAAACAGTAACCAATAGAAGATAAGCACTGCAGCGATCAAGAGCGTGTTTTCTAGCTCTTTATGATGGACTTCTAGTGACAGCGGTGCTCCAACGGAGTGCATGACTCACCGTCACAACTTGGTCACAGCTTGTACTTTTAGTAAATGTCTATAAGAAGGAAGAGGTAGAGGGAAACAATAGAAAGGAATAGTTTTAAGAGGTTGCACATGATAGTGAACAGGCCCTCGTGGAGGCTGTTGAGGCCTAAATTGTTAGGAGCGTCCTGATCTCTTTCACGTCGGTGGTATAGCCTAGTTGCAACCCATTCTAACCCCATATCGCTTTGAGCAAGATCTCGAAACCTTAAATATGAATCACTAATTTTTTAGTTTTTGGCTTTAATTCTTTCCTTAGGAACTAAGGACTTTGATTTATGTGAAGAATAAGAAGTTACGACATCATTAATTAATCTTTTTTATTTTGGGACATATTTGAGTTCTAGTTATAGTTATCGTAATGAATGGGCCATTTATATTTTCATGGAAAAAAACTTTTAGCTACAATTAAAAGTCCACAATTTGGGGGATAGACTATGAATCTGTTAAAGACAAGTAACATACATGATGAAGGAATATGTAAGTTAGTAATTTATGAGAAAATAATGCTTGAGGCTACTGAAGTTGAGAGAACAAGTGAAAAGTATTTAGCTAGAACAAGTGAAAAGTATTTAGCTAGAATGTGGGAAGTAGAAAAAACTACTTGGGGAAGTTAGAGTTGAGAGGATTATATAAATTCACTAGCATCACAACTCAAGGAGACATAATTAGATGAAAAAATATACATAGACGGTCAAACTCCGATAACAACAGTTATTATTTCCAGTTTTCTTTATATTGTGTACCATTTTTATTATCTCAAATTTTCTTAGTTGCTTGTACTTTTTTGTTGCTAAAAAAAATTATTCTCTTTATTTTAAACCTTATTTCAACACTCTTTAGCATCTTAGTAATTTAGAATTTTATTTTCTAAGTTTTCAAAGCCTACCTATATCATTGATAAAAAATCAAGTACAGATTTTGGGAGAACTCTTCCTTAGCGTTATTAAATTTTAGGATGGCCTTATAAGCGAACAATAATTTTGCATGCCTAGTAGGACCATTGCCACATACAACGAATAGAAAAAAAATTGTTATGCCTCTAGTGCTGGATGAAGAAGTCCCTACTATTTTGAGGAGTGAGGGTTATATATCCTAAATGATTGAGAATCTTGAGAAGGCAGCATCACCTCCAGTGAACTCTTCAACTGACAAAAATCTAAAATTCTTACATCCTTTAACATGAAATAATGTTTCTTATATAAACAAAATTCTAGAATTGAATTCCAACTTGACCTATACGGTTCACGCAATCAAGAATATTAGAGAAGGTTGATAAACTTTCTGTCACTTTATTATAGATCTTTAGGTAGAATTCTTCTTTTTTAGCAAGGTAAATCTTTTAAGGGCTCGAGGAGCATCTTGAACTAAATACAATGGAAGTTATTAAGTGCAGTCACCTCCCAACTACTTCATCTATGGATGAAAGATACCTTCCTCCTCATAAAAGAGAAGATATTCCTATCACACCTGTGTACATTAATCCTCGAAATGGCTAACAAATGGTTAGGCTCTAAGTTTTTTAGTAGCCAAGAATTCAGTTTAGAAGCTGAGGCTAATAGACAACAATATAGTTTAGGGGGGTAACATTATGGCTGTAAACTATAATCTTATTATTGCTCCTCTGCAAATGAGACTACAAGTTGATATGGAAGTTGTCACATAAGCAATTCAAGAATTGTATAGGCTTCGTAGGTAGCTTGGTCCTATGAAATTTTATATGCCTTATCTGAAGCATATTAACCACGAGAATACTTTACCTAGTGGCTATAAAATTTCTGAATTTTAATTTATTTTTTTGCTGAAGATACCAATCAATCATTGAGCAACATTGCTAGATTCACCATTCGATGTGGGAAATTAGCCAACTATGGAGTGATTATTTTGTACTCAATTTTTCTTTGATTGAATTTAAAAATTAATATAGCTAAATTGGCTAAAGTTACTAAAAAAAGTGGTGAGAATGCTGACATATTCATCAACTGGTTTAGGAAGATGAGAAATTGATGTCAGATTACACTAGAGAATGAATATATGAAGTTAGCTCAAAAGGGTTTTAATATTGAATTATGGAAAACATTCCAAGGTATGGAATTTCATTATTTCTATAAATTGGAAATAAAGGTGATTGAATTCAAAGAATTTCTTAAGGACAAAGGACATCAAAGAAAGAATTCAGTATGTACCTACATTATAGAGATAAATTCTTACAAATCGAAGGTGGCCAAAATTAACATCCTTAGAACCTATGTTTGAGCCTTTTTAAAACTTAAATCTCTTAAATTCAAAAGAAAAATAAAGGTTCCAATTACTTAAATTTAATAAAATGTTAACATAGAAAAATTTTGACTTTTTGTTATAAGAAAAATTCGTTACCTTATCAATAAAACATAGAATTCCTATGAAGGAAGAAACTAGGAGAGACTACTACAAATACCATAATATATGGAGTCACCCAACGAATTTACAATGGGGTTTAGGAATGTTATCCAAGATCAAATTAACAAGGGAATTATATTGTTCACCAAAGTTAACTAATCCATGTTAATAGGTGAAGATCCATTCCTTCTAGTTGTAACCATTAATGTAGCTAAATTTGACCTACGTATGTTGTTAGATGTTAAGAGGTAGCTGAAGATTATGAAAGATTGTTTAGTATTAACTACGAATTTAGGTATGCGTGTTTTTATTATCAAGTATTGTTTAAATGCTAATGTTAAGACTGAAAATAAGTAGAACCCCAAAATTCAACAGAAAGTAGAAATTACAGGATGAAATCACAAAACATAATTCACCCAAATCTTCAAAAAAAGATAAGATCCTCGAATTCTAATTTTTTAGCATAAATAGCCACAATTTGTTGTACTGCCCTAAGTGCCACCATCTCAGCAGTGGCAATGAGTAAGACATAACCAATAATTTGGTGCTTATAACCTGAACTTAAAAGAAAAGGCTTCAAAATCCATAGTTCCATGGAGATATCAAAAGATTCTTTTAATTGCTTGAAGATGGCTTTTTTTATTTGATTGAAAGCGTGCGTAGAGACACATACTAAGAATAATGTTTGGTCTTGAGATTGTAAGATATAGTAGTGATTCAATCATTCCTCTATATTATGTCTCATTTGTAGCTTTGCCTTCTTCGTCTTTATCAAGTTTAGTTCTAGTGTACATGAGAGTACCTATAGGTTTGACATTCTCAAAATGATATTCTTGATGAGTTCCTTTGCGTATTTGTCTTGGCTAATGAAGATTCCTTTTTTTGTTTGTCTAATTTGTAATCCTAGAACCAATGATAATTCTCCCATCATGCTCATTTCAAACTCCCTTTGCAATAATGCTGAGAATTCTTCACAGAAGAATGGATTAGTAGCACAAAATATTTTGTCATCAACATATATTTACATTAAGAGTAAACCATTCTCCTTTCTCTTAATAAATAAGGTCTTATCGAACTTTCGTCTTTCAAAGTTATTCTCAAGTAGAAAGTTACTTAACCTTTCATAATATGCTCAAGGAGCCTGCTTTAAGCCATACAGAGATTTGGTTAACTTCATCATGTAATCCAGATGGTTTTCATCTTTAAAACTTGGGGGTTGTTTAACAAATACTTCTTCGTTAATGTAACCATTTAAGAATGCACTTTTAACACCCATTTGGAATAAATTGAAATTTCTATAGCATGTAAAGGCAATTAAGATTCTAGTTAATTCCAATCTAGCAACAGGAGTATAAGTTTCATCAAAATCAATACCTTCCTATTAATTGTAACCTTGAGCTACAAGTCTAGCTTTATGTCTTACTACCTTGCCATTTTTGTTAATTTTGTTTCGAAAAACCTATCGAGTCCCAATGATTGATTGGTTTTAGGAATAAGGTACTAGATTCCAAGCTTTGTTTTTGTCAAATTGATTCAGTTCGTTTTTCATAGCCGAAACCCCATTTTTGTCAGTAGGACCTCTTCAATGGTCTTTGGTTCTATTTGTGAGATGAGATCAATCAAGTTGTTCTTGAATGAAGATCTTGTTCTTAGACTTTCATAGGGATCTCCCAGAAACCATTCTCTGGGTTTTTTTCTTTGCATATGCTCCTGCTGAGAGGAAGAAGCCTACTTTTCTTAAGCTTCAGAGGGACCTTCTTGATCTTCTGATTCTGAAGGTGCTGTAGCTAGAGTCTTCAATGTATTTTTAGGAACTAGGGGGTACTCTTCATCATCTAAATCAGCTGATATTTTTGACAGTAGTGCTTCATCAAATACCACATGTATTAATTCTTTTATTTTCCTTGTTGTTTTATTATAGCCTATGAATCCCTTACTCGCACTACTGTAGCCTAGAAAGATGGATCCATCTGATCTCGCATCGAATTTTACAAAAATGTCTTTTCCATTATTTAGAATGAAACACTTGTAGCCAAATGCTCAAAAGTAAGCCACATTTGGTTTTCTTCCTTTCCACAGCTTATAGGGGCTCTTTTTTAGAATGTGTCTTATGAGACATCTGTTAAGTACATAACTTGTCGTGGATAATACTTCTACCTAGTATCCATAAGGTATTCCACTTTCACACAGCATGGTCTTGGCCATATCAACCAAAGTTTTGTTCTTTCTCTCTAAAACTCCAGTTTGCTGAGGCGTCTTTGGACATGAGAAGTTGTGAGTTATACCATTGTTGTCACATAACTCTTCAAAGTTTCTGTAATCAAATTATTGGTTATGTCTTTCTCATATTCTTCTGAAGACAACGCATATATTAGGTGATGTTTTGCCTTAGTGTTTAGTTTTGCATTTCTCCTGTCAGCATCAATCCATACTTCTACGTTATCGGAAGTGGAAATTGTAACTCCAAACCATACTTCGATATCTACTGATTAGAGACATATGGTCATTCTCTTTTTCCAGTATGAGTTTCAATTGAAGTAAGGAGGCTTTGTGACGAATTGTCCTTCAAAGCTTCTCAAGGTGTTTACCATGATCTATCACATGATGTACAACCTAAAAATGTGAAACCTCACTATAATAATAAATGATAAAAGCAAAAACATGCAAGAGGGGGGTGAACTATGTCTATAAATTTTTTTTGCAAGTTTCTTCAATTCGAATAATAACCAGATCCTAGTTAGAACAGTAGGAGCATGTCAGACAATATAGCCTTTTTAAACGATAAGAGCTTGTTAGGCAATAGGAGCCTTTTATAGGATAGGACCCTATTTAAATGAAAGAAGCCTACGGAGTGATAAATCCTGTTAAACCAATTTAAAAATAGAAGGCACTTGTTAAAACTGAAAGGAACCTCTTGCAAGTTGAAAAAAGAATGAGCCTTTTATAAAAGTGAGGAGCTTCCTAAAAATATCACACATAATGTAATGAGGAAATTTAAAAGTTAAAAAGAGAGAGAAGAAAGACACAATTGATTTATACTAGTTCGGCTTACAACCCAACCCTACTTCTAGTCCCCAAGTATCTAACTTAAGTGTTTCACTATAAAAGCCGACTATTAAATTTAACGAGCGTGTCTAAGCTCACAAGTACATATTTTTCAAGGTTCTCCAACCTTCCACACTTGAAGTGTTATAATAAGCTTCTAAAAGCTTACAGGAAAACAAAATAACAATCTCTCTCTTAATAGAGTAATTTCACTTTCTAAAACATAATCGTAATGATATGATTCTCAAGAGTATATATGTTGCTTAAAATGTTTCAACAATCTGAATATGTTTGTTATACATCATAAGTGTTGTTGCTCTTCCTTAAATAGTTAATTTCTTCAACTAGCTGTTGCTTCACTCTCATCTTTAGTCAACTGGATGGATTTAATCTTGAATAACTTCGATGTTATCTTTACCAAAAATCTTCAGTAATCATAGAGCTAATATATGACCTTCATAATTAGTAGGATCCTTTTAGATAAACCATTTTTATTAAGGTAAGTTCATAAAGAAGGTTCCTACAAGAAAGAAAGCATATTTCTTATGATTTTATTTCCTTTTTGAGAAATAGACTGTTAATTTTACAAGGAAATAAATCCAATTTGAATTTTGAAATATTATACAGTTATCATCAAAATCAGTGCACTAACACTCTTGAAGTATTTGATTTCAATGATTTCAATTATTCACGTTGCACATATAATAAGAAATCTACTTATAAGTACATCTTTATGATCGTAAGAGGAGACATTTTGTGTAAAAGTGTTAAATAGACACTTAAAACTTCTTTAACCATAAAGGCAAAGTATGTGTCGTGTTATAAAACTAATTATTATGGAATATGACTATAGAACTTTGTTTCAGCATTAGAAGTTTTTCAAGGCTACTAAAACTATATTGTGATAAATATTGTAGCCATCTTTCTTTCAAAACATTATGAGCACTTCTCTCCCTAAGTTTATTAGCATTAAAGATTACTTTGTTAGAGAGGAATTTGTACTCTCTTTACTATTGAGCACACTCCTTTGAGAAACATGATAGTGGACTAATTAAAGACTTACCTATCTGTGTGTTTCAAGAATATGTCTCGTATATGATTTTTAGGAGTTTTTTTTGTTTTAATGGTCTATGTATGTTTTGTTGGGCTTGCACATATTTTCTATAATAAATGCATATTATGGATATGTGTTACTATATATGACACTTTGTAAAGATTTATTTGAGATGTCATTAGAGAATATCATAAAGATATTGTTGCTTTTAAGTTGGTTTTTATTTACATAATAATTTTTAGTTTTTATTGGAAGTTTTTTATTGTTGTGTAGTTTTCTCTTATATCATCTTTTGGTGAGATTATATTAGTCTAATAGTCTTAATAATTAGATATTATAAAATAATCTTCATTTTTATTTCCTCACACTTTTTAAAGTGGAAGAAGTTTTTTTTATTAGTTATGAACTTTAACATTTAGTTTCTGAGTTCGTAAGTGGTCATATTATTCATGAAATAAAAACTTTATTTATCAAAACAAATTAACTAAAAGATTTTATTAATAACTTACAATTTTCATCATGGTCTTAATTATACTATCATGAAGGCATTATAACCTAAACTTAACTTGACTTTTTTTTTAGGTCTATGAACGACTCAAAATTTGATTAGATTAATTCGAGTTTGAAAAGCTCAAAAATATTAAGGAATGTAAAGCAATTTTGGATATTGAACTCCCACTTTTCAAGTAATAAGAAAGATTCAATTTTAATTATTCCTAAAATTCAATATTTTAATTACAGAACTCCTAATTTTCATTTATCAAGTTATGCATATAATAAGTTCAAATCTAAAACTTAATCAATCAATTTATTATTTTACACTTACTATAACCCCTTTCTAAGAACCTAGCTACCTACCTTCCTTCTTCTCCTTTTGTTACATACACACACACACACAAATAAAGAGAGAGAGAGAGAGAGAGAGATTGAAGGTAGGCAAGTTTATTTCATAACTTTCTTAAGATAATACCCTTCATTATAAGTAGAAATGAAAATCATAAAACAAAAAGGTTCAGTGCTCGTCAAATGTATTGGAAACATTAGAAAACTAAAACTTTTAGTTACTGGAATGCTTACATAACATTAAAGAAACTTAAGTCGAAATTTCCTCTCTTTCATTCGCTCTCTAAAAGTATGACATGTTTGGAGATAATTAATAATGGTAGCATAATCCTGGCAAAATAATTTCTTATGTAACAACACGATATAATTAATAATGGTAGCATAACCCTGCCAAAATAATTTCCTATGTAACAACACAATTCTTATAAGCCTAATATGGTCAATAATTTATTAGAATGACGAGATAGCTCAATATGCCAGTCACTAAAAGCTTTCCACACATCATATCTTGTATATCTTCCACTTTCAAGAAGTTGTAAGAACTAAATGACCAAATTTTAATAAACTATCCAAATTCACTAAAACAAGATAAAGAAAATAACTACCATGAATCTATTCAAAATATTAGTTAGTTGATAAAATTTAATCATAAGTAGAAAAGAGCCAAGAAGCAATGATTAAGCATCACTTAAAGGTTCATTCTAGCTATATTCCCTGATAATAGGCCTTTGATGTAAGTCACAAAACTTGAAAAGAAAACCTTCATTTTGAAGGTTCTGATTTCATTAAGTATAAGATTTTTTCAACCTAAACCATTGGAATGGATATGACATTCAATTACCAAATTACAATAATAATTATTAATTGACTGATAAAAGAAGAATTACACATAGGATAACACCTAATAAAGTTGGCAAATAAGATAAGCTTATAATTACTTAGTAATCTTCATTATAATCAAAATTTTCAATAGTTTACACCACTTCCTCTATATTTAAAAAATTATTATTTAAACCATTCTTAACTGTACAATAAATTGATTAAATGAATGTATGATAATTAACAAATAGGTATTATGATAATTAACAAATAGGTATACCTTTATCATTATATGTTTCTTTAAGTAAACTTTCAATTAGAAGACTAGTCTTTTATATGTTTATATTTTCTTTGTGTGTCACAACATGAAAAGGAAAAATATGAGATCATATGATAGATGATTATTAAAATTATAAAAGCAATAATAACATACCATAAATTATAGAGTTTACCTTGAATATTTTCATTACCTAATCAACTTCTTGTGCACATCAAGACTTTTAAAATTTTGGATGAAGTCAACTATTATGAAGATTCAATATCTGACTACCATTAATAAAATTAGACTTAAAAGAAATTATAAATACTAGGATAACTAACAAATCTCATGCAATTACTTGTAAAGTTGTATATTGAGTTCCAACTGCCACTATGCTAATATATCAAGATATTTATTAGCTATGATCACAATATCTTCTTCTAAATAATTGTCCAAATCCATTCAACTATATGAAATCCTATCCTTTCCCCTTTATGAATTCCTTAAAATGAAAATCCAAACTACAAAATTTCTTATTTGATAAGAATGTACCAACAAAAGCTTAAGTTGATACTGAGCTACCAACTTTATACTCATCCTTGATTGATAATAATCAAACAAATTATACATACCTAACGAGGAAATTGGGTAAGGTTTATATAAAGATCCAGGCCCAGCTTATGGACTAAGTGAGTTTGGGATTCATAATTGAGTGCTCGACCCAACTTTAATGAAAGGGCTTAAGGTGAATGGGTAGCCCAGAGACGAGATTCATAGGTTGGGGCCTGATTTGTTAAAGAATAAGAGCTTTATATTGTTGAGAAATGGTGGGCAATTCAAAAGATGAATAGGTAGAGAATTTAAAAAGAGAAAGTGTTGAAATCGAAGAGTTATGTTGACTAAAGTACAAGTCCAATTAGTATCAAATTGAGACTCCCATGTTGAATTTGTTATTGTTGCACCTGAAATTTAACTAGATTCAAACTTTCCAATTAAGCCTGGAGGTAAGAAAATAAATTTTTTTACTTGTTTTTGAATGAGCTACGTTATTGAGTCCATAAATATTTGAGAGAACTTGTTTCTACACGTAAGAAGATATGGGTTGTTGTTTGCAGTAGTATTCATAGTGATGCTTATAGATTAATTCCTGACATTCGACTAGAAATCTGGACCACCACCAAAAAACCTAGAAGCCATCTCTAAATATCTCCTCTTCTCTCTAACATGTATAGATAACTAACCAAAAAAGAGTTACAACACCTATAAGAGTTTAGGGAATTGCATGGAACATGAAACTAAATAAGAAAAATGACATGGTTTGAATAGCCTTCTTATGACTCATTCGAGTTGTGGTCCAGGTTGGATCATAAATCTGAAGCCCACATGAAGCCTAAAATAAAAAAATAAAAAACAACTCAAGCTTAATATGAAGTCCAATCAATTCAAGTCAAACATATTAACTTTAGATTGGTCTAAACAAGGTTGAGTCAGGCTCGGATAGAATTGTCATTCCTAATCATAATTATTTAACAATTTCAATATATTCTTCAACTTAATCACCATACAATTGTGAAAAATAATATTCAGTGGCTTCCATTTTATACTTGGGATCCAAAAAAATAGTAACTACCATGATATTATCAATCTTATTCCAATAATTGTCAAAATTTTTCATCATCTTCTCTATCATTTTTAATCACTTTATTAAAAGAAATGGCCCACTTAAATAATTATAATTTTATCTCACATACATACCAAAATAAATATAACTACAACTTCTTAATTTTTTTTGCTAACTCGTATTGATTATCTTACGAAAAATAGGTATACTATGAATCTCATGTCCTAACTTTATAGTACATCAATATACTTAATGACTAACTCAAGCATTTTAAATGTCGAATTCCACTTTGTTAGATATTTTAGAAATAACTCTCTAGTGTTGGGAATCCATAATTGTCTTACAATTTTATTAAAAATTTCAATTTATTTAGGTGTTGGGCTATAGTACATTACACTATTACAAATTACTTACATCCCTTCTTTATTTCTTTCCAACCTATCCTCCACAATCATATCCACTATATGTGTAAAACAATGCATATGAAAGAATCTCTCATCTACCAATAAACTCTTAACCAATATCTTACTATTAACTTTGTTGACCATATTGTCATTCATACTACAATTATCTAAAGTTATAATTGATGGTTTCGTGTCGATGTTTAACTTCATCAAAAAACAATCTTCTAATGCAATTAGTAATGTCTCACTTATATGTGATATCAAAATATAAATGAACTTACCATTTAAAAAAAGTAATCAAATATCAACTATAAAAAATCAAAAAACAAATTATAGGAAATATTAAAAATATTATTTACCTTTGCGTGTAACTATATAAGGTCTAAGTGTTGTCAATGTAATGAATTTTCAAAACCATGTAACCATTCTTTTGAATTTTTTTTCAATTATTTATATGTGTGAAGTGATCATAAATTGTTGTTGATTGTCTAACAACGTCTTCAATGTTGAACACTTTTGTGCATCAGAAATCTTAAGATGCCCTTTTTTATGTACACTAAGTCGCCCTATTTTAAAATCAATTGAAATGATGTAATAAACATCCAAAAGTCCATATGATCCACAATCCATTCCTTATGATTGCCTTCATAAGAAATGCATTTTATGATCATAAGTCATGGAAATAATTTTATTTTAAAAATAAATTAGGTTTAGAAAATGTTTGATCTATTAATACTATTTTGATTTGGTTATATGAATTTATATACCTATTCAAATGTGAGGTTTCACTTTTAGAACCTCTACCAAACAACATATGACAATGTGACGCACCACCTCCACGAGACACCTCCCTGAACATCTCGAGGACATTCAGGAACATGCTCTATAAAGGAGGTGGGTTAGAGCAGTCACACTCACTTATATGGCATCATACATAAGTAACACAAATATCCAAAAACCCGATTCCTCATTTCATTTATAAAACATAATACACTGTAGTTTTTCATACATAATCCATATATACAATATCAAAAGCTTATTACAGTCTACTGCTCCTGTTACAAATTATACTATATGAAAGAGGAATTATACAAAAACTCTATCTAACTCTTCAGTCTCAGTTGACTGACCTTTGAACCATTTCTTGAGTCCAAAATGTAGTACTAGGTTTCTTCTAATTGTTTTAGAAGCTAAGTCTCGTCTCTCATACCTAAAAAGTCACGTCGCAATTTTGGTGAGTTCTGCAAACTCAGTGAGTAAGCCATCATCGATATGCTCACTCATATAAAACATAGAACAATTCACATTTTAAAATTTTCAATCAAACCACATCACAATTACAGAATATCACATCACATTTCAGATCATACTTATCAATTTGTATATGCAATATACGTGTGACTCACTTTCAATTATTACTTTGTTGTGACTGGGTACCTTTTTAATTGTCCCGTGTTTGTTGTGGATACCAAGCTCATTTATAACTGTCTCGTATCTTTTGTGGATACCAGGCTCATTTTACATATTGAGCTTATGGCTCTTATACACATTATGAGCTTTAAGCTCTTTTTCACTGGCTACTCCAGTCACAACTGCCTTTATTTGATCATGCATATCATGTAATGAAATGCAACAAAATCACATATATGCAATAAATCACTTTTATTCAGTTTCCACATTCAATTTCACATTTTCATCGAACATAAGTCTGACATTCAATATATTTGTTGAGAACACTAATTTCTTTGAAATTCACATACAATCATAGCACTTCCAATATATTCGCAATTATCAAACTCCTCGGACCATCAATGTCTAGAATTACCACATATACATGAGTATCAGTTCAATAATTGGAATTCAAGCAATTACAGTCAAGTCTAGTGAGAACATCTAGGTTACTTACAGTAAGCTCCAGATAGATATTGCCTTGACTTCTCGACAATGTTTAGATGTTGTTGTTCTATTTGCACTTCTATATCATGCAATACAGACATTTATACACATTACTAATTTGTTCAATTACATAAGCATTTAATCTTACACATATGTATATATATTATGTACAATGCATGCTCAATGACATTCTCGGGTATGTATTCTATATTTCACATCTATTAATCATTCTTAATTATCATTCTAAACTTATTAAACATTTTATCAACTTGTTCAACCTCAACTAGGTTCATTTCAAGCCTTATTCAAGCCTAAATACGCCATAATAAAGTACCTTATCATTAGTTGGTTCAAACATCACTTAGAAGACAACATTTCCCTCTTTGTGTCTGCCCACGATCGCGGTGGACCTTCCCATGATCGTGACAAAAGCTAGTGTAACTGGCCACGATCATAGGGACTCTACCATGATCATGACAGAACCTAAATAATCCAGGCCACGATCATGCACTGAAGGCCACGATCGTGCCCTATTTTTCTTCATTTTCCACAAATTTTAAAATTCATGTCCATTTACGCAATTTTATTTCATACAAACCTATTTACCATATTGATTACATTAAAACTCATAAATTATACTCAATTGATCCATCATCATTTACTTAATCCTATTATATATGCATTCCTAACTCTTTCCACATTTTATCGCTTTCATAATATATTCAAGACATCTCTTGCATAGTTAATCATTTCTACTTCACTCTCCTCTTCATTCTCACCTTAATTATATCTCAATATCAACCATAAAACAATTTATAAACTATGGTTTTCATATTCTCAAAATAAGAAAACACCATATACATTCATTCATCAATTTCCTACACTCATCCTTTACACATAAATAGGTCAAAACCACATTTCTTAATTCACCAACTTTCAACTCTTATTCAAACACCATTTTCATAACCAATCTATCTTAAAAACATCTTTTAACATAATTTATAATCTATTATTGATCATAAATACAAAAACAAAAAATCAAACATGTCCATACATTCATCAACGTTCATCAACATCTTAGTACACTTTTATATACCATTTACACTATCAATCATCCCTTAAACTATCTTCAAAAATACTTTTTATTAAACAACCCATGAGTATAATTAATATACTAAGAAAACAAAACATAAACCTATTTATTTTTACATCAACGTTTAACACTCTTTAACTCCATTAACATTATCATTTAATCTCAAAATTTCATTTAAAATAACCCATAAAGCTTGATGTATCACTTACTTGTTTTAGCTCTAAGTTTCTTTAAAAAATCACATAGACCTAGCTCCTAAGCATGCACGGTCTTCACAAAATTAAGGTTGAATATGCTGGGTTTTCATCAACATGAAGAGGACAACAAGTTACTGTAGAGATACGATGAAAAATGGTGGTAAAGGTTCAAGATTGTGCTTCAACCCAACTCTCCAAACATTTCACGATCATCATCTTTCAAGAAGGAGAGATTAGGTTTTCTAATAACAAGATGAAGAAGATATCATGGTCTTGAAGAAACAAAGTGAAGGATGAAAGCAAGATTCAACATTGTGAACGTTGGTGAGAAGATCATGAGTAAAGAAGAAGAGAAGAACGAAAATGAAGAAGGTGAGGAAGATGAAGAAGAGAGAGCATTTAACGAAAATATGAGTGAAAGACAATGAGATGGTCATTCAAGGTGAATACATCAAGAGTGAGGTGTGTGGCAAGTGGCTTGACACTTGTCACTTACCACATGTCCTACTTTTATGGTTCCCGATTGGTCCTTTAATGACTAGTCTATTTGTCATCTAATTTTTATTCCAATTGTCTCCTAATTTTCAATGTCCATCATCAATAAATCCTAAAGCCACTTGTCAATAATTTCTACTACCAATTGCCGCTTATTTATATTACCACGAATCAATTTGTCTTGCCATTTGGTATTTTTTTCTAGTCCAAAAATACCCATAATTTCAAAAATCTCCCAAAATTTAACAAATAAATTCTAAATCACCAATTATAATTTATCAACCAAAATTCAAGACGTAAAATTCACCAAATCAGAATTTACGACATATAACTTATAATTCACAATACGATCATTTTAAAATCATCTATACCCGAAAAAATGTCAATTGAGTGCATGCACAGTCTTTGTAATGTGTACAAAAATCAATATTCACGTGTGTATGCTAATGTTATGCATGAGCATGAAATGCATTTCTAAATTTCTCAATGCTATTTCTCATTTATAGTAATCTAGGGTTCTAACCCTTCGTATGGGAAAACGGGACATTAAAGACAATATTTACAATCTACATTATTAACTAACTGACTTATTTTAGTCAATACGAAGTGATTTCAAATATCATTTTTATTTTAAAATAAATTTTAGTTCCTTTTATTTGAATTTTTCCTTAACTTATTATATAATTAGGCATCATATTGGAACTTTCTACTGTATTGGTCTATATTATTAATATTTAATTTCATCCATATTAAATAATTATAGATAGTCATAAAATCAATTTGATAATGAAAAAAAGCAATGTATACCATCACTATAGGAAAGGAAATGCATCCGTACACATAACTATATTTAAAATATGAAATGGAAAATTATAAGCAAAAGAAAAAGAAATAATGGTTGTTATGTAAACTATAAAAGAGCATCTCTTGCTTCTTATGATATTGCTATAGTCACATATCTACATCTGGAAACTAGGTAAGGCAGGTTTATACAATAGATTGAGAATCTTTTGTTAGCCTCCACGTGATTTTAACGTATTCTTTCATAGATTTACATCAAAATAATTATGCAAATTATTAGTTAGAAAAAATATATTATTTTATATATTCATAAAATTATCTTAGAAATCACGAGTACTATAGTCTAATTTAAGTATACTTTTACTACTAACTAATAGTATTAAACATCTTAATCTCTAGTTCATAATATGCCAAAGAAAAGGATATCATTAATGATTTTGTAGCTTATGCATAGAAAAAGATAAAAACTTCAACATGTTATATGCTTATTCATAAAATCTTAACAAAAAAGAATTCTGTATATAATTAACAAAAACATTGATTGATTAATTGATCAAATATTATGAATTTTATCCTTTAAAGAAGGAAGTGAGCATCTATAAATAAAATCTAATTTTAATATTTCAAATGCCTTTTTCAATTACAATTAGATTTTGTGTCAATTTGCAATATGATTACACCCAGTCATTATTCTCATAAATTCCAAATTATATTTTTAGGCGTAAGCTTTATTTTTCTACTTTAAAGAAGTTTTGAAGTTGATATAAATCCACTCTCCCCCTTAGCTTGTGTTTTGTTATATTATATAAAGATAAATTGCAAACAAATGGGAAATTTGATAAAGCTAGTGTGGACTTGTTGATAGCTTAAAGTAAGTTAGCCTTTATGGCTTAAAAGGCCCTGAAGTTAGCCTAGAAATGGAAGCTCAACAAGTGTTTAACTAGATAAATTATAAACAATGAAAAATTAGGGATGTGAGAAGATATGTGCTAATTTTATGGAAGTCTAGGTTATGGAAGTTGAGAAAATAGTGGAAGGTAATTAAAAAATGGCTAAGTTCACTAAAAGTTAGGAAGTTACTTGAGACAGAACTCCAGAATGTGGAACTTGAAGAAATGGTGGATGGTAGTTGCCTAAAATGTAAGAAAGTGCGTAGTTATAAAAAAATTGCTTAAGGATGAGAGGACTATAAATTCACCATCACCACGAGGATGGAGGAGACAATTCCCAGAGTAACACAATCATAATACAAAAAAAATCAATCTCCAAAGAAAATAATTAATTTTGTGTAAAAAACACATGTATATGAATGTTTTAAAGTTAAATGCATGAGTATGCCTAAGTTTATCTTTTAAATTCTTGAAGTGATTGTTGAAATTGCTTCTGAATGGGCTTAAAGTCCAAAATTTGTAGTGGGGATTTTGAAATAACTATAGAAGTATTTTTGAATTTTTATAGAGACTTGGAAAATTTGGATAGGTCAAAATACAGTCGTTATGCTGTTGAAATTTTTAATAAAAATGATTTAAAAAAACTCCACTACTTCTATCTTTTTATGATACGTTAAAGCTTTTCGATTAAAAAGGCAATAGACTTAACTCTATGGGAACTTTCCAGCTGGATCAGATATCAATTGGAGGGCCACCGTAGGGTGTCGGGCAAGCCACCTAGTCATTTTATGATAGGGGCCTGTCATTTTGAATCACTTTAACTACTCTTTTGGTAAATTTTTCATCATACCATTTGAAAAGGTTGCATCTCCCAATATGAAACATTCAATTTTATTAAATAAACCTTAAAAACAAGTGTTTAATCAATCACAACAAATTCTCGTTAGGTGATGAATATAAATTCTAATTGTCCTAACTTTTCCAACATAGCATTAAGTAAGTCAGTTCAATATGACACCCACCATTTAAAGAGTTATGCAAGCTCGTTAATACACCTGCCAAAAGTAGATAAGAATGTGTACAAAAAAACTATGTGATGAATTTTTTTAAAGAAATTTGATGAGGAAAGAAGAAAATAACTATTAATTCTTTTGTCAATGATAGGCATTTAACTATCCTACTTGTTTTCCCAGGTACTACAAGTGCACAAATCGTCTTATAATATACTTGGTATCGAATCCCACAGGAATTGTGTAATCACCTTAGTAGTTTAAATTAAACTTTGTTTGAGCAATTAATTAATGAACAATTAAAACAATCAAAGTAGCAATTGGGAGAAAAAAAATCACAGAACTAAGGTTGCCAAAAACAAGAGGAATCGATGCGGAAATTGGAAAATTTCGAATTACTAAAGTTAGGAGTACCCTTACTACCTCATGCAATCTTTCAATTTTTGTCAATACGATCGTGTTTAGTCCTAAGTATTTTATAATGTCTCAGCCCTTTGTCTCTCAATACTTGGACTAAGTAATCCCAAAATAATGATTAAAATCTAGTGTGTATTCTCTCAACCTCCATTCCTAAATTAATTGTTGATTTGATTTGATTACCACTACGGACAACTACATCACATCCCATATCTTTATGTAAATGATGAAGTAACTTGATAAATGGAATGTCCTACTGAATGCCCACTCTCATGGTACACTCACAACATATTTCTCAGCCCCATATCTCTGTGTAGACTAAGCATGAGCATCCAAATACTATAAACACACCTAAATGATCATAACATCGCACAAAGTGAAGTCTTACATAGGTTGAGTAAGAATAATCCTAAAACATCCTAGCAATCCATCAAACACAACTCAATCACCATCAATACAGGTTCCAAACTTCTGCCCATACAATAAACAAAAATAAATCAAAGAAAAAGATAGGAAAAAGAAGCAGAAGCTTATTGCAAGAGGAAGCAAGCTGGAAATCTGGATAGCTTTGGTGTAGCCTTGGGATCCTTAGTGTTCTCCTCCAATGTGCAGCTCCAAATGGCTCCTTTCTGGCCCTCCTTTGTTTAGCTATGTTCTCCCATGAAAAATCCCCTCTTTTTGGCCTCTTTCCTTGTTTTTACCCTAAATCACTCATCACGTGGCTGATACACCAAACCTGGACAATTGTCATTTTTGCTCTCCTTTCTCACGTTTTTGTCACCTTTTCTCCTTATATCAACCCACTCACATGCTTCTTCTCTTGTCTTGGACTGCCCTCCTGATTTTGTGTAGTTAATTGTCTTTAAAACATGGCTGGCGCATGACTTTTATGCCAATCAAGTTTTTAAGTCACTAGTCACAACTATGACCACCAATGTCAAATTCCTATTATAATGTCCCAGCTTTTATTCCATGCTTCCTTTACTCAATTGCACCATTTAACCTGCCAATAAACCATGAAAATAAGCAATTAATCATGCCTTGACACAATCTAATTAATAAACAAAATAACAACACACACAATGAGACTTATGCATGCACACATTGAATGCAATGATAAGGTTAACACACCAATTGACACAAAATGTAGGTATAAACATACTAAAACATAATTAAACACTAACATGGCTACATGCAATGTAAAAATACCTAAAACAAGCATAAAATATACACAATCGTAAAACTTTAAAATGAACAACCTAGTTCAAATGTACTTTCCATGTAATAGTCACACATAAAATATATAAATCTACATTTATCAACTCCCTCACACTTGAATTTTTGCTTGTCCTCAAGCAAAATAAAACACAAAACTAAAACTAAAACAATTCACAACATAATGCACATATTACACCAAACATGCACACTCGCAAAACACGCAACTATATAATAGTGGCACAATGGCGATAATCTTAAAGAAATCTTTCAATTTTAAATGCTATCATCCAACATAATCCAATATTTCAACTCATTCATTCATGCTTAAATGGAACGAAATAAATATAAAAGTGAATCAAGATAACTATAACCTATCCCCATATTTATGTCACTTGAATAAATGCATTTATGAATATCAATCAAGTAGAAAGATATTCTAATACTGAGTCACCTATAAAAATTATAGCTATTATACAAAGATCGGTAAGTTTTTATTTCATTAACACACAATTTTTTAATTATGTTTTTAAAGTTAACCTAGTCTTTTCACGTGAAGGTAAACATTTGTGATGAATGTGCCCCAGTTACTCAACTAGCTCATGTTATA
>JAOTAY010000006.1:8345558-8356601 GCA_025629805.1 Erythroxylum baracoense
TACTAAACAGCTAATTTTACCAAACATCAATTGACAAACAGCTAATACAATCAGCTGGTCAAATCAGCTAATAGAATTAGCTATTAGTTAACAGCTGATAGAATCAGCTAACAGCTAATGCAATCAGCTGATTGCCAAACAAGGTCATGTGCATATCTTTCTCAGTATGTATGTATGTATTTATGAGGTCATGTAATCCGAACCGTCTTCTAGAATATTAGCTGCTTACATACCAATTCATATCATAAACTGATTTTGCGGTACAACAGTAAGTAAGTCGACTGGTTGAGCTTGTGTGTCTAAATCTAAGGTGGCAGAGAAAGCTCGAAGTCTGTTCTTCTGACTTGTTGATTTCTCTCCCACTGGAATTGTTCCTCCCCTTGTTTGATTGACTAGAGTTTTCCATTTGAGTGGAAGTGAAAAGGGGACAGACTCAGACTGGTGATTCTTTGAACCACAGTTTACTATGATGACCTTTGTTGAACTGGTCTCAGATTGCCCTACAACTCTAGTCAAGTTGATACGCATTCTTATTTGCTTGCATTCTGCGGAATGCCACTCTTTTTCTACAACACAAGAAAAGAATGTCTAGTCGTGCAGTTGCCCGAAATCATATGTTGCCCAGTTTCTCTATAATTCACATTCTATATCTTCAATAAATTGGATTCTTCATTTAAATGTATTTAATAGCCATCGAAGTTAGATGGGATATATGATCCAATGTGAATACTTCAACCTGGTAGGACCATTTAGATAGGTCCCACAAAACTGGCAACGAGAGAACCCAGTCACTAACGTTTGCGGACACATAGGTTGTAGGTCAATTTTTGAATTAGTAAAAAGATCAAATTTGATGTTAAGGTTTAGGCTATAGCTTTAAAGCCATTCAACCACGGCCCTATTAAATAAACAAGTAGCAGGGATAATTCTAAAGGCTATGCATCAGTTGAACCCGAAGGCACTAGCATCTCTTATTCTTCTTATATACAAAAATAGGATTCATCCATCCAGCCATCTCATTGCATATGTTAATGTTATCGTGGAAAATAATTAAAACCTCGCAGAGCCTTATTCCAAGAAGATGTTAAAGAGTACAGTAAAGTTACCAAACGAAAACAGACCTTCAATTCCTAACTGCTGATATCAAGGAAACAAAAGTGGGCATTCAAAAAGCACAGCTTGATATGACAAACTAAAAAGTAGAGCAGGTTTGGCTTAATACGTCCACAAATCATAATCAAAACAAGAAAATCTAAAGAAACCTCAGAAACAACCGGCAAATTAGAAACAAGCAATCTTCTCCCATTAAAAACATATAGAGGAGAAGTTCAACCCTAATTTGCTCAAGGGGCACTCTCACTGCTGTTCTTCACTGGGCTTGGGTGCTTCTTTAATCTCGTCAGCTCCATCATCCTAAATGATTAAGTTAAATCAGTAATCAGTATGTTGACATGCAAATTGCAAATGAAGGGAAATTTGAGGTACAAACTGAACAAGGTCGGACTCAAGTAAACAAACCTGCATGTCAGAGGTCCACAGAGTGAGATTGTCACGAAGCAGTTGCATGATCAAAGTGCTGTCCTTGTATGACTCCTCTCCCAGGGTATCCAACTCCGCGATTGCTTCATCAAAAGCCTGTTAAATTCAAGAGGTACACGACAGTTTAAGCACAAAGCAACCCACCAGCATACCATAACTCTCTCAAAGTTCTTATTTCGTCCAATTTCTCACCTGTTAAACAGGAAAGGAGCAATATACCAATGTATAAACGTAAACAAAAAAGAAGTGAAACTCGAACCTGTTTGGCGAGATTGCAAGCACGATCAGGAGAATTAAGGATCTCATAATAGAAGACTGAGAAGTTAAGAGCCAACCCCAGACGGATTGGATGAGTAGGAGCCAGCTCTCCATTTGCTATATCCTGCAAACCACAAAACCAACATTACTAAATTTAAAAAAGAAGACTTACACGAAAAAGAGATCCAACCCTAATCGAACAAAACAAACGGATGTATCATCATTCTCATCCTACAGATTGCTAAATCAACCAAATTCAACAAAAATATGCCAGATCGAAAATTAAAAGAAAGATCCAGAAGCAGATCAGAAACGAGAAACCTGAGCAGATTTGTAAGCGGAGAGAGTACTCTCAGCAGCCTCCTTCCTCTCTGCACCAGTCTTGAACTCAGCAAGATACCTATGGTAATCTCCCTTCATCTTCAAGTAAAAGACTTTGGAGTCACCAGACGAAGCAGAGGGAATCAATCTAGAGTCGAGCAGCTTCAAGATCCCGTCGCAGATAGAGGAGAGCTCCTTTTCGATCTTGGCCCTGTAGTCGCGGATCATGGACACGTGGTCCTCGTTGCCGCGGCTCTCCTCTTTCTGCTCGATGGAGGAGATAATCCGCCACGAGGCGCGCCGAGCTCCGATCACGTTCTTGTAAGCGACTGAGAGGAGGTTTCGCTCCTCTACGGTGAGCTCCTCGTTCTCGACGGAGGCAGACACCTTCTCCATAAACTCGACCATCTCCTCGTAGCGCTCCGCCTGCTCGGCTAGCTTCGCCATGTACACGCTCTCCTCCCGAGCCGATGGAGCAACCGCCATTTTTAGGCAAATTAAAACAAACAAACAGGAAAAATGAAAGATGTAGAGAAAAGAGAGAGAGGTTAGATCTGGCTTTTTGGTGAAATGAGAAGAGAAAAAGGAGAGGTTAAAGAGAGATGTGAGAAGAGGGAGGCTAATTTTGGGGGCTAGTGGGGGGGCGATGATTGCGTTGGAGGAGGAGATCCTTGGGAGAAGATGGAATGTTGGCCGTTAGATTAAGGTGAGTGGGTGTGTTTGGGCGTGCGTGTGGGATTGGGGGGTGTTTGGATCTCGGGGTTAAAGCATTGGCTAAAGAAAGTAAAATGAAATGTGTACTTTTGACCTTTTGCCAGGAAAACATTATTCAACCATTTTCCTCGTTTGAAATTTGAAAGCTTGGATTATCCTTTGGGCTTTGACTGTTTGGATAAAGAGAAGCCCTTTTCTTCCTTAAAAAACAAATAAAATGTTTTTTGTATTTAATTCCTGTTTGGTTTAAAGGTAAACAAACATTTTTTTTATCACAAAAGTTATTTTTTTTAAATGAGTATTTGATTATAAAATTTAAAAGTACTTTTTTAGAACTTTTCAAAAAATTTCTACTGATAAAAACTCTACTGGTATAAATTCATCAATACAAGCACTTAGTTTCCTTATAAGCATTCTTCTACTATTAACATTTTATAGTTACAAATGTCAACTTAAATCATTGAAAGGACAATATTTTAGTGCATAGTAAAATTTGTCAATTATTAAGGTTGCGTTTAAATCTGCGGTGCGATAGGGATAAGTATTTATTCACTGCAGTTTTCAAACGCAATCACATGTTTGGATCTACAGTAAATAACCGGAAGTTGAAGAAAAGTGTTGTGCCACCGTAGAAGCCAATAAATAGAAAGAGGGTTGTGGTAAGAAATTGCTTCTGCAGTAAAAATTTTACTTTCCATAAATAACCTTCACTATAAGTATTATTTTTCATTATATTCTTAATTAATATGACTAATAATATTTTTTATGAAATATTTTATTTACTAAATTTATTTTATTTATATTTTCTTATTTTATTTAATATTTTATTATTTACAATTTTAAATTTATATGACTAATAATATATTTTTTAATTTTTTATACAACAAGTAATAATTTATTAAATAAATGGACTTTTTAGTTATTTTATCTCTTTTCTATAACCGCAACCGTACTTGTCAAACACCTATTTTTACGTTTCAACAGTTACCAAAACAGCAATCTCAAACACATAAGTGCTTATTGAGAATAAGTACTTATTATTTCAATAGGTTGATTTTAACAAGTTGTTAACTACTACCACTACTCCAAACTAAGCCTAAATCACAAATTAAACTCTATTCTTTTTTTAAAAAAGGGATTTTAGTTCTTTCTTTAATTTACCTATGTCAGCAGGGCATGTGTTTTGATACTAACACGTGTCATTAAAAAAATTTCAATATTCCATTTGTTAATTTTTACTTGGAATTTGAAAAGTCGTGTATTTTTTTCTTTAATTCGTTAATTATCCTTGCCTTATTCCAAAAGTGAGAATTATAAAGTTGGAAGGCATGGCCTGGGCCTTCCTAGTTGGAAATTGGAATTATTGTAAGTTACGTCAATCGAGTAAATACTTTTTTTTAATTACATTAGGTATCTTAGTTTAGTCGAACTAATCTTAAGCCTCTAAGACTTTACCTCAAGAATCCTAAAGTATGTAAATCTGGAACTCTAAGATCTCTCAGGTTCTTACGTAGCCTGTATACTTCTGCGCACAAGGAGTCGTCACATACTTGATTGGTCAATTACTGATTAATTGCTGCCTCTTACTCAGCATCAGGTTCTTAGCAGCCCTCAAATTTTTTAGTAGCTTCAACTCTTACACTACCGCTGAGAGATTAAAATATGACATTTTGTAAGGGGTTAAATGTTTTCGATCAATTTATTCTAATTTTCTGTTCAACGTTAAACTATTTTAGACAAAAGTCCGGCCACCGTTACCGTTAAGTAAAATTTCTATATAAGTAGAAAAAGAAAAAGTAATGTTTTTTATACGTTTTAAGGTTGAAGTCCGGGTTTGTCCTATCGTAATATGATAATTGTATGTACAGAATTTAATGCTTTGAAAACCATTAATGCTCCCAACAATTATATAACTCTCCCTTTTCAAAAACAAATTTATATCTCTCTCCTTAAAGTTATAAAAATGAATAAATGAGTATTTTAGAATGAAACAATTTAATAAATTTTAGCCTTATTTGGTACCAAGTATTCAAAAAAAGGATGTTTCATAATTTTTAAGACATCAATTTTAGGCAAACCCCTCACAAGGAAAATTTCGTACTTATTTTAAGATGATTATAACGAGTCGAGTAGAGTTCATAAATTTACTTGTTTTAAATTTAAAATTAATAAATTATTTTTATAACTTGATATTTACTATTAGGATATCTAATTATAGTTCTCAAATAATAACTATTAAATTTAAATCTTATTAACTATAAGTTTAAATAAATTAAAAGACAAATTAATATTAAGAAAGCAAAATCTATATAGACATTCTTTATAATATTAAATTTTAGAAGAAGATTTAATTTCAGAATTTATTTCATAATCTATAACAATTGTTTTTTACACAAAATGCTTATTTTCATTTTGGTGATTTAAATACTATAACATTTTGAATTTTTCGGGATTACATATTTGTGACCTAAGCATACCAAATGGAATAACAAAAAGGGGAAAATGAAGCAAAACGCTTCCTAAAAAATTAATGTTTTAAAAATTGAATCCGAAATTAAATTAGTAAGATAAGAGGTTTAAGGATTTAAAAATTTATTCTGTAATAGACCATTAAAAAACTAGTTAAAATTGAATATAATTAAAAGAGATTATTTTTATTTATCGAAGAATTTTAAGTATAATTGAAAAAGAAATTATTAAATAAAAATTAATTGATTTATTTTATTTTATGAAAAATAATGAATTAATTAATAAATTAATCAATTTTTAAAAATAATAGTGATTAAAATAAATTAAATAAAAAAAGTTAAAAATCAAATAATAAGAAGGTGAGTAAATAATTAAAATTGAGAATGTAGAAAGTTGATAGAATGTATCATTACGAAGTAGCCTTTGGGTGATTGAACGTGTTCGTAGTGAGTGACACCCCAAGCAACCAAATGCGCGTGCATGAAAGAAAGTCCTAAGAATTCACAGGCCCACTCCTAAGATAACGATGATGACGATGATATACACACATGGTTAAAAAGGCTTTATTATTATTATTACATTATTTTCACTTTCTACATTTTCCAGATTTTCTTGTCAACTTCTCATTTACACATATTTTAACGTGCACCCATCAAATTAAATAGAATTTTCTCTATATATATATAATATAACATACAAAATTAGAAAGCTTAAAATTTTTTAGTCTTTAATTTTAGGATCAAATTTTTTAAAATTTTGAATTGGATCTAAACTTTAGAAAAACCAGATAATTCAATTTAAAATTTATTTTCATTAACATCTTACTTATGTGTATCATAAAATATGGTATATTTAGATAAGTTTCATAATATTTTTATGAGATTTTTCATGTCGAATATATAATTATTGATATATTATCAAAATAACTCAAATTTTATATTTTCAAAAATGAAAATTTAAGTAATTCTTTTAAATATGATGAATAAGTTTCCAAAAAAATATGAATACTATGATGTCTCCTAATGCCATCTTCAAAAGGTCAAAAGGTTTAAAACGTGATATTATCGTTAAGAGACCTTCAAATATAAAAATATGTTAATTTTGTTAATTTTATTTCAATAAATTTATTATTTTATTTTACTTCGTTAATTCATTAAATAATTTTTAAAACCCAAAATATACTTATTATGATAGATATATAATTATTTATTTAATATACACTTTATCTACTTGATGATCTACCAAGGGAAGCAACAGTGTAAATAGGAAGTTTTTTTGGTTAAAGTTTAAGTTAAATATTAATATTTAAAGATATATACAAAAAGTTAATGTTTGACAAAAACAATTATCCAATTGATAGAATTGTCAGGTTTCTATCAATGTTAATGTGGGATTTTTTTATTTTTAAATAACTCATATAGGCCTCGATAGCTGTTAATATGAAACTAAAAATTTTAGTCTTTAATTAATTTGAAATTTTAAGATTTTAGAAACTCTAAATTCCTATAAAATCCTAAATCTTCTAATTACTTTAGAGATCTATAATGACTCCCTTCTAATTTATTATTCTATTCAGAATTATAAATTTAGCATAGTACCAACTATGCAAAGCTAGAAAATAATACAAATTCTTGATATATCGAACCAGATATAATTATAGCTTAATATCGATGGGATATCGATGATTTCATCCAGTATTATTGGTACCGATCGATATTACTAATATGAGTAAATACTAGGGTGATTTTGTAAATACTGAAAAATTGAAGGATTAAAAAAGCCATAAATCACTAACCTCTATCTGTTGCCTGCCTTTCTCTCTTTTCACACGTACAGCCAGGTCCAAAACCAAACACATTATCTCTCTTTGTGACTCTATCCTAACTCCTAACTCTTCTCCTCCTGCCCGCTGTCATTGCTTTAACTCTTGTTCTCCCTTATTGTTGCTTCTCTGTTTACTGAGTATTGTCTCCATCTATCGTTGCTGCTTTTGTGCCGCCATTGCTACTTCTTCATCCAACTCTCTTTCCTACCTGTTTTATCTTCTTTATCTCCTCACCGCCTCGTCTGCTTTGTGTGTGAATTGTTAGACATTTTTGTCCCTAGGGACATTTTTGTCATTTTCCTATTAAGTTAACAACTATTAATTGTAATTTTGGCTTTTCAATAAATTATCGGTTAAGTTACATAATTTGATCTAGACAAAGGTAATAAAGTGGCCCAATAAATTATCTAAATCAATAAGTCTAAGTCCGCGTAAAAAATGGATCCTTTTTAGTATGGACCTGGTCCATATTGAACTTGTGATTGGGAAGTCCGATATGGAAGCTATATATATAGGCTAAGGTCTCCTATAGTTGCTCTTATCAATCGTTAGCATACGGATTCTCTGACCCATTAAGAGAGCTTACGTACTGAGAAAACTGTAGAAAGACCTACACTACGTGTCGGGAAACATATTCTATAAAGGTCCCGGGAGATTCGAGATCGTTTGGAGCTCGAAAACTGCATCAGAATCAAAGATGGAACCGAAATCAAGTATTTCCCATTTCCATCGTTTTTAACCCTTTCATGTATGATCTAGGGTCCGTAATAAGGTCTATACTTACACGTAGTATCAGAGCAGTTACATGATCGAGTTATTGGAAACGAAGATTTTTTGATTTTTCATCTCATATGGTTTTCCTCAGTTTTTGATTCGTTTTTTGATTTTTTTTACTAAAAACGGTATACATAAGGCTAGCTATGAAAAACGGGCCGAATGGAGCAAAAAAGGGCATTTTGGGATGCCAAAAATCACTCTTCACGGTAGAGGGCGACTCAACATCGAGCATGTGCTAGGGGTAGCGGCGTATGGTTGACGCATGAGACAGAATGCCGACACGTCACTCCACAGAGCAACGGATACATGTCGCGTGTATGCCGCACGCGTGACCTGCAACTCGCGTGACCACCAATCTGGGATGATGCAAGAGTCACATCTGTCCATACACGTGGCACGTTGGATTTATGACACGTGGCAGCACTTGCGTGGCACAGGTTGTATAGAAGATGTGTGTATGCGCATGGGGGCACGTGTAGTGCACGCATGACTAACGCGAGTTGCCTCGTCAATTGGCTGACATCAATCGTACGTACTACAGTAAAAAAAAGAAAATTTTAGAAATTACCATAAAGCTATCCCGGGTCTTTTTGGGTCAGTTTCCAGGTCGGGAAATTTTCAAAGTGATTTTCTAATTTTTCTGAATTTATTACGTTGGTAATTGGATTCCATAAAAGTTTTTAAAGCTAATTTTGAGTGCATTTTAGTACTTTGAACTATACATACGGGAGACACTTAAAGTTTTATGTCTCGTATGGTAGGTTCGGTATTCAAAATAGTACGATAGACACTCTCGTTGAGAATTTTTTGAATAAAAGTCTCAAATAAAGTTTAAAGACGATGTTTTCAGTTTTTGTATGTGATTATTTGACTATGTATTTAGTTTTTGCATTTATAATTAATTTTCACATACGTTATGCCCATATAGAATGTGAGGATGACATAAAGATATATCCCTTGTGTTTGTGGACTTTCTGGGATATTGATGAGAATGTAGTCTCCAAAGTGGCCTTTTAAGTCAGTATTTTGGATTGCTCTGCTTACATGTTAGGGGATATCTCTGGCCTTATGTTTGGTTATTCTGCCCAAAGGTGTTGGCCTTACATAGGGTTTTGAGATGTTCATAAAGGCATTAGATGGAGGAAAATCGTTGCTTAAATGATCTATTCACCTAAAGGTAGTATTGTCATGAGAGTTGATAGTTTGTACTCTGTTCGCTTTTATGTGAGTGTCTAATTGCATAGATTATGTATCCAAAGGTGTTTCATAATATGTATGATCGGATTCTCAGAATAGATACTACTTTAATGCTTTAAGTATCACTATTGTCCTGCATTTATAATGATCTTTACATTCTCTTTTCTGTTTTTCAATCACAACAACAATGTTGTCACTATTGAAACCTTAAATGGTTTCAACTTTAAGAAGTGGAAAAAGGACGTTGAGTTTGCATTGGAGATGGCAGACGTCAGCATGGCCATGCACGTCGAGAGGCCTCCCCCACTTACAGATGTCAGCTCAGAAGCTGACAAAGTAGCGATAGCATCTTGGGAAAGGTTAAATAAGATGTGCTATTTGACCATTAAGAGGTCGATACCTAATCATCTGTTGAGTGGAGTGCCAGACACGACCATAGCAAGGGAGTTCATAGACAGCATATCCCAGAGGTACAAGGTGTCTTCTCATGCTGAGCAAAGTGCCTTGATTAAGGAACTGTTCTCTATGAGGTATACTAGAGAAGGAGGTGTTCGAGAGTATATCATCCGGATGGTGCATCTTCAGAGCAGGCTGAAGGCATTGGATATACCAATTACTGACTCACTTATAATGCATAAAACACTAAATACTCTTCCTCAGGAGTTTGAGATGTTGGCCACCTCCTACATCTCACAGGATAAGAACTGGGACATCAATGTCTTGATTTCCCGATGTGTGGCAACAGAGGAGAAGATCAAGAGTTCTCCTTATACAGCCATGTTTGCAATTGCAAAGGGTAAGGGGAAGGCTAAACCTCAACAGCCTAAGGGTAAAAGTAAGAAACTCAAACCTTCTCCTCAGATTCAAAGTGGGCAGTCCAGCATTGTAAAGGGCCCGCATGACCTAAAGAGTATGAGGTGCTTCTTTTGTAAGAAGAAGGGGCATAGGAAGTCCGATTACTCGAAGTATAAGCTATAGAAGGTCAGGTAGGAACTGTCAGGTAACTCCTCGGCCTTTATGATTCATGAATCCAATGTAGCTATAACCACATCAAGTTCTTGGTGGTTAGATAGTGGAGCTTCTAATCATCTTGCTTCTAGGATGCAGGGGGTTCATATCTAGGAGAAATCTGATTAGAGAGGAGGAGAAGCTGATGGTCGGCAACAATGAAGAGGTGGACGTTTTGTATGTAAGAGATGTAGGATTTAACCTCGATACGGGATTTGTATTGTATTTACGAGACACATTTTATATACCGTCTTTTAGACGGAGCTTGATCTCTATATCAGTTTTGGATAAAGAAGGTTATCGTTTTGTATTTGATAATTCAGTTGTAAATGTTTCTATCAATGCAAGACATATTGGAACTGCATTCTTATCCTATGGATTATATAGTATGTGTCTTACTCCTAATGAAATGTATGCCTCTTCTTATGTTACCAAACCTGTTACTCGAAAGAGAACCACCATAAAGGAAACATCGTACATGTTGTGGCATAAACATCTTGGCCACATTTTCAGGGAGAGGGTTGAGAGATTGATAAAGGATAACATTCTCCCAACTCTGGACTTTAGTGATCTGGAGACATGTGTCGATTGTTGTAGGGGTAAGTTGACCAAGATAAGGAAGAAAGGGTTAACTCGTGCTTCTAGTTTATTGGACCTCATACATACAGATGTTAGTGGTCCCTATACGGTTGCGTTAAGCAATGCCAGATATTTTCTGACATTTATATATGATTATTCCCGTTATGGTTATATGTTCTTGCTTAAAGAGAAGTCTGAAGTTCTTGATAAGTTCAAGACCTTTAAGACTGAGGTTGAGAACCAATTGGAAAAATTAATAACAATAGTCAGATTTGATGAGGAAGGGGAATACTATGGCAGACATGGGGTTGCGGGATAAGAAAAAGGTTTGTTTGTCAAGTATTTGGAATCAGTTG
>JAOTAY010000006.1:8358097-8372498 GCA_025629805.1 Erythroxylum baracoense
GGTTTGGGTCTCCTAAAGGATAAGTCTACTCATTGGTAGCAAATGTGACCTCCCACCGAGGCATGGTTTGCAAGTACCTTTAGTGGAAGAATCAAATGGTTGCACACTCAACATGGTTTATCAATAACCGGCCCACTGTAGCTCTGTTGCTAAATGCATGGACCAAATTATGACGCTTCTCAAAGAGTTAGGCATAAAGATGCCTGGTAGCTTTTTCAGTGGGAGGGTCCCAGTTTTTCTTTTAATGGATAAAATGACCCACAGTCATTTAATTTGTTATAAATAAGAAAAATAACCGTCGTATAAAGATTTATTTTTTTAAGTTTTGTTAAATCTGCCAACATGCATACATGCATCATGATTTTATACAAAGTTCCAATAATTTTGACTAGTATACTCATTCTTTAATAATTTATATTTTCAGAAATAATTACCACAATATGAATCTACTCCCAATGCTCTTGACTAATAACAAATTAAAAAATGGAGAAAATTTTAATGAATGGAGACGTAACCTCGACATCGTTATCTAATATGAACGAATTTCATGGGTATTAACGGACAATCCAGTAATATGAGCGATGGAAAAATACTGATAAGACTGAGTTATGGACCCACAATCTTGCTTTCACTAAGTTATGTCCAGCATAAGGGTGTTCTACACTTTCTACCATAAAGAGCCTCATATAATGCCATCTTTATGCTTGCTTGATCGCTATTATTGTATGTAAATCCAATCAATGGAAGTTGCTCATTTCATTTTCCTTTAAAATCGATAACACAACTCCTAAATATATCTTCTAGCACCTAAATCACTCTTTTTGATTGCCTTCCGTTTGAGAAAGAAAAGTTGTACTAAAATTCAACTTAACACCTAAGGCCTCATGTAATTTCTTACAAAATCTTGAAGTGAATCTTAGATCCTAGTCTGATATGATGGAAGATGATACTTTATAAAATCAGGCTATCTCACTAATGTACAATTCTGCATACTTGGGGAGTTGGTAGTCAATTCTAACAGGCAAAAAGTGAGATGACTTGGTCAATCTATCTACAATCAACCATATGACATTATACTTCTTTCTAGTTTGAGGCAAACTAGCCACAAAATCCATCTTGATTTGATCTCATTTCCATTTAGGTATTGATATTGGTTGATGTAAACCTGATGGAACTTGATGTTATGCTTTTACTTGTTGGTATGTAAGACAGTTGGTAACATACTCTGCAATGTCTCTCTTCATACCTAGCCACCAATAATGTGTCTTTAGGTCTTGGTACATTTTAGTACTTCTTGGGTGTACAACATATGAAATGTTATGGGCTTTCTTCATGATTTCTTTTTCAACTCGTCATCATTAGGAACATAGATTCTATCTTTGTAATAGAAGTAGCCATTCTCTTAAATTGCATAGTCATTATCCTTCCCCTCTTGAATTTGTTTAAGAATGTTAACTAGTTTTTCATCTTGTTTCTATGTTTCCTTGAATTACTGTAATAAGTTAGGTTTGAGCCTTAACGCAACTACAATGGCTTCATCAGTGGCTACAAATAATCTAGCATTCATTGCTCTTAAAGTTGATAATGATTTCTTGCTAAGAGCATAAGCTACTACATTTTCTTTGCTTGGATGATAGTCAATGATGCAATCATAATCTTTAATCAACTTTATCCATCTTCTTTGCCTTAAGTTCAACTCTTTCTATGTAGGTAAGTATTTAAGACTTTTTTGATATGTGTAAATATAACATTTTTCTCCATATAAGTAATGTCTCTAAATCTTTAAAGAAAAGACTATGACTGCTAAGTCTAAATTATGGCTGGGTAATTCCTTTCATGAGGCTTAAGTTGCCTAGAAGCATAAGCAGTTACCTTTTCCTCTTGTATAAGTACAAATCCAAGCCCGTTATATGAGGCATCACTGTAGATCATGAGGTCTTTACTAGTTACAGGTTGTGTAAGAACAAGTGCTTCAGTCAACATGGCCTTTAACTTCTCAAACTTTCTTGAAATTTATCACTCCACATGAATTTTGAATTCTTTTAAAGTAACTTGGTCAAATGTGTTGCGATTATGGAGAATCTCTTAACAAATCTTTATAATATCCTGCCAAATGTAAGAAACTTCTAATCTCTATAGCATTCCTAGGTGGCTTCCATTCTAAAATGGCTTCTATCTTCTTAGGATCAACTCTAATCCCATCTACTGATGTGACATGACTAAGGAAAGAAATTTCTTCAAGTCAAATTCACATTTACTGAACTTGTCATAAAGTTGTTTATCCCTTAAAGTCTGCAAAATAATTCTTAGATGCTCATTATGCTCTTCTCGGTTCTTATAATAAACTAAGATATCATCAATGAAGACTACCATAAATTGATCCAATTAAGGATGAAAAATACGATTCATGAGATCCATAAAGGCTACTGAAGCATTTGTGAGTCTAACAAGCATCACTAAGAATTCATAATGGCTATATCTCGTTCTAAAATCTGTCTTAGGGACATTTGCTTCCTTTACACTAAACTAATAATACCATGATTTTAGATCAATGTTAGAGAAAACACCTGCATCTTTAAGCTGATCAAAAAGTTCATCTATTTGAGGCAGTGGATATTTATTCTTCACAGTCACTATATTCAATTATCTGTAATCCACACATAGCCTAAGAGACCTATCTTTCCTTTTGACATATAACATAGGTGCACTCTAAGAAGACATACTAGGGCATATAAAACCCTTCCCAAGAAGTTCTTGCATCTATATTTTCAATTTTAAAAGTTCTGTGGGTGCCATTTGATATGGTGTAATGGATATTGGTGTTGTACGAGGTATCACATCAATAGAAAATTCAACGTCTCTTTCTGATGGTAATCCTGTCAACTCCTCAGGAAATACATCCTAAAAGTCACATACAGTTGGCATATCTTGAATTTTAGGATCATTCTTTATAGCTTCAGAAACACAAGTTAAGTAGGTTACACACCCCTTTCTAATAAGCCTTTTTTCTACTGTCATTAGTATAACATTAGAGAGAAAATTTGAACTTTCACCAATAACTGTGATATCATCAATGTCAACTATTCTAAGAGTGATTCTTTTAAGATGACAATCTACCATTACACAATGTTTAGATAGCCAATCCATACCAAGAAAAAATCAAACTCGCAGAAAGGTAATTTAATCAAATCGTCAAGAAATTTATAACTTTTTATTTTTAGTGGACAATTCTTGTAGACCTTATTCATCACCATATTATGACCCCAAAGAATTTGTAACTAGAATATCATGTTCAAGAGTGTCAACATGTAACTCCATATTTTCAAGTAATGGCATACATATATAAGAATGTGTAGATCCTAGGTCTATCAATGAATGAACAAAAAAGTCAAATATAGTAAAAGTACTCGTAGTCACATCTTAGGCATCTTGGTTATCACTAGCCTATATAGCATATACACGAACTAGAGTATGGGTATTAGGTCTATCATCTGTCTCTGGTGCGACCCTCTAACCACCAGTACCAAAACTAGCTCCCATGCCTCTACCTCTACCCCTCGGAACCATAGGAACTGATCTCTCTGCTTGACTAGTTGTTTGCTACTATTTACTAGGGCAATCTCTCTGAAATTATTCCATAGATCTATATCTTATGGTTGACTGTCACAGTGATCATATGGGGTAAATACCCCACGTCCTGACCCTCTTGCTTGACTAGTTATAGACAAGGCCAACTATCCTTCCCTAACCATTGATCTATGGCTCTGTCTTGATTGGTGGTAGGTTGTTTACGTTTGTGCTAGGGCCTGAAACCCTGAACCTTTTTGCTTCTTATTGGCTGAGAAGGATGAACTAGATTTTCCCTGACTCCTTTTCTATTGTCCCCTATTTCTCTATTTATGTTTATCAATATTAACTTTTTCAATCTTAAATGTTGTTTTCACCATCTCTCCATAATCCCTAATTATCTGCCCCTATAGGAATTAATGTCTCAACATATATACTCAGTCTATCAAGCTCTTTCTCATATTCTGATACCGTTCTATACCTTAGTTTCAAATGAAGGAATGCATCTCTCATATCATCCTTATAATCCTCTCTTATGTATTTATATGTAAATTGGGAACAAAAGCACTCCCAAGTATGATCCTGTGGTGGTACAAACCTTTTAATAGACTACCACCACTGGTATGTTGGTCCTTGAAGAAGACCATATGCATATTCCAATCTCTTTTCTAGTGTGCAATGGAGAAGATCAAAAATTCTTTTTATCTTAATTAGCTAAAACTAGACATCTGGAGCAGTGAATGATAGCTCCCCTAGAAAATCCTCTGTTCCAAACCTCTTGACTTTCCCTAATGTAAGCTTCTGTAGTGGAAGAGGTGGTTGTGGTTGTATAGGAGGTGCAACAACCATCTCTTGTCTCATATAGTCCACCATAGTTTGGAAAAACTCTACCAGGTTAGGAACAGGTTGACAGTAGATGGTGGTAGGGACGGTGCTGATTGCCCCGCCATTCCCTATCTGCATGTCTAGCTGAGGCATAACTTTCCTTCTCTTCCTCAGCGGCTCCCCTAATGCCTAGCTCTATTCTTCAGTATATAACGGGCAGAAAGGGTGGATCTACAATAGAGTCACATCATATTCTCATATAATCCTTCATTTGGCATGTATATAAATCACCTTTACTTTATTTTCTTAATTATAAACCTAAAATTGCCTAAACTAAGCTCTGATACCACTACATGTAACACCCCATACCTGATAATGGAATCAGAATATCGAGTATTACCATATTATTGAATACCTAAAATTTCGAATTACAAAATTTTCCATTTAAATCCTTGTTATTCTAGTAAATATTATTCACTTTATTAAAAACATTTTGACAGAGTTTCCTCTATATTTTCTTAAAACCTCCTGCAAGAAACATAAATACACTTCTCATTCATTTTACTCTAGCATTCATCTCCATATCAAATCCTTTGATAAAATAATTTCCCCATCCTCTAATACATTTCAACTCATTTAAATCAAATTTCATAAATAACTTTAATATATAATTCATAATATAATTCTATAAGATCCTTCACTTCTGTAAATATACATGTCATAACCAAAAACAAAATATAATTTTGTAGTACATCCACCTCTAAGTCTTCTGTAATTCTTTATGTGACTTTAGTCTTTGTAGTAGATCCAACATAGCTTTCTTCTTATTTTCTTCAAAACTTACACACAGAGAGAAAACCACACGCTAAGCTATAGTCTTAGTGGTGTTCAAGCAATTTAATTTCTCATCCAATTCAATTCATTCAACCATAATATGCATAACATATAATATTTTTCAAACATAAATATCTTCATTTATTTCTAAGCATAAATAGATATTAAAAAAATCCAAGCATGTATCTATCATATTAATTCATATCTAATTATATAATGATTAATAAATTTTACAATTAATTTTTCAATCAATTATTGCTTCCAATTGAAGTTCTTTAATCATTAGCTATGCATTTATATTTTTTTTTTGTAATTGCCCCAAGTAAAATCCAACGGAATTGCATCGACAAACTAGATAAGCGAGATTTTAAAATACAAGACCAAGTTCTCGAAACCATATGGTCATTTTGCATATATTATATCATTACTCTATTGTATTATTATCTATATATATACATATCGGGACCGAACTCTCAGAGCCATGCAGTCCATAACGCAAATCAAATATCTTACATCGAAACCAAGCTCTTAGAGCTATACAGTCCAGTAATACATATCATGACGCAGTACTGCCAACTCTCTAATTAGCATACGAACCTTATCACATTCCTCCAATTCCTATCTATTTTACTAAAGGTAAATCTAATTAAAATTCCATTTAAATTTAATGATATAATCTCAAAATAGCCAATTCAAGTTGTTCCATATTCGGCCAAAGTAAATGTCACTCCTTAATATCATGTTTTTCCTTTCATTATTGGTTTTAATTTAGTTCATATAACATTCAGGACATATTCATCTCATCAATTAGTCCAAACAATATGTATATCAATTTCCAAATTCAAACATAATGCATGTCAATTGAGGAAAATACAAATTATAATTCCAAAATCCAAATTAATCATATATACCACTTTATTTAGCATCCAGTTTAACAATTTTAGCATTAATTTCATAAACCCCGAAATTTTATCTCAAGAATCCTAAATTACATAATAAAGAATTTTTATAAAAATAAAATTGCATGAACACATACCAAATTGATGTCCAGTTCGCTTCAATAAACTTCAATTTCACTATCAATTTCTTATTCTTTCTCTTTCCGTTTCTCTCTCTCCTTTAATTCCTCTTCTTTATCTTCACAATATTTCATAAAAATTCAATTTCATGCATTTTATTCGTTAATGCATGTAACTGCACTAAAATCATATACTAAAAATAACCAAAACTCCATTAACTTACGTTGATAAATTTGGGTACTATTCATCATGAAAATTCATTTACTTTTTCTTCATCTTTTTTCCAAAATTCCTATTGATATGATGATTTTAGGCGCCTTAGGTTGATGATTTAGTGTTTAGTTGTTGATTTAGGTGTTAAAGATAGAGAAATTGAGCTTGAAAATGGAAGAAAAATGAAGAAAGTGGAGAAAGAAGAGCGAGGGTTGTTATCGACAATTTTGGAGAAGAAGAGAATGTATAGGTGGCCAAAAATACAATTTAGTCCCCTAAATCTAATTTTTTTTTCAAGATCCAAAATTAACTTTCAATTTTAATCTATTAGTTGGATTTATTCCCACTAAAATATCTTCGTTTAATACTTTTTTAAAAAACAAATTCTAATTCAATTAGAAAATTATTTTAATCTAATTATAAATTACTTTTCCTTAATTAGAAAACTATTTTCTAATATTTAAAAAAACTACTTTCATAATTAAATTAAATTCTTTTTAAATTTAATTAAGAAAGTTCTTTACATTATTTATTTAAAGATCAATTTGTTAATTAATTAGAAAATCTTTCTTTAATAAATTAGAAAACTATTTTAAAAATATTAAGAAAACGCTTTTGACAATTTAACCAAAAAAAATATCTTTTCTAACAAACCAAGAAACTTATTATTTATAAATAAAGAAACAATTGGTAAATAAATTGAATAATAATTCTCTAAACAAATAAAACTATAAGTTCAATTTATCTCAATCAAATTGAAATAAATAAATATAATTAAGAAACACCTTTCTTAATTACTTAAAAATAATTTTCTTAATTTTAGGGAGTCTAGTTAATTAATTTAATCTAATTAAAAAAATTAATTTTATCTTAGAAACAACTTTTCCAAAATTTAAATTAAAAACCAATATAATTATTAATCTTAATCAAATTAAGAAAATAATTACTTTAGTTTTTTTGAAATTAAGATCTCATTTTAATTAATATAATACATTATATTAATTTATCTAAATCTAATTATGAAAACAACCATTTTAAGACTTTGTTTGATTCTAATTATTGCCTTGATAACCAATTTAATTTAATAATTCAACTCTTTGAAAAATTAAACTAAATTCTAAAGTATTTATACTAAAATAAGTCTTTGAAAATAATTTTCAAACAATTACAAATTTTTTTTTGAATTTATTAAAGATTTTAGACTAATTTAATTAAAATTATGGCGTAAAACACAAAATTAAAAGACAAAAATTTGGGATTATTTAGCGCGTGTGTTGCATTTGTCAGAATTTTTCATTAGGCGCATGTATTGCATGCGCCTCAGTCAGCTCTAAATATTGATTGGCACGTGTTCTGCACACGCCACAACGTCTCCCAGGAGTCTTTTGTCCCGCTTGGACCCGCCACAATGTCTGCCAAAAATCGTATTTTCTATATTCCTCTGCCATCGCACCGGTTGTTGCTCTCGTTCCCTGCTTTGCTCATCCGCCTCTATGCTTCTTTAGGCATGTTTCTTCTTCGCGAAGCCATCGCCAATCGCTAACACCTTCTTGTGGGCGCTTCTCTAAGCTGACAACACCTTCTTGTTTGAGGCTTTGGATTTGCCTCTTCCTCCAAGGGGGCAAATTTGCCCTTTGCCAGTGGTGACTGGCTTCATCAGCACAAGAGACAGCGGAGGGGAGACAACAACGACAATACAAGCCGCTTATTTTGAACATGATACATGTAACCAGTGGGATAAACAAACAAACACAAATATAGAAAATCAAACCAACCCAAGTTTTAAATCTTGCATAAAAGGTTTACGCTATGGGAGCTAGCAATTTTAATTTTCCAGAGACTATTCCAGAATCAGAACATAAAGAAGGAGCAGGTGATGTGTTTTTCTGATTTAATCAAACAATTTTCAAAAGCCGGGAACATATATGGGAGGCTTGAATATTTATTTTCCAGAAAAGAGGCGTACGAGATTTATCAATTAATTTCCAGAAGATTAAAGTTAATTGATAGTTTTAAACCTTAATTTTATCATATCAATACACAATTTGCTGCAAGTTTAATTAAATTATAGAATTAAAAGTTGACTTTGATACTATTATTGAGAATCGAGTTAGGATCTGATCTCACTCTCAAAGTAATAATTACAAAAGTTTTTCATATTTTAATTTTATAAAAATTAAGATCACTTTAAATTATATAAAATGGTTAGCAGTTAAATTATAATAAAGCATAAATCTTAATTCGTATATTATTATGAAGCTTAATTCTTTTCTTGTTGCATCTCTCGAGCTATTTTCGAAACTAACTCATCTTAACCACCATAATTACACAAGTGTCCGACCTTTAAAAGTATCTATATGACAAGTTGAGAAAACTCTGTAACGGTTGTAGAGAAGGTTAAACAAAGAGTGCTAACTCTATTAGAGCATAAGCTTATTTTTAATAGGTTTTAAACATTTTAATAATTTTGATTCAAATTAAATTCTAATTTCAAATTAAATATCAGTTATACTCAAATAAGATCCAATATCTCATATTGATCATTACTTATTAAATATTTTGTATTTAATCATAAAGTTTCTCAAACTTTACAATTATGTCCAACTTGATTAAAATATCTTTGCTCATTTCAATCTATTCTTTATGTGTATCCCATTAGGTTTCTAAATATGTTGACAATAGATCCAAATTATAACCTTAAATTATATTTAGGATTACATAAATTAAACTCGTTTAATTTATTTTTAATTATCTAATTAAACAATTTATATTCATAGATTAAGATTGTAGTCTAGCAACACATTATAACCACCCAAATATTTAAGAATGTCAAAGTAATTTTGACTAATGTTTTCGTGCATGATTTTCTCGTATAATTCAATCATTTCATCATATAATGTTTTGATTATATATAGAATATGAAATTAATGTCTATTTTATTTGAAGTCCAATCATATTAATTCTCTACCATTAGCTATTGATTTAATTAATAATATTTGTAAACTATTTGCAAAAAGTCATTCCACCTTGATTAAGAATTTTCCTAATTAATACTAATAAAAAAAATGAAACATCTCCCAAATTACTTTAGAGTGATGAATCCTATTTGATCTCTTAACTACCTTCATATAATTTATGTTACAACTAATAACTACCGATTGAACTACCCTTGATTACAATAGGTTATAAGTAGTATCAAAACATAATAATCTTTATACAAGATAACTTTGGAGATCTCAATTCAAAGGATCACCTGTACAATCATCCAAATGATAATTTCTATAACATACAAATAATGTTCCAAATGAATTTCTTATATAAGATTAGTTTGGTGAACTTGTTTTTTAATAAACATTCACATGTTTATTTATTTCTATGCTTTAATTTATGAGATCGAATACTTCCTTCATAAAAACAATAGTTTTTTTATATTCTATTATTGTCCAGTTTTAATAAAACAATGAGTAGGAATAATTTAGGAATAATATATAAATGTAATATAAATATTATAATTATAATCTCATTATAATTTAATTTGTAATTATAATTATCTCATAGACTATCGTATATATTTAAATATGTACAAGATTAAAATACTTTTAAATGATTTTGTTATTAAACTATACCCAATCTATTGGCTATAAGATATAAATTAATATCTAGACCGATTTGATAATATGAGAAAATATGATAATTATTATATTTTAAGAGAATCATAGTTTACATTTATGAAAGTTCTAATTTAAAAGTTTTTAAAAAATTCGACAAACAACAAAGTGAATCGCCAATCACTATTCTCTCTCGTTAATTAGGAATGTCAAAAAGAATCCGACTTGATTTTGGCTCAGGTTAATTAGGTTATAAATTAAGAGCGGGTCAATTAGGAATGTCAAAAAGAATCCGACTTGATTTTGGCTCAGGTTAATCAGGTTATAAATTGAGAGCGAGTCGATCATGGTGGGCTTGTCCGGGTTACGGCGGATCAAGCCAAACAGTAGTCCAACCGTTACTTAAAAAATAATATTATTTTTTAAAATTCTCTTAAAAGAATATATTCGATGGACCGTTCTATTGACATCTATATCGTTAATCCTCTTTATAAGATAGCATTACCGTTCCTGTACGTGTAACTATCACAGCTTTATCTTTTGGCACCAAATGCTTTGTGCTAAAAATGGTGTTTTAATTTTATTCCAGTCAATTTTAATCATATATTTATCTATGTCCTATGGACAAAATTTAATATGCTAGGATAAAAATTGGTTAAATGAAATAAAGAATCTGTTCCCGCATGAGTTAAGTACACTTCTCGAATTGTCTGGTTTGCTTTCAGACTTCGATTTGTGCGAGGCTATGTTCCGTAAGGGTAAAGCAAGATGTAAAAAATAATAAAATATAACAGAACTCGAGTACATGGAAAGACGCATTCACAGCGCTGTTCTTGGCATATCTTTCAGATTTGTTCAAAGCAAAGCCATCGTACTTCCACCTTTAAGAAACACATAAACTAAACCCTTAATGCAAAGTTAAACTGTACTTTTTTTTTTGGTTTTAAAACTGTACTTTTTGAATATGAACCAAAATGGTAACGCTAGCTGGGGTTGTCGTTCGTTCCACGAAGCTTATTTGACCGACAAGAAAAGCAGGTCTAGCTCTTTGTCCGTAACGAAGAATACTTTCACCGCCCATGCTTTTGTCGTGTAGTGTCATCCAGTCATTGGATTAGTTCATTGTCGCATTTAATGAATGGGGGCGATTCTTGTGGACCGGAGTTGGTAACGAAAAAACTTTAAATTTTCTATAGAATTTTACATCTTAAAGAAGCTATTGACATACAAAAAATGGGGCTTACAGCTTCCGGTGCACAAACTTTTATCAGTGTCCCATACCCACTACTACGCCGCCTGACAAAGAAGCATCAAACTTGCCTGTCGTTTTCCTGATAATTTTTCTTTACACGTGGCTATTCTCTTCCTTTCTTACGTTATAGTTACACTGGTCAAATAAAGATTATAGCTTTCCCCTTCCAATACAGACTTTGATGGATTGCAATTCACTGCCAATACCTAAACTGCTGAAGCGTTCAAACAAGAGACTTTCTTTATTGACCTCCCCAGCTCTTGAAGTAAAAAGTGAATGGTGTGTCTGAATGAAGTGAGAAGAACATTTCAGTGAGCTCGGTGGAATTGGATATATTAGGCTTGTCGCTGGTGGATTTTACCTTGTTTTCGCGGCTATGGAACGTTATGAGGTGGTGAAAGATATTGGGTCTGGGAATTTTGGGGTGGCCAAGCTTGTTAGAGATAGATGGAGCAGAGAGCTTTATGCTGTCAAATTTATAGAGAGAGGCCATAAGGTTGTTCATAGCATCTTAAATTCCAATAGCTGTAATCTTTCCCTTTTACTTTTTAGTTAGCTGTGAAGCTCAATTGCTTCGCCTTTTAAATTATTGGGTTTTCACCATCTGGTTCATAATCCCTTGGCTTATTGGGTTGATACAAGTGAACATTTGTGGTTGCAGATTGATGAGCACGTGCAAAGGGAGATCATGAATCACAGATCTTTGAAGCACCCGAATATAGTGAGATTCAAAGAGGTCTGTTCTTGAATCTTTTTAAATGATAACCTCACCTTGATAATTGTTGTATGCTTTATTTGAGTTTTGTTCCAGTTGACCAACTATGTAATGCTGTTAGATGATTCTAGCCACTTAGCGCGGCTCTGGGTGTGTTTAATCTTTTTGTGTTTATATCACTATTTTTATACCTGAAGTCCATAGGTGCATGAGTTTGAACAAAGTAGCAGCTTTCTAAAATCCTTAAAAGCTAAACCTATGTGGAGTTAGGAGAGGGTGGGCAAGGAAAGTTTATACAAAATAGAAGACGAGCAACCTTTTGGAGTTGATGTTGGGGGATAGAAACTTTAGATACGGATGGCATATAACAATCAAGAAATGAGTCCTGTACAATTGCTGTTTTATCTCGAACTCTCTGGTTTTCCTCAAGAATAAGCTGGAGTATGTTAAGCTAATATCACCTGATATTTGGGAAGAACTAGGTGTGTCCTTGGAGTAACTAACCGGACTAACATTCACATTATCTTTGTCAAACATGCGTTAAATAAGACATAGTTTGAATAGAAGGGATATTCTCCTATCTGAAATTAATCCTTTCAGGTCCTGTTAACTCCTACACATTTGGCCATAGTAATGGAGTATGCCGCAGGTGGAGAATTGTTTGGGAGGATATGCAATGCTGGTAGATTTAGTGAAGATGAGGTAATGTGGAAAAAATTACGTATTCTATGATCAGAGAATATGGAATTTACTAATTTTTGTCCTCGTTGGAATTTTCTTGTTCATTTACATCAGGCAAGGTTTTTCTTCCAGCAGTTAATATCAGGAGTTTGTTATTGTCATTCAATGGTAAGAGGCTAAAAGCTATGTCACCAGAAACTAAGATCTTTTCCTATTTGTTTATCAGCAATTAGCAAATTATGAAGAAATTTCTATCAGCAAATTTGTCACAGGGATCTTAAGCTTGAAAATACTCTCCTAGATGGCAACACAGCACCACGTGTCAAGATATGCGACTTTGGTTATTCAAAAGTAAGTTTTGTTTATATAAATCTTTGCTATTGTTAGGAATAGTGCTGGATTTTCAAGTTTGATAAACTTCTAGATATTAATGACTTTGCTCTACTGCATAGTCAGCTGTGTTCCATTCTCAACCAAAATCTGCAGTGGGAACACCAGCTTATATTGCACCTGAGGTCCTCTCAAACAAGGAATATGATGGAAAGGTAAAATCCTTGCTATTCTTCACACATATCAACCTGTTTCTTCTTGTATTTTCTTCGAAGCCTCGTTTACATTTAATAACCAACAAATTTTATAGATTGCAGATGTTTGGTCTTGTGGAGTCACCCTATACGTAATGTTAGTGGGCTCATATCCCTTTGAAGATCCTGATGATCCAAAGAACTTCAGAAAAACAATTGGGGTGAGGCTTGTACTAAAAAATGAGTGGATGCGATGTACAATGATGGCAGGCCTTATTTATTGTTGAGCTCTTGTTAAACTGTTGTTGATTGATTGCAGAGAATATTGAGCGTCCACTACTCGGTTCCAGATTATGTAAGAGTTTCTCTGGAGTGTAAGCATCTTCTATCCCGAATATTTATGGCAAACCCACAAAAGGTATCATGTCCTTGGATTTTCTTTGAACTTGTAATAACTAACTACAGAAATTGGGATTTGAATCAGTTTACGGAATGATGCATAGAGATAGATACATCCAAGTCCTTTGGATTCATGCCTTCTTCCAGTACTCCATGCTCTAGTCATTTTCAGGACTTAGAGCTGAGTCACGTTTTAAAAGTGGATTTAGACATGACTGGACTATGAAATGGTGACTAAGTAGGTTTTATTGTAACATGATAGTAGATGATAAAGGCCGTGAGTCTTAGGTATGAAGGTGTTGAGAGGAATTAATGAGTGGTGATTCCATTGTGTTTGTAGAGAATAAGCATTCCGGAAATAAAAAGGCATCCATGGTTCTTGCAAAACTTGCCTATAGAGCTGATGGAAGGAGGAAGTTGGGAGAGCAATGATGTGAATAACCCATCCCAAAGTATTGAAGAAGTGCTGGCTATAATACAAGACGCAAGGAAACCTGGCGAGGCACCTAAGGCTGGCGGAAGTTTGGTTGGGAGCAGTACGGATTTTGATGACTTGGATGTTGATGCAGATATTGATGATATCGGGACAAGTGGTGATTTTGTGTGCCCAATATGAGTCATATGTAAATTGCGTATTTTAAAGGTGCCAATGATATAGCTTCTTGAATTTGTGATAGCGCATTGTATAAATGTTGTTACGGGCACAGTTATGAGGTATATGATAGTTGATGATAACACATTAACAGGATTTTCGGTATTGCAAA
>JAOTAY010000006.1:8372598-8383278 GCA_025629805.1 Erythroxylum baracoense
GTCTCAACAGCATTTTCATCATAAATAGGGTATTTTCTTTTTTTCTCCTAGTGGCATCATTTACCATATCATCTATGGAGGAAGTTGGGAGAGCAATGATGTGAATAACCCATCCCAAAGTATTGAAGAAGTGCTGGCTATAATACAAGAGGCAAGGAAACCTGGCGAGGCACCTAAGGCTGGAGGAAGTTTGGTTGGGAGCAGTACGGATTTTGATGACTTGGATGTTGATGCAGATATTGATGATATTGAGACAAGTGGTGATTTTGTGTGCCCAATATGAGTCATGTAAATTGCGTATTTTAAAGGTGCCAATGATATAGCTTCTTGAATTTGTGATAGCGCATTGTATAAACTTTCATATCACACAATTTTGTTCGCAGATAACATCCAGCGTATGTCCGTTGGTTACTACCCATCCATTTGTAAATATATGATATCATTTTTAGTGGCATTACATCACTTCGTAATCATTATGTCCTGCATTGACAGGGAGTAAGTTTTTACAGGATCAGATCATCTATACTAATTATGATATTCTTATTATGTTCTATTAAATCTTATCCATATATTTACGTAGATCTCACATAAATGTATGAATGAGATTTAATAGAACAAGGTTGGAATAAAGTAAATAGATAGAAGATTTGATGAGATTTTTGGATCGCCGAAGAATCAAATCAAAGTTTAACTCTTTGTTTTATTACAAGTAGAGCATATCTTTTCTTAGGCTATAGTACCACTGATGGATTGTCAGCATGCAATAGCATCTGATAAAATTTAAGTATATTCCATTATTGTTATAATAAACAATCATCAATCAGGTGCACCACCTATACTTTGTAAGCTATAAAATCTATTAGAATTTGCAACTAAACTAAAACTAAATGTTAGTTGGGCTTGATTTAGTTATGAAGTTGGGCCGGGTTCGTTTAATAGAATACTACTTTTTTAATGGAATATAATATAAATTGGCCTAAAAGCCTTACGCATAAGTCAAAAGCAACAGGCGATAGACTGGGTTCGTTGCTTATTGGCTTATGTCTACACAAATTACTAATTGGATGTCTTGGTCACTTTGTTAGCTTTGTTAAATATGTGATTTTGACCTATCAGTTTGTAAAGTCATTTGAATATTGGTAAAATACTCATTAAGCTGCTGATCACTTCGATAAAACTTGCTCCTTCTAACTGTACTATAATGTTGCTCGCTTTTTATCTCGTTGGAATGCTGCAGCCTGGCATTCTTTGCCAAGAGGATCTCGTAGGAGATTGGTGGAGATGCTCTTGGAGAGGTGTTCATTTTATTATAATGTCCAATAAGTCAAGCACTCCATTGGTTTTCACCTGCTGATTGTTTACTCCAATACTCCACAAGAATTCAAGGGCTCTGTTTTTAAGATTATGGGAGGTTGTTGCTAGTGAAAGTAATAATAATAATTAAAATAGAACAACTCTGAAATGCAAGGAGCTGTAAAAAAGTACTGCCCTAAGTCAGAAATTCTCCCTCTACGGTGCAGCAGGACAATGGAATCCGACTCCAGGGTTAACGTCTTTTTCACAAGCTTCGGTGTACTCCAAAAGGTGGAATAAGAATTGTCTCCGAAATTAAAGGAAGGTAGACAAATGCATAATTTGTGCATAAGATAAAATACGTGTATAAGGTGTTTGTATGTAGAGAAAAATGCTTGAGTTGAACGGAACAAATAAAGATGCATGAGAGAAGAAAAACAAAGAAAATGAGCAGTGTTTAACAGTCTCTTTTTGAGCAGATGCATGACTCCTATATATAACAGAAACAATGTATACGTTAGTAATAGGACAAATGAACATCGGAGCATAATAATGGCTAAACATTATAACTATTAAAGGATAATAATGAGGTTGACAACCGTAGGGTCCAAGTTATGGACCAATAACACCAACAATCCCCTACTTGGTCCAAAACTTAAGAAACAAACTGTAACAATTTAGAAGAAAAATAGGTGAACTAAGCCTTGAACCTGTTGTCTAAGAAAATCGGAGACAGAACCTGCTAGAGAATTAACAGCCTTAAAATTCCTTAGTCTCATGATCGCTCTAGAGAGATAGCCCAAATACTCTCATAGGAGGGTGGCTAGCCCCCTACAATTACGTAGGAGAGTCCATCAAGTATGTACTGCTCACACTACCCAAATTTGGGCTATGGAACTCGTTAAGAATTATACAATCGAACCCATCAAACACAGTAAAGTCATGCTAGGGATGCAATTCAACAACTGAATATATCTCAAGTACAAGTAAGTAGTCACCACATAACTTAGTTTGACCCATTGAACGTGGTTTCCCAAGTCAGATGTTCATCATGAGGTTACTACACAATTGGGCTCAACCTTATCCCTTTAGCATGCTCTAAAACTAGTTTTCTATTTAAGGCTTTTGTAAACGGATCTGCTAAGTTTCTCTCTAACTTGACATAGTCTAAAGAAATTATACCATGTCTAATTAAAGTACAAACAATTTTATGTCTTAATCCGATATGTCTACTTTTGCCATTATAGGCCTTGTTTTTAACAACATGAATGATAGCCTGTGAATCACAATGAAGGAAAACAGAAAGAATTGGTTTTTCCCAAAGCGAGATATCTACTAAGAGATTCCTTAGTCACTCAGTTTCCTGTCTTGCTAACTCCAAAGTCATAAACTCATCCTCCTTTGTTGATCTCTCAATAGATGTTTGCTTGGATGATTTCTAAGACACTACAGCTCCAGCCAAGGTAAAAATATAACCACCAGTAGAGTGAGTATCATCACTCTCTGTAACCCAGTTAGTATCAGAATACCCCTCCAATATAGGAGGATGACCACTAAAAGATAATCTATAATGCATAGTACCTTTCAAATACCTCAACAAACGAATCGATGCATTCCAATGCTTTTGACTAAGATTATGAGTATACCTACTAAATCTACTCACGCAGTATGCAATATTAAGACAAGAATAGTTAATTAAGAACATCACACTACCAAGAATTTTAGCATACTCAACTTGATTTACACTATCACCAATATTTTTCTTTAAAGCAACACTAGCGTCGTAGGGAATTTTGACTGGATCGACATCATAGTAACCGAACTTCTTCAAAATTTTCTCAACATAATGAGTTTGATTCAACCTAAAACTAGAGTTAGTTCTATCAACTTTGATTCCCAAAATAAAGCCCATAAGTCTAAGATCTTTCATACCAAAAGAAGACTTTAGCAAACTCTTAGTAGTATCAATAGCAGATAAACTAGGACCAAAAATAAGCAAATAATCCACATAAAGAGATATGATTACACAACCATTGGCATCAGATTTCACATAAATGTAAGAATCAGCATCACAAGAGGTGAAACCATATTTAAAAATCTCACTTTCAACTTTTTCATGTCACAATTTGGGAGCTTGTTTAAGTCCATACAAAGACTTAACTAACTTACACACCTTTTGCTATTGACCAGGCACTCTAAACCCCTCAAGCTGGACCATCTAAATTTCCTCATCTAGATCACCAGTCAAGATGTCTTAACAACCATTTGGTGCATATGAAGCTTAAATACAGAGGCAATAGCAATAATATCCTTATAGATGCAATTTTAGTAATAGGAGAGTAAGTATCAAAAAAGTACAATCCTTCTTTTTGTTTAAAGCCTTTAATCACAAGTCTTTCCTTAAACCTGTTAATGGTTCCTTCAGGTCTCAATTTCTTTTTGAAAATTCACTTACACTCCAAAGGAGTACACCCTCGAGATAGATCAACTAAAATCCAAGTTTTATTAGACATGATTGACTCTAATTCATCATTTATAGCTTCCTTCCAAAACGTAGCATCCACAAATCTCATTACTTTCTCATAAGTTTTGGGATCTTTCTCAATAATATAAGTCACCACAAAAACATCATCTATCCTCAGGTTTTGTCACCATAAAGGACGTAATAAAGTCATAACCAAAACTAGTGGATACTCTAGTTCTTTTGGTTCTTCTTAGTTCAACAATGTTCTCTTCCTCTATGTCATTATTGGTAGAAGAATTAGGGACAAATTCTCTAGGGACTTGCACACTCACTTTCATAAGAAATATATTTTCGGAGAATACTGCATCTCTTAACTCCATAATTGATCCGTAGTTGCTAGACCTCGTTCCATAACTATAAATCTATAGGCAACACTATTAGAGGCGTATCCCACAAAAATTGAATCAATGGTCTTAGGCCCAATTTTCTTTCTCTTATGTTCTGGTAGAGCAACCTTAGCAAGACACCCTCATAATTTCAAAAACTGCAAATTAGGTGGATAACCTTTCCAAATTTCATAGGGGTTTGATCTAGTTTCTTAAAAGGAATTATGTCTAGAACATAACAAGTTGAAAGAATAGCTTCCCCCATATAAAATTAGGTAATCCTGAGGAAATCAACATTGCATGCATCATGTCCTTGAGGGTTTGATTTTTTCTCTCTATTATTCTATTTTGTTCAGGAGTATAAGGGCTCATGAATAATACCAACTTTTTCATAAAAATTAGCAAGAAAATCAATACTATACTCACCACCTCGATCAGACCTTAATCTCTTAATTTTCCTTTCCAATTGGTTCTCAACCTTAGCTTTGTATTTCATAAACATTTCCTCTACATCACTTTTATTTTTCAATAAGTAAATCTTAGTAAATCTAGGACAATCATCCACAAAGGTAATATAATATCTCATGCCTCCTTTACTCATACAATTCTTAAAATCACCCAAGTCTGTGTGAACTAAGTTCAACAATTGTGACTCTCTCTCAGTCACTGATTTAAAAGGTTTCTTAGAGTGTTTAGCCTCAACAAAAATTTGACATTTTTCCATTTCATTAGTGATTTGGTTAGGTAATAAGTTTAAGCTTTGCATCCTCTTAATTGACCTCACATTCACATGTTCAAGTCTAGAGTGCCATAGGTCTAAAGACTCAACAATATAAGCAGAAAAAGTAGATGCATTCATTGTAACATCAAGTATAAATAAGCCTCCATTACAAAACCCTTTTCTAACAAAGTTTCCATTCTTAGTTAAAACTAGCTTATCAGAATCAAAGGCCAGTTTAACTCTGACTTTGTTAAGCAATGCACCAGAAATTAAGTTTCTTCGTACATTAAGAACAAATAAAACATTTTCTAATGCCAACACTTTTCCAGAAGTGAGTTTGAGAGTGAACTTCCCAACTCCTTACACAAGAACTTTTTTAGAGTTACCCATGTATACGAATTCACCATCAATATCATCATTCAAATCCTTGAACAGGTCCTTGTTAGTGCAGATATGGCTTGTAGCTCCTGTGTCAACGATCCACTCGACCAAATTTCCAGCAAGGTTGACTTCGGACACCATAGCAATAATGACCTCCTCGTCATTACCAACTTCAACTATATTAGCTTGAGGCTTACCAAAACTCTTCTGGTCACCCCGTTGGTAACTTGTCTGGTTTCCTTTCTTGAACTTTAGTTTTTATCCTTGGCCTTTCTTCTCATAGTTGATTCTAGCTTGACAATTGGCAGCAGGATGGCCTGGCTTATGACACCACCAACAGTCACCATTAATCCTTTTGCGGTTAAACTAACCCTGCTTATTGTTCAAAGGCATGTTTTGTCTATCATTCGTCTTGAAGTTATTAGCATTTCTATGTTCTACCACATGAGCCTTAACAGTAGGGACAAGGGTGAGTGTTTTGGTTTTATCTTGTATACGGTTGACATCCTTAATCTTTATATGTCCTATCAACTTCTAAAGATTTATGCTTTTCTTCTTATGTCTTAACTGGTTTTTGTACTCATTCCATGAGGCAGGTAGTTTCTTAATAAGGGCGTTAGCTTGAAACAACTCACACATGTTCACACCCTCAGCAAGGATTTGAGTAACTAGATTTTTATACTCATGTTGTTAGTCTATAATAGGCTTATCATCAACAACAATAAATTTTAACCACCTAGCAATAACATATTTTTTAGTACCGGCATCATCTGTCCCATATTTCACTTCTAAAGCATCCCAAATTTTCTTAGCAGTTTTGTACTTAGAGTAGATATCAAACAAAGGGTTGATTATATGGTTGAGTAACACTCCCCTAACGGTACAGTTATCCTTGGTAGTCTTAGGGTTAGTATTATCACTAGGAATGTTTTGAAGCAGTACATAATCCATTTCGTATTGTTGAAAGTAAAACAAAATTTTCTCAGACCATCATTTAAAATTTCTCCCATCTAGAGGCTCTAATCTAGTTAGATCAGGTAAATTTTTGGGGCTACGGTGATATGAGTTGAACCTATATAGGGAATAGTAAATACAGGACCTACGTTGATTTCATTTATAGACAACATATTAAATCCAAAAGTAGAAATGTCTCACACGAAATAATCAAACAATACGAAAAAAACAACACTGTAATCCGACTTTAACCAAGTTAAATACACAGCAACAAAATCGCAGTAATTTCCAACAAATGATAGCAACATAATAATTTTCCAACTTAGATTGTTAGTGAAAGTAGCAATAATAATTAAAATAGAACGACTTATCTGAAATGTAAGGCATCGTGAAAAATCACTGCCCTAAGTTAGAAATTCCCCCTCTACGATGCAGTAGGACAATGGGATCTAACCCTAAGGTTAACACCTTTTTCACCAACTTCAGTGCGCTCCAAAGGGTAGAGTAGGAACTGTCTCTGAAATTAAAGGAAAGTAGATAAATGTAGAATTTGTGTGTAAGACAAAATACGTGTGTAAGGTATTTGTATGTAAAGGAAAATGCTTGAGTTGAATGGAGCAAATCAAGATGCGTGAGAGAAGAAAAAAGAGAAAATGAGTAGTATTCAACAGTCTCTTTTTGCGTAGATACATGACTCCTATATATAACAGAAACAATATATACGTTGGAAAGAGGAGAAATGAACATTGGAGCATAATAGTGGCTAAATATTATAATGTTAAAGGATAATAATGAGCTTGACAACCGTAGGTCCAAGTTATGGACCAATAACACCAACAGTTATGACAAGCAAGGATTCCCCATAAAGCAAGGAGTGTTAACCCCTAGCCATATACGCCTCTTACTTCAGCAAGGTAAGTTTAACATTTTTCTATTGATATCCATAAAAGTTATCATAGTTTATCATAGTTTATACATGATAATTGAAAGCAAAGTTTAAAAATTTTCTATTACTAGCCATAAAATTTATCATAGTTTATATTGTTAAATCCAAAGCTTTTTGTTTGATGAGATGCAAAGACTTATTTTCCTTTTTATTCTGCACAGGAACCCCTTGCTTCTATGGTATGGAAGGCATAATGGAGAGCATAGAAGGAAGTCTGATCGTGGATGTATTGTTAGCCTGAAAGCTTCTATTTTGAACTTGGAAATTGTGAAGAAGACTGAAAATGATCTGCCTAGATTGACTAACATAGAGAAGCTAAGAATGAGAGGTCCGAAGAGGGCATCCAAGATCCACAAACTCTTCAATCTCTTGAAGGAGGATGATGTTCGGAAATATGTAACACCTACTGAAGGTCTTTCACAACTAAATCAGGTACCATTTCAATTTATACTGGCCATAATCATTTTTCTGTAAACTGAGAATGATTGTAGGGATAGAGGTTAGTACTAGTTGTTGTGATAATGTTAAAATATGTTTATGTTTTTTATACAATATTGATAATCTTTTGCTTAGGGTTTTTATTTGTAGGGGAGAAGGTTAGTAAAGCTCATAAAATTCAGAGGTTGGTGACTTCTTTGACCCTACAAAGGAAGCGAACAAGAATAGTTGATAAAAAGAAGAGAATTGCCAAGGCCAAGGCAGAGGCCGCTGAGTACCAGAAGCTCCTTGCAACAAGATTGAAGGAACAGAGACAGTGTCACAGTCAGAGCTTAGTCAAGAAAAGGTCCAGGCTTTGCTGCTTCTAAACCCTCTGTTACAGCTTAGGTCAATGATAATCTCTATCCAATTGAATTTTGTAGCAAGTTGTATTTGATGGCGTTGTGTTAAAAAGTATATTGAGTTGAGCATTTCCATTGTTTACCTTGGCCCCGAGTTTGTCTTTATGTCTCTCATGAAGCGTTGGGTTATTGAGCTAAATGCCAACAATACTTTGGGACGAGAATCTTTGTTACATGTTATCTAAATTCGTAAATTGAGGAGTAACTTTGGGAATCACTTGGATTTATGCATTATGGATTTTTGGATTTATGCATTATGGATTTTTAGTTGTAGTTTTCTTGCAATATGACTTAATATATTGGAATTAGATTGTGATCCTAATGTCATGTTTGATTGGGGATTTATAATCGAATAGAATAAAATGTAATATTATTTCATCGTTTGAGATAAGGTTTTATAATGGAATGAGATGGAAGAAGAGGGTTTCATATGACATCTCATTCCATCCTAAATAGTAAAAATGAAAAACTTCTGATATGAGGGGTTTAAGATGGAATGTAAAATGATAAATAATTTTATACTATATTACATTATAAACCCTTCACCCACACAACATTTCACTATATTATATTGTGAACCATTCCATCCCTCCCAAATAATAATTTTCTAATATTACATCCATTAACGTTTCATTTCATTATAAATAATTCCATTCCATTCTATTCTATTAAAAACTTTAATTCAAACCAAATATGGCCTAAGGACAAACCATGTTAAATAGATCCCAGTCCCTCGTTCGACTCGGAAAAGTTCCTCAAAAGACCAAATATAGACGACGTAGGAAGAGTGACGAAATAATACCTTAAGGCTATGATAATATCCTAGCCATCATACCCTAGACAAGGCTGCGCACATGATTAATAATGTTTAAGTGGGTGTAACTCTTTTTGTAAATCATATTTTAAATTGAATATTCCAAATTTATTGTATATAGGTTGAACCCTTTTAAGTCTGGTAAGATATTATAAGTAATATTTTAATAAATAAAACTAAAAATAATAAATGAATGATTAATTAATTTTTATGTTAATGTAGATAGATTCAATCTATATGGCACTTCTTGTCAATAAATAATAATTAAAGTTAACCAAATTGACCTTTATTTTTATTTATAATAAATTAAAAATGTCATTTAATTAATATATTTTATACTTTTTGTTAGTATTGTAAATTAAATAAACATCTAGTGTGTTAATATAATTCACCTTTATATTTTTGTATAGCTTTTATCTCCATGTTGCTAATTAGTATTAACCTGGAATTCGAGTGTGTCAAGGAGGAATTATCCTAAAATTTGTACTTGACTTCTTATTAGCGATGTAAGTGAGTTTAGAAAAACTTGGAAGATGAAATTCTAAACTACCGAAGTACCAAAATATGTGGGAAAGAGAGATGGATTGATTCAAGCAAAAAGAAAAATGCAAGCTACAAAGGAAAGTTGGAGTAAAAATGAATACATAATGTAAAGAGAGCTATAAAATAGTAGTAAAGTGTATTTGGAGTTGTTTTCCTTTTAAAGATTGTCTATAAATTATGTTTTTGTATACGATGTCTGTCCTCTTTATTGTCCGAGTGTTGATGAATTTATAATCCTCCCATCCTTAACCAATTTTTGTCATAATTGCCCACTTTCTTACATTTTAGCTAACCACATAATACTATCTCCTTAACTTTTGTATCCTAGAATTCAATCTAAAGTAACTTTTAGCCTATTTAGCTATATTTTTGTTAACTACATCCCACCATTTGATTGAATGAATTTTTAGGCTAAATGGGCTAATTTATTTTACACTATTAAAAAATGACTCCCCCTAACCCTCAACATATATAACAAACCAAACATATGGTATAGAAATTAACGTAATCATCTATAAGTTGGACTATGAATTCCATTCTAATAGTTTTACAGATTCCTTATTTATTTTTTTAGTTGGCTAAGTAATATTACCTTTGAGGATTCTCCTAAATCCTAAATAATCTTTTACATATAAGAAATATTAGATCCAACGATTATAATAATATCTTTCAAATTTGAAATCCTAGGCTGTTACCTTAAGATTTGACCCTTTTTCATTATAAAATGTCCTCATTACTTCTTCACTTTCCACCTAAGCTCTTAAAAATTTTATATCCTCTTTTTTTACTTTAATACTTTCTTCTTATAACTTTTATGATCATGGCTTCTTCCCACCATATTTCATCCTCCTCTTTAACAAACTCTAGTAAACTTAATGCCACCGATGTATGTTATTGATTTTGGTACTTACCTAGAAAATCCCTTTGATTTCTTATAACTTTACTTCTTTTTGCTAACTTTTAAGCTTGAAGTAGTTTCTATTCCATCTGAGCTTTTTTGTACTTCATAAAGACTAGGTAAAGAGTTCCTAAACTCTTAATTTTCTTTTTAAACCATTAACTCTTGACATTTGAATTTTTATTTTAGCATTGTAGAAGGCTTTCTTCATTTCGACCATAAAAACAGTGTAGGACTCCTCCATCTATTAATTCCTTTCACCCATCACTCCTCTATTTAGAAGTCAAAATTTTTTTAGAATTCACTTTGTTTCAGGCTCCCAAACCCTTAAAACCATAGCCTAAAAATGTATATCAATAGGCTAAATGTGTAACATCCCGTTTCCAGAGAACGGGTCGGACCAGAGAAACGGGTCCAGGTGTGGTAAATTACCACACCTCA
>JAOTAY010000006.1:8383378-8418949 GCA_025629805.1 Erythroxylum baracoense
CACACCGACTTTTGCTAAGTGTTTAGTGAAGTGTTAAGTGATGTGACACGCCACCCTCGCGGGGCACGAATTCGGGTCTCACTGTCGATATCGGGTTCGGGTCCGGCGGGAGTTGGGGTGTTACAAAATGGGTAGATAGTTTATATAAGTTGTATCATTCAGTTTGGAAGAGATAGGGCCTTATGCAACTAATAGCCTGATTGATATATTTTTCCATACCAATATTAAAATTTACCGTAAGTATACAAAGTAGCTGTAGCTAGCACAGATAAGTATAGGTGGATCCTTTGAAGACTGTAAATACTAGTAATAACCCTTTTTCTATTATCCAACCTAGAATTTTGATTTTAACTTTGAATTGAAAATGAAGCTAAGCAAATAAACTAAATTAAGATTAAACAATTATTAGCCCAAGACAAGTAAAATATGAAGAAAATTTAATATAATCCAGAGGATTTATGTAGGCCTATCTCTAGGTTTACATGCAACTCCTTTCAATTATGGTATATCTATTCATACAAGGGGATTTATCAATCTCAATCATATGGACATATTAGAACAAGAGTAAAACACATAATTGAATTGCAATAAATCATCAATATAATTGCTTTGAATAAAAGATTAAAGCATATTTTTATCTCAAACTAGGGTTCATCACACTTAGACACTAAAAAAATTTAGTTAATAATCATAAAAAATGAAGTCAAAGATAAACATGAAGAAAAACTAATAGAGAGTAATTCTAAATCTCCTTTTTTCTTCTTTTGAATCTTCTTACAAGTTTGGACTTGATCTAGCTATCTATTAGATCTCTTGATGTATTATTTGTGCTTTCCTCGTCCTTTGATCAAAATCGTCACCTCTTTACGTGTCTTATGTCTGAAAAATGCTGCAAAACTTGGCTTTACCCTCTACTCGCATCCTATTATAATAAAATTTAGGATTTCTGGGATATACGCAGTCACTTACATGGGCATGTGAGAGACTTGTATAATAAAAAACATCTGAATTCACCATTTCACATGGGTATAGAGATTTACATGGGAAACATACACTACCATATATATCAAGATACATTGGTTTGTAACTCCATATGACCAAAAATCAATTTCTTCAATCTTCACATATTTATAGAGACTTGTAGCGTCTTTATACACAGTCATGTAGGTCCTTAATTGCTATAAATCTTCATCCCATGCTATGATTTCATCCGAATTCTTCTTTTTTTAATGTCTATGAAGGAAATTATGACCTATAAATGCACTTAAAACAAATTAAGTACCAAATATACAATAAAAATTATAAAATGTCAAGCAAAACATGTTAAATATGGGTGCATAATTATGGTTAAATATGCATCTATCATAGCCCTTCTCAGGAATTCAATAGAGTGTCAACCCAACCTTATGTGTACGATTATAAAATTATGGATTTATTCATGCAACTCCTTTATAATCTCTTTTGGTCATATTTCTAGTTATTGAAATATGTTTTCTTTTTAAACAGGCTGCTTGTAATCGGGGAAAATTTTGTTTACTTAACTAAAGATACTCTTAGTTTAAAATCTGGTACATTTAAATGTTCATCTTATTTTGGGTTGATAAAAATTTATGCTTCCTTAAGAAAACATGTTTTTAAAGAAGAACATGTCAAATTTATTTGGGTTCTGATAAAACGATATATCTTTTGTCCTATTAGTAAAAAAACCTATTTGGATTTCCTTCATTTCTGTAAAATGGTGGCTTATTATTATTTTTTAAACAGTGGCTTATGTTAGGTTCTTTGCTTTAGGCTTTGTTTTCTTATGTTTTTTATAGGAATTTAAAGATATGACTCTCTAGTCTCCCTTTGCAATGACTTGATCTCTGTGTGTGGTTTGTTGAACTTCAAACTTTTTCCTATTTCTTTAAACTTAGGGGAAAAGAAGGTCTTCCTTCTTCTAACCCTAGATTTGCTATTCTTTTTGGTCTTCATCTATTTATCAGTTTCTATAGTAAATATCTTAAGGACATATGTAGTACTCTGCTTTCTCTAAAGTCTAGGTCTATGAATCAATTAAATCCTTTTGAAGTCTAGGTCTATAGATCAATTAAATCCTTTTGAAGACTTCTCTGGAAGGCCTTATTGGTTAAGAATTTTCAAGACTTTTGAATCCTTTTGCTTAACCATTTACTAAAAACTTTTTCTCATCTATACAAATCCTAAAGTTTTGAAATATAGCTTATTTACCTTTGGAGTACGCAATTCAACCTTTCTCTAGGAATTCCTTTAGCTGTATATTTTTTGGACTACCTAATAGGAGTTTCTTTCGAGGTGAATGCTATTAATAATAAATTTCTCCGAAATTTATGCAGAAGCTTACCACTCATGGTGGTTAAAAAGCTTTCAGAGTTTAGTACCTCGTCTCAATTTTGTAATTCTTATGGGTATTCCCTTTAATCTGCATATTTTTGGCTCCTTAAAATTTTCCTAACTTCAATTATTACATATTTTGAAATCTTGAATGCTAAGAGCAAAGAAGAGAGCCAAACTTCCTGTTAGAAAGAAATATCTCCAAATCCTCTCCCTAAACAAAAACTCAAGGTGAAGTCTCCAGCAACTTCTTGTTCTAAGAAAGTTAAGACTACAGTCTCTAAAGGTTCTGTTACGAAGTGCACTCGTTCCTCCTCTAAATTTCTCAAAGAAACTATGATCACCAAGCCTGTAACTGAAGATACTATTCCTTTATAACAGACTTCCTCTACACTTGAAAATGTTGTTGAGCAAGTTAACGATGATATGAAACTCCTTTTTATGGCTTTTTTTTTTCTTTTCACTATGAATTTCCACTATTTTACCTCATTTTTTACAGATGAAACAATGTCAGACCTCCATACTCCTTCTTTTCCTCTAGAACTAGAGTTTGAAAAAACCAAGGCTTCCCTTGATCTGAAGGTCACTAAGGTTGCTTCGTTGGGGGTATAAAAATAATTCCTTACATATTGATATGCTAGCTTGCTAACAAATTCTTTTATTTCTTGTAAGCAAAAGATGTTTGGTTTACAATGATGACTTCAGAAGAATTCTTTGACATGAGTTTCCTAGATCTCTCTCTTAACCCTCCTTTCAGTACCATACCAATAATCAACTTTAAAGAACTATCAAGAGTCAAAGGTCGTTGAGACTCACTATACAGTAGGAGTTGCAATTCATGAATAAAATTTAGCATATTTCTTTTTTGTCTATACTATCATATGTTGGTTTTATAACTCAACCATCTTCTATTGAGGGACTTATTAATAAAGCTAAAAAATTCTTCGCTTCCTTTGAAAAATCTTGCCATAATCAGGTCCTGTACTTTAAAAAACCGAGTCTTTTATTTCAATGTTGAATGGACTATAAAGCAAAGGAGACTAAAGGCAAGAATTTCTAGAAAAAAATTCAAGAACTAAAAAATGAATTTGATTCTTTAGAAAATGAAGCTGTTGAGCATGAACAAGCTATCAAGTTGATTAAAGAAAAACAAGAAGCCCTTAAACAAGATGGACACAGGTTTAATCAGGAGTTTTATGAAGTCAAACAGAGAGTTGTGAAATTAGGGAAGTCATTAGTGTTGCAAAAAGACAAAGTTAGCTTTTGGAAATGATAAGTCTATTAAGCTTAAGGAAGATCATGTGTTATGTATTAACTAACTGGGCGAAATTTAGTCCTTTGACTTAGACCAAATGTGAACTTCCATATTTTGTTAACTTTTGGGTAGTTTTAAGTGGATCTTTGGACTTTTATTTCTAAATGTTAATCTTGAACTAATATTATTTTATTTTAAGAACTCACTCTCGTTCCTTTATCCTCATCCTAAAAAAAAAGCTATGTATATAAGGTTTTAAATACTTTATATTGATAAAATGCCTATGGGATTCACTTTCTAAACTAGATAACCAATAGGCATTACCACTAAAAACTCTATAAATTCTAAATGGCCCTTTCCAATTTGGAGACTTAACCCATTCTCCGTCTTTTATCCTAAGTGGTAGGATTAACTTCCACACTAGATCCCTTTCCTAGAATTCTTGCTTGTGAATTCTTTTATCTTTGAATTTTGCCACATTTTTCTTTTGAATAATCATATTATTTAAAAGCCAAATATCGCACTTTATTTAAGTTCTCTAATTCCATTAACATCCCTTATAAAAACTTAGAAGTTTCTAAAGTAATTTTTTTGGCTACTCTCAAGGATTGAACCACTACTTCGATAGGAAGAATGACATTGTGTCTATAGGTTAAGGTAAAAGGGTTAAGTCTTGTACTGGTGCATTTAGAAGTATAATATACTTATAATGTTTTAGATAGAATCCTGTGCCATTCTCTAGGATTCTCCTCTAACATTTTCTACAAAACCTCAATAATTATTTTATTTGATGCTTTGGCTTGACCATTACCTTGAGCATAATATGGAATCAAATCTCTAACTTTATAGCCTATAAACATGGTTCCTTGATCACTTGTTATCAATTGAGGGATTCCAAATTGACGAATAATTTGTTTCTTGATGGATTTAAATACATATGTTTGATCAACCTTCTTCAAAGGTTGAGCTACCACTCATTTAGTAAATTCATATGTGGCTAACAAAATAAAACTATGGTATTTTAAGGACGGTGGATATAGCTTCCCAGTAAGGTCAATGGCCTATCCTCTAAATGCCCATAGTTTAACTATATAATGAAACTCAAATGCATGAATTTGTTTAATTCTTCCATATTTTGACATTGTTTATAGTCTCTAGCTATGATATACAATCTTTCAAGATGATTGGCCAATAGTATCCTTGTTGATGTATAAGCCATCTCATCTTTATTCAAGATTGATGTGCTCTACATATCCCTTTATAAACTTGTCTCATTACTAATAATGCCTTAGGAATCCAATATATCTCAAAAGGAGTACATCATTTCCTTAACGAAACATAATTCCTTTAATTAACACAAAATGAAGTGCTCATTGCTCAAGTTTAAAAGGCACTTTAAAAAATCCTTAATTTCCACACTATAATAATGGGAAACTTTATTATCAATGTTAAAAACTTCTAATGAAATTTCCCTCTTATAAAAAGATGGGTGGGACCTTTATTATACCACAATACACTTATAGACTAAATCTTTGGACATTTTCAACTCAAATTCTATCTGTGAAAGTTCATCTACCTCATAATTTTCACCTCGCTGAATATATTGAAATTAATATTACTAAAGGGCTCTAGCAATTGGATAGCAACAATATAATAAAGTCATAAAATTAAACTCATTCACTTATATTCCCCTGACACTTGACAAAACATTAGTTATAAATCACCTTTGATTATGACCTTTTTAGCTTTAAGATTAACTGGAAGTTTTAGTCTAACTACTAAGTCTTTGTATTTTGCTTGATTATTAGTCCATGGGAAGTTCATTTTTAAGGAGAGAAGAGTTTTGGTCCCATCTTGCATGATAATGATTACTCTAACACAGGATGACTTCTCTATTCTAGATCCATCAAATTTCAATTCCTACGGCTTCTTTCTCACAATTGTGAACTAAATGTTCCACATCCTCTTGTATCTTAATTGAGGGATGGCTTACTAAAAAGTTGGCTAATGCTTAACCTTTTACAGATTTCTGAGGGTAATATATCAAGTTGAAATATGTAAGAGTCATAAACTATTTCCTAATATTTCCTAAGAGGTTGGCTTATTCAGTATGTATTTCATTAAACCATATAAACTTTATTTTACAATAAGTAATGCCTTAATTTTGAACAAGAAAAATATAATGTCAAGCACAACTTAACGATGGGTAAATACTTATTTTCTATTAGTTTAAGAATTCTATTCAAATAATAAATATCTTGCTTATGGCCAACCTTATTATTCTGAGCCAATAGATATCCAATCGATTCTTCTATACAAGAAATATACAACTTTAACGAAATTTTATTTCTAGGGTAATTTTTACTAAAGGTTTAGTTAGGTATTCTTTGATGCTATTGAAGGCCACATGATGCTTTTCGTCCTAACAGAATTCTTCAACCTATTAAGTTTAAATTTTTTTATTTTACGTACCAAATTAGCAATGAATCTTCTCACGTAGTTTACCTGGCCTAGAAACCTTTAAAGCTCCTTATTCTTAGGTTGTTTCACTTTGAGAATGACTTTTACTTTATTTTTATCTAATTTAATTCCTCTATTATGAATGAAAAACCCTAAGAAGTTCTCTGCTTTCATTTCAGAAACATATTTATGGGATTCAACTTTAATTTGTGCCTTCTCATTATATGAAAAGCTTCTTACAAATCCAAGATATGATTTGTACTCTTTTTGACTTCACAACAATATCATCTATGTAAACATTATGCCCTATCAAATAATGGAAAATGGCATTGATGGCCCTCTGGTAGGTGGCTCTTGTATTCTTTAAATTGAAAAGCATTACAACCCACTTAAATGTTCCTATTTTAGCATGGACATCTAAAAGCTATTTTAGAAATATTATTTTTTCTTATAACTAGGAAAACATTCCAAAAAAGAGAATAAAGAATAACCAATCATCACATCTATTAAAGCATCTACAATCGACATCATATATAAATACTTAGGGATAACTGCATTTAAATATCTAAAGTCTACATAAATTCTTATTTTTTCTCATTCTTCTTGAGTACACGCACAATGTTAGCCAACTACTCAGTATATCTAGATGGTCTAATAGAATCTACCTCATATAATTTTTCAATTTTTTTTACTAAGCTTAACTTCTTTATAACACTGTTTAAGCAATTGATGGTAAGGGCAAAATCTGGTTATATTGGAAGTTTGTGATCTACCAATGTTCTACTCAATCTTAGCATTTCAATATAGTCCTAAGTGAAACATTCTTCAAATTCTTTCAAAATTTTCACTAGTTTTAACTTTATAAGACTTCGCAAAATTCTCTTGAATGCCCATATTCACTTCATCTAATGATTCTTGGTTCTAGCTCCCACAATCATCAAACTTCTCAAGAGTAGATTGCAACTTTTGGACACCACCATCACTAATTTGCAGTTCCTCTTCTTCTTCAAAAACCATTTTTGTGTTACCATATTTATTTATTTCTTCAAAATTCTACAAAATTTATTGCATTCGATATTTGATCACTATAGTTGCAGTTAATGCTCTTTCTTTTTGTGAGAATTCACTTACAGGTTCCTCTATAATAGGAACATTTATTAGCCTAAGAACATACATGATGGCAGTTATTTTTATAAATATTGCTACCTTTTTTTCATCTTTTCTTTTCCTTTCTTACAATAAGAAGACTTTTAAATTTATACAGGCTTTATATGATCTCTATAGAATTTTGCTTCCATTATGTCAACTTTAGCATCGAATGGCTACAAATTGACCTAAGAAATTTTTACTTCATCTCATTTCAATAAAAGTAAAAGCTAATGAATAGATTATGGAATGAAATAATTAGAGTTGATCCAATCACTCCCTAACAAGGCTTGTGGTTGGTTTGGTTGTCAAAAATAAAGAAAGCTATTAACAAAGTCTTTCCTCCTATTGTAATATTTATAGGAAGAATTCCCTATGCTTTAATATTTTCAACATTGAATGCAAGAACATATACTTCAGTTGGGATCAAGTTTCACCAACTTTGCCTAAAACTATCATCATTTTAGTTGGTATACTATTTATTACAGACCCTTTATCGACCAAAACTCTTAAAGTTGGTCTTTGTTGAACTAAAGGAGGTTCCAATTAATGTTTTGTTGATAACAAAACACAATTACTATTAATGTGTTTATTATTTTGATGAAAAGTAATATTAGAAGAAAATAAAACCATAAACTTAAAAAGATAGTATAAGAAGTTGATAAAGAAAAGTTAAAGTTTGCCATTGATGAAAGAAAGATCAAAATAAGAACAAAAGACAATCAAGGCTAATTAAGGTAATTTCAAATTTTATATTATAATTTTTTAGCTCACCTTGTTAATTTCATGATCTAAAAGGCTCACTGATAAGATGTTATCTTTCTATATTATTTGATATTATCTCATTTGTTTTAGATTTATTTTGATGCTTAAATATGGAAATTAATATTTTTGATTTAGGAGATGAAAAGTGGAGATTGCACTGAATTAAGACTCTATTGATGATAATGACAAATCTTGGATAAAGCGATGAGATTGCTGCAGTGGATAAGGTTGATCACTTGAAGAGTTGAAGTTTAACTGGGAAACTTCCTCTTATCCTTATCATGTAGGAGTTTGATTTTGAATTCATTTTAGATAGACATCTTTACAAGTTAGAGTTAGATTAGGATTAGATTAGAACAACTTATAAAAGGGACGTTTCTCATAACAGAAAGAGGTTCTCTCTTCTTACATTTTTAGCAATTATTTGTCTTTCTTTTATTTTTGTTATTGGAGTGAAAGCCATGTGTGGCTAAACTCAGTTATCCTGATTCAAGGGGATTTAACACTCTAATTGTAACCTTATGAGGTTTTGTGTTCTAAACCTTTAATTCACGTTTTAATTCAAGTATTTCTTATTTTGAGTTCTCATATTTCATGAATGATTAATATTTGATTAATCTGACAATTTAATTTAATAGTGGTTATCCTATCATTATCCAAGAATTTAATGATTCGTAATTATCATAAAGGATTGGTACAAGTAGCAAATTGGTTATTTATGAATTCCCATATTTAACTTATGATAAACAAGAAAACTAAATTGAATAGTTACAGCTACCTCGATTATTTAATTTAGGGTTTAGTCTTTTTCGCGAAGCTTATTGCTATCATTTATTTGATATGTAATGCTATCACACCCAGTCAATGGATGATAAGTTTTAGTTTGGATGTTGAGTTTGAACTAATTAATTTAGGAAAATTTGAGACTTATTATGGCTATCCTAATATGTTTCGGACTAACTGCTTGAATCGTGAAAATATTATTTTTAGACCAATGATCAATGTTACAATTAGATGAGATCTTTCCCTTGAATTGGAGTTTGGTAATCTTGACTTTCATATTTTTTAAATTCAGTTGATTTAATTTGTTTTCGAATTAATTTTAGTTAATTAGTTATTTAATCAAAAAAAACCCCATTTACTTTTATTGATTGAAATTAAAAAGTTAGTGTTTAGTTCTCCAGGGATTCAACTAAGTTCCACGACTACTACAAAGTTTGGAGAATCAAAATTATTTTAGGGGCTTCGACAACCCAACCGCTTACGATGCATAATCATTCATCTTAATTCATTACATAGGTCTTTATATTCATCAAGAGGCATTAAAATTTTTGATTTTAATAGAAATGCCTCTTTATCTTTCAAATAATCTTTAGAGAATATTTTGGGAAGTGTTTTAATCATATTTGGATTAAACAAATTATTTTTGAGCATTTGAAGTTGTTAAAAAACCATGTACTATGAGTTTGTAGTACATTGGTTAATGTATTGGTCAACTAATATTAGTGAATTTGATGTTGTAAATACATACTGGTCGACTAGTATAATGCACTATATATAGTTGTTGTAATGGCTAAGTTTTAGCATGAACGACTATTTTGGATCCCAAAACACTATAAATAGGTGTTTTCTCATTAGTTTTAGCAACAAGAAGCTCTTGGATATTGTATACACACATTTATAAAAGTTCTTCAATCATGTGGGCACCATTTTGTCATATTTATGTGAGTGAGCTATTGTGGAATTATCAAGTGAATAAGTGAGGTATTTTTTAGTTGTAATACTTTGTTGGGTTATTGAATATTGTACTTGGGGGTGATCCAAGTGGTAATAAGGTTCCTCTTAACCTTAGAACAAGATTGTAACAAGGTTTCCTCTTTACCTAAAAAGATTGTATAAAAGTTATTCTCTACCTTGAAAAAAGAATTATAGTGAAATCTAAGAAGGGACTTGAGAGTGGATGTAGGCAAGAGTTATTTTCCAAACCACTATAAATTGATTTATGTTCTCTCCTTCTTATATTTTTAAATTATTGTTCAATTGGTTGAATAAATTATATTAACTAATTTCCTCATACTTATTTATATTGATTATTATTATTTGAGTATATTGTTTACAAAAAACATTAAATTTTGTAAACACCTAATTCAACCGCCTTTGGTGCCATTAAGGATTAACAATCTTCTATTGATATTGACCTTAATATATAGAGGTATTATATGTTGTGTCATAAACTCAGCTTCCAATACCACCTTTTCTAGAATTCCTAGTCTTGTTGCCAATATTGACACCCCACACTCTTTTTTCTCAAGAGGGGTTTCGACCTTCTTTACACTAGATTTTTTCAAAAGAAGCCCAAAGTTTTATAGAAATAATAGTACATAGAACTTGAATATGAATCTCCCCAATACTAATAAATTCATTAGAATCCTCATCCTAACTCTCAAAGCAAACTGATTCTTGCAAAATCTAAGGTGCTCTTTTATTTTGTCTCAATTTTTATTGTTAATTTTTACCCTCGCCTTTTTATTGTTAGGATCCTTTGTGTTTTCTTAAGAGAAAATGAGTTTCACACGAGATGACTTTCTTGAAGTTGGCTTTTGCTCCTCCAACAATGTAGGCTTATTTTTCTCAAACTTGGTAAAGCATCTTTATCGCTAAAGATGTATTTTTTGAGTTAGAGTTAAGGGTATTGGATTCTTGGGATGTCTTACTTGCTACCAATGTTAGGATGGTAGCACCTATGGTTGCACTACAAACCTAGTCTGTCTACATTGAGAAATCAAATTTCTAGGTTTATATCTTTGCCCATAAAATTGGTTGAATTCTGCTTGGTGATTTTTCCTTAAAATTTATACCTTATATTGAATTTTAGGAATTTATTCCTTCATTCCTAAGGTTGGTATTATAATTCGGAACAAAAACACCTATTTTTGAATTCAATGCTAATGCTAAACGCTAAATCTTCAACTTCTTTTTGACATCTAATAATAGGAGTAAGTTTAATTTAGTGGAATTAATAGTTGCCACTGGTGGGAACAACTCTTCATATATCAGTATGGTCTGGTCAACTCATGAACAACAAAATTTCCTTATTGATCATGTATTAAACCACTTTCTTAAATCCCCAATATGGATTTGTCAAGTGGCCCCAAGTATTGTGATATTTGCAATAGTCACTACTTTTGATTTCTTTTTTCATACGAATTCTAAGCTTTAAAGGTAAGGTGATTAATTTTTCTTGCAACAAATAATCAATGATCTCCTCTATTTTGGAGGTGCGAAAGGTGTAATGAACTTGAGTAGATCGGGCCTACATTTTCTTTTTGACTTCCAGGGATTTAGTCTAAAAAAGGGGCAAATTTACTTTTAAGGGATAACGTTATTACCGAATCGTAAGAATTTGTCTTGGTGACATAAGTTCCTACTAAATTCTTCTTGTAGTGACCTTCTTTCTTAAGGATTTCTTCATGTTTGCAAATTTTTGCTACCTATTCTTAGAAATCCCAAAATTCCTTGCCTTAGAATTTCTTCCATATTTCAATGTCTAGCCCTTTTTGAGCTAATTTCACATATTTGATTTCTAAAACCGTGATTCGAACATCAACTTTTCATTTTCTTAAAACAAGTGATGAATATGTCAACATTCTCATCACTGTTCTGAGTGACCTTTAACAACTCAGCTATGGTAACTTTGGGTAATCCTAAAAAATTGAGTATGAAACAATCTTTCCATGTCAAACCAGGAAAAAATATAATTCCTGTGCCACAAATAAAACCAAGAAAAGAAAGTTCTTGTTAATAAATTTGGGAACAACTTGAGCTTAAAGTAGTTAAAGTTAGCTAATTCTCCACAATGTATGGTGAATTTGGTAATGTGCTTAATGGATTGACCATATTCACTAGAAAATAAGTTGAATTTGGTCATTAGGTAGCCATAAGGATAAGGATTCTTATAATCAATCTATTTTAAATAAGGTTATGAAATTCTAGATAAGCAATTTATCTTCAACTAGGCCCGTACAATTCCTAAATAACTTATCTGATAGCTTTCAGATCAACTTGTAATCTCATTTATAATGGGGAATAATGATATTGCAATTTACAGCTGCAATGCCCCAAAACTGTATTGTAGTCCATTAGCTTCATCCTCCCCACCAAATCTCTATCTACTAGAAATTTGAGTCTTGAATGAATTTTGGTTATTACCAAGATTAACGCGAGGAAGCACCATAAAGACATCGTCTATTTTAGACAGAGGGATGTATCTTTCATCTATAAAGGAAGTAGTTGGAAGGCAACTATATTCTTCGACTTTCATTGCATTAGGAACAGGATGCCCCCTAAGTCCTTTAGAGATCTTGCATTGCTAAAGTAGGCAAAGTAGGAAAATTCTACCTAGTAAATTATATCAAAGCAGTAGACAAATTGTTAACCTTTTTGTCAATATTTTGACTACGTAGACCATGGAATCAATTATGGAATTTCATTTATATAAGCAACATTATTCCGTTGTAGTGATTTTAGATTCTCACTAGTAGGAAAGTTAGCTAAAGGCAAGGTTACCTTCTTAAGATTTTCCCCCATTTGGGATATAACGCAATCATTCCCTACAGTTCTTCTTCCAGGGTTAAAGGCAAGGTGATTTCTTTTCGATTATGTATTCATGGAATTATGGTCCCATACAGTGCGTCAAATTATTTGTATTAACCTAGAATTCAGGCATGTCAAAGAGGAATTCTCTCAAAATTTGTACTTGACTTCTTATCGACAATATAAGTGGGCTTTAGAAAACTTAAAATATATAATTCTAAATTACCAAAATACCTAAATGTGTGGGAAAGAGAGATAATTTGATTTAAGAAAAAAGGAAAATTCGAGCTACAAAGGAAATTTGGAATAAAATGAATAAATAATGTAAAAAGCAAGAAAAGTTGTAGCAAAGTGTGTTTGAAGTTGTTTTCCTTTTGAAGGTTGTCTAAAGATTGTGTTTTTTTATATGGTGTTCGTCCTCTTCATTGTCTAAGTGCTGGTGAATTCATAATCTTCTCATCCTTAGTCAATTTTTGCTATAACTATCAACTTTTCTACATTTTAGCTAAGTACCTCTCACTACCTCATTAACTTCCATATCCTAAAATTAAACCTTAAGTAACTTATTAACTACCAGCTTACTTAGTCATGTTTTTATTAACTACCTCCCACTATTTTCTCAACTTCCATATTCTAGACTTCCATGAATTAATCACATTTTGTCTCACAGCCCTATTTTTTTGTTATCCATGAATTCTTTAGTTAAAAATTTATTAAGCTTACATCTCTAAGCCAACTTCATTTGACTGAATAGTCGTTTGGCCCAATGGACTAATTTATTTTAAGCTATCAATAATTAGTTTTTAATAACCATTTCTTGTTAATTAATGAACTCAAACAATATTTTTGTTTTAAATAATTACAGATCAAAGAAAGAAAGGGTAAGTGATGGATAATAAACAAATTTAGGGAGAAGAGATATAGCATCGAATATGGAGAGAAAATGTTATTCTGCACTCAATCTTCTAGCTTATTGTTTATAGGAAGAAATAAAAAAGTTGATATTAAATTAAAATGTCGATCTAACTTGGACAAACAAAGAATAATATATGAAGTGATTATAAATTATAGGTAGGGCAAGATATGAAAATGAGTAATGCAATTTTTAAGTGTAGATTTTGTAATGCACAATTTCTTTAATTTATGTATCTTATGTAATTACATAAGATACCACGTATATTAACACCTAATTAAATCAATATTTCTTAATGATATAGGTTTACACCTTAGAATCAGAGATGTGGGTATTGTACCATATCAGGCGATACCAGCTAGTACGATATAGTATGGTATACCATCAAAATTTTGGGACTGAAATATATTTTTTTAAAAATGTTGGACTAAAATGTAAATTAAAAAAATCTAACTATTTAACCCATTTGTCATTAACCCGAACCCCCCACCAACCTACTTGCTTGGTCTATTTATACTCTCACTCTCACCATTGCCTCTGCCTGCTTACTTGCCTCGCCTCGTGTCGCCTCGCCAATTACCTTGTCTTGATTTGCCAGTCATGTTGCCTCACTTGCGCAATCACCTCATGCTTTTGCCTCTACCACTATCACCTTTTCACGCCTCAAAGTTGTAAATTGCAACTTTTAGTCGCCTCAAGCCATTATGAATTTATAATTCACCCTTAAACAATTGAAAATTTGACATGTGTGAATTGCAGTGTGCTAAGTCGATTTGTGTTGTATTATGTTGCTTAATGTTGAGTGAGGAGTTAAGTCATAATTGAGTAGTTGTTATGTGTGTGAGTGACTTATAATTTTGAATTACTAAATTGTGACTTATGAGTTTGGAAACTGCATTTTAGAAATAAAGGATAGTAGATAGATGAGTTTGTCTTATCTAAATTTTGAAAAGTGAGGAATGAGATTGAGGATTTTATATAGAATTATAGTATATGGAATTTGAAATTTTGGATGTGTTGTCATTTGTGTTGTTTAGATTCTAGAAATTGAGGATTTAATCATTCAATACAAAATTGAAGTTTGTGTTATTGCTTGAAATTTGAGAAATATTGAATTAAATGTTAGCCTTTATTATAAACTAGGTTATATATTATAAATTGATTTCTTAAGATACAAAATGGGTTAGTTAATTTAGGTTGAATTATGTTATTGTAGAAATTAAGTTAAAGATGTGAGTTTATGTTTGAATCATATAATCACACAAAATGGGTTATATTTATGACCTTATTTTTGAATTATGTTATTACACAAATTAAGTTATGACTTATGAGTTTATGTTTAAATTATGTGATATCACAAAATGAGTTATAGTTATGAGTTATAGTTGAATTACCTAAGCATACAAAATGGTTATAATAATGACTTTATGGTATAATTATGTAATTAAACAAAATGAGTTATAATTGTGAGTTATGAATTTAAATAAAATGTGTTTAATCGTCAAAGTTTCTTAAGAAATCGTTTGTATAAGTTTATGAAGGTCACATTATGTATATATCATATGATTGTCAAGGAACTATTGTTGCTCTATTTCTTGCTATTGTTATACACAACTTGATTTTGATACAAAGTCATTAAGTTAATTTTAATAGTTGACTTTATTTATTTTAATAGATAAATGGAGGGAAGTTCAATTATCCCTGATAATTTAGTCACTTCAAGCATATGAAGATTTCATGCTCCAACTTAGACTGATGCTAAATTAGTTTTTGAAATGAAGAACCATATTATTTATTTGTATTGTAACAAGAATTTGAAAGGTGGGAGAATCATCAGAATAAAGAAGCATGTAACTGAGATCAAAGGTGATATGGAGCTTTGTAAGAAAATGAGTCTTGATGCCAAATGGCAAATAAAAACTTTGCTTGAAGAGTGTCAACATGAGAAAATAGAAGGTAAAGACTGAACAAAGAAGTTAATAATGGAAGTTCTTTTGTTGGTGTTTATGATGATAGTGAAGATGTTGAAGGTAATAGTATTCCTAACTAATAAGAAGGAAATATTACACCTGATATTAAAAAAAGAAGACAGGTGTCAAATTTTTTTGCACCACGAATAACTCTTGAAGTTCAGCCTTCAATCTGTAGTGTCTTACAATCTAGAGAAGCATCTCATAATGTAGACACGACAATGGCTAGATGGTGGTATAATTCAGGTAACATTCAATGCTGCCCAATCTTATTATTATCAAACTATGGTGGATGCTATTATCTCATATGGTCTAGGATACAAAGTTCCTTGAATTGATGGCTACATACGTAAACTTTTGAGTAGCCTTGTTTATGAAGTTAAAGTTATTTGGATGAAAGAATAATGACTTGGGCTACTTATAGGTGTTCATTTATAAGTGATGGTTAGATAAATAGAAGACATGAGTCTATTATTAGTTTTTTGGTTTATTCTATAAAGAGGACAATGGTTTTTAAGTTTGTGGATGCATCTGGCCTTGTTAGGAATGCTGATACTCTATTTAAAATATTTGATGAAGTTATGAATAGAGTTGGGTTAGAAAATATTGTTCAATTCATTACTAACAATGATTCTACTTATAAAGTAGCTGGAAGAAGATTGTAAAGTAAGTATAATTTTTTTATTAGACTCTTTATGCTGCATATTGCATTAAGTTGATGTTAGAAAATATAGTAGATGCTAGGTATTGTCCTATTATTGATGAGACTTTGCAGAAAGCAAAAAAGGTGACCTAATTCATCTACAATCATGCATGGATCACGAAGTTAATAAAAAAAGATTTCACCTATTGTAGGAATTTATGTCATCCTGTTGATACAAGATTTGCAACTAATTTCTTATCACTTTAGTGTTTTAATATGATAAAGAAAGAGTTGAGACAAATGTTTATAAGTGATAAGTGAGTTGCATCTCAACATGCTGTGTTTAATGCTAGATTGTGGGTTTCTAAAATTATACTTAAAGATAATGAATTTTAGTCCTAATGTCAATTGTCATATGAGTTTGTAAGCTTTGGTGAGGGTACTTCGTCTGGCTAATAGTGATGAAAAGGCAATAATGAGTTATTTTTATGATGTCATAGCAAGGGAAAAGGAAGGAATCAAGGCCGATATAAAAAATAGGTCTTCTTGTACACACCTTATTTTGCAGTCATCAATAAAAGATAGGAAACACAACTTTACTCTTTGTTGTTTGTAGCTGAGGAATTTTTGAATCCTAGTGTCCATTTTAGATCAAGTTTTACAAAGAAAACTGAAGTTAATAAAGGAATGCTATTAACTATTACAATAATTGTTGCCCATGAGATGATGCAAGATCTCATAAGTTCACAAATGGAGATCTATAAGGATGCTTATCGTGATTTTGGGGGTGCCAATTGCTATTTGTTAAAGAGGAAAACTTAATCCAGATTTTTTTCACTTTTGTTACTTGTTGAAAATTAATCAACACTTTATTTTGTTTATAATGCTACTTTTGTTATCTTACGACTTACAGTTGCTTGGCATAACCAATTTGGAATTAGTTTTTCGAAATTGCAAAGATTTGCAATTCAAATTCTAAGTTAATGTGTGAGTGCAATAGTGCGTGAAAGAAATTTGAATACATTTAAATTCATCAATTCCAAGAAAAAGAATTGATTGGAGCATAAAAGATTAAACGATTTGGTCTTGTGCAATACAATTTAAAACTTCGAGAAAGGTATATTATTATCGTTATTAAGTTAGAAATAATTTCTTAACAATTTAATTTAATTGTTTATTATGACTCTTAATAGAACAAGTAGTTTTGTAGATCCAATTTGCGTGATCATATCGATCTTTTGATGGATTGAGTTTATAAAGAGCCAGATTAAATAGATGAGCGTGACTTGGGAAGATAATCTTGATAGGAAAGTACCGACATATCATTTGGTGCAATGAATTTGAATGATGGTGATGATGAGACTCCTCCTAAGGATGGCAATGAGCTAGTATTATTGGGACCCAGGCTGGACTCGAGGCTTCATTTGGCCCAAGGCAACAGGTCCAAGCCTGAGCTCGATCAGGTCTGAGGCAACTCGTCCCGACCCTAAGCCCTACTTGACCCGATATAAATTTTTTAATAATTAAAAATACAAATTGATGTCATTTTCAACAAAATAACATCGTTTTGCTTAAAAGGGTCAAGCTTAGGTAGCCTGAGCTTGAACCTAACCCGAGCCTCAATTTTTCAAAAAACTAGGCCCCTAGCCTGTTAATTTCAGGCTAAGCTCAGGCCTAGTTTCCATCCCTAGCTCTCTCAATAATGAGAATTTTGTACCAAATGAGAATTGGGGTAAATGTGATTTGAGTGAGTATTTGATTGAATAAAGTTTTAGGTTTTTATTTCTCCTCCTCCTCTCAATAATGAAAATTTTTGTACCAAATGATAATTGAGGTCAATGTGATTTAGGTGAGTATTTGACTGAATAAAGTTTTAGGTTTTTATTTCTCTTCTTCTTTTAATTTCACTTATATTGATGTATCTGTTAAATTCTATATATGCATTATGAAATATAAATATAATTGGAAATGTTTTTGTTTTAGGTTTCACTTCTAGTTGGTTGTTTCCTCGGCATGAATTCTTGTTATAAATTGAATTGGTAAAGAATCATGGATATTTATTACTTTTTATTTGATGTTTTGATATAATTATTATTTATTATAAGATGAAATTGTAATATTTTAAATACTATGTATTGTCCTTAATTTTATATTTGTATGATGATTAAATGAATTTTTTCATATTAATTGTGGTTATTATTTATATGTGAAATATGTGAAAAATAATCTTAATAAAAATTAAATATATTATTATTATTTTAAATTTATATTATTATGATTTTTAGATATAACTTTGATATGAAATTATAAATTCTATAGTCCAATACATTGAGGAACTATTTTACAATTTTAAAAAAATTCAAAGACTTTTTTTATAAATTTAAAAAATTACCCGAAATAATACCTAGTATTGTCTAGTATCAATACAATATCATATTAGAACCAAAATCCTGTGCCAATATAGTATTTATAATATTGCTTGGAATATCTACCATAACAATTCTTCTTTTCCTTCCTTTTCGTAACGAGCCAAGAAAGAAATAAAAGATAATGTTATAAACAACAGATAAAAAGGAGATGATAATAAAACAAATTACAGTTGTGGTAATGTAGAAACAAAACAAAAATAGATCGAGTTATAAGTGAATATAGAGAAAAAATAAATAAAGTATAAATAAAAATTAAAAAAGAACTAAAAGAAATTATATCGAAAAATTACATATTTTAAAATGCTTGATGAAGTAATTTCCACAAATTATTGTTTTAATCAAATTTGAACCAAATAAAATTAGAAATTAATATTTTAAATAAAATAAAGTAGATAGTCAACTAAGTCTATCATTTCAAGATTAAATAGTCAAATTAAGATGATGTAAATGTTCCGATAAATATTTTGAACTGAATAATATTGTAGGAGCTAACAGTAGCCCTGTGACAATCCAAGGAGCTCCTTTTTCTCGTAATAGAAATGAAGCAGAGCCTATGTATAAACATCCGAGAGCAAGTCATAATCTAATTACTTAAGGCATGCGTTTAACAGGTATTATCAACAAATAGTATCAGAGCAGTCGATTCTACGTGGAATCGAAGGAAACATGAAAAGCTTGATAGAAGCACATATCAGAAGCGAGAAAATGTTTTTGGAATTTCAAAGCATTAATGAGAAAATGTTTCTCGAAGCTCTAAACAGAACAAAAAAATTGGAGAACAACCTGCTGCAGCTTAAACCTATAGTGACACAATTTTTGCACCAACAAGGAGAAGAAGTGAGAGCTACTCTTGCAGTTACTCCAGAACAAACGAATCGAAACGAGCAACTCATGCAAAAGAAGAACTACATAAAGTCTTTGGCCGTAAAGAGTCCGCCCCTCCCATGAATAACAATGACGTCGCCTCTGATAGTTCCTTAATTGTCCCCTGTCCCGGCGAGCCTAGCAAGGTCGAGATGTACTCTTTGGCTTTCTACGTTTCTTGTACGGCTGGTGGTCTTTTCAGCTATGATCTAACCTACATGACTATTACTCTTTTTGATTTCGTTAAGAGTGACATACAGATTGACCCTGCAGAGTATAAAAATATTTCATTTGATTTTAGAGTTCTATTAAATGAGTAGAGTGTGTGCTTTGCGGGTGATTATATTGTTGCAGTTTTTTGTGAGATTGTGTCTCATTCTGATAATCTAATCTCCTGCCTCCATGATGCTAAAGGAGCAATTGTTGGTAATGCTATGAAGAAGATAGGTGGTGAAAAGAAAACAAGATTATTCATTTTTTGTCCATTTTGTAAATCTCCATAACCTTGGGGACAAAGTTTTCTAAAAGAGAAAGGATTGGTACGTATAAAAAAATACTATAGCTGTTACACAGTATAAAAAGTTGTAACTGTTTCTCCCACAATGAATATGAATGAGTTAATGTGTTTGTGTGTGTCTGTGTCTCTAAGGTTCTCTATTCTTCTGCGTTCTTTCTGGACTCTCTCCTTCTCTCCTTCTCTCTCCTGTTCTTCTCTCCTTCTTTCTCCTGTTCTTCATTTTTCTTATCAACAGTTATAATATATTGAGGGCTAATCACCGAAGATACGAGAAACGAAAGGAAGCGTCATAAGCCGTACTGGTAATTGTTTAATTCTCCCCAGACGGACAGCTCTACTTCTTCCCATGAATTCGCCGTTCTGAGTTCCTTCCATATACTGAAAATTGCCCCCAGGATATTTTCATCGTGCAATATACAGTAGCACCTACAGGCATGTAACTTCCCACGTATATCACATTGCCAAAGTGAGATATCAAAACAAAGTTTAACTTAAAATTTGTCCCTATAATCGCTGCTCCTATCTAATCAATTTCAAACCCAGATTTACACACAAAATGTTCATCAATATGTGGATTGGAGGAAACATCGACCAAAAAGGGAGCACAGGAGGAAATCAACTGCTTACATGGTATGGTAAGAAAGTCGTTTATATTTGTCACCATCCTCAATGAATCCCTGATTTCTCCTTATCAAAGGTAATTTGTAGCTCTCCAAAAATTGTTTAAGAAGACTGGAATCGCCTCTAAAGATGTCCAAGTATATTGGTATGATGTCAAAGATGCGATCACCTGTAAAAGACATCAAGAATCAATATAGTAGTGCTAAACTAATTTGTTCCCAAAAGTCAACAGCTGACATACCAAATTTTAATTCTTTTACCGGTTAAGACCAACCAGCTTAAACATGTCAACACAAGAAAGAAATCAACTAAAATATTTCAATAATTGAAGATCAAGGATATGTGGCCGCTCTACTCAAGAGCAAGAGAAAGAAAAAGTGATGGTATCAGATGTTCTCCATGCCTTCGAGGCAGTACTGGAAGATACAATAATCAGTTGCAAAATTTCACAATGAAAATACTTGGAATATGAATATAGATCTGCCGGTCAGCCATCCACATGCATTTCGTGTAGCATAAAATAGGAACATATAAGAAGACAATCAGGGAAGCAGACAAAAATTTTTTAAGCGGAAGGCACTAACCTATAGAAAGATCACTAAAATCAATGATGTAGCTTGGGTGCCAGGATTTTTCGCTACCATCAACATAGCCATTTGTGGAACCGCATTCCACCAGGCAAGTAACTGCAGCATTGCCATTTGAGCAAGAACTACCAATTTGGGGTTCCATATATACATTGTCATCCATAATATCGGTGTGTATCCAGGAGCAATCTTTATAGAGTTTGTTAAGACCGTCATTCTAAAAAAGAAGATACCAGAAATTTTAAAGACTAGTCATGCATCTAGTTTTAATATTTATCATATCAACTGTAAAGCATGATGGGGTCCGGATAAACCTCATATCTAACAAACAGCTTTGTAAAGTCATCTGGGAGATATACATCAACTTTCTCTATCAGTGATTTGGGAATTGGATCTCCCCTACAATAAGCAAACAAAATATGTGAGAGTTAGCAACGATCCTCTGCTGGATAAAGTTTTGATATACTTCCAAACTTTACTGAAATTTTAATTAGCAAAATTAGTTTAATGATCAAATTTTTCCCAAAAAAAAAAGTTTAATGAAAGTTAGACGTGCCAATTTGTCAAGCGGCTTATGATATTCTTCCTCCTCATGGAAAGTATAATGGCAAAGATTCGCCATTCTTCAGGAATATCTGCTTTACAACAATTATCATCCACAACAGCATCAGCAAAGGGCATTTCCTCTTTTCTTTCAATATCTATTAAATTTGGCTGATCAAAAGGTGGATAGGGTAAGACGTGAAGGTTGTGCAACTGCTTTCCCAGGAAGGAAGCCAAGTTTACAGCCCCTTCCCATGACAGCGTATCTCTTCTGCAAAAGGAAAAGAAATTTGGTACCAACGAGACACACTGATGTCGATTCCCGCATAACTGTAAAGAGTGGCTAAAAGAGATAACTTATTACTTCTATGACAACTTACAATTCAGCAAATATTTTCCCTTTGCATCGCTTTGTTATGACAAATGGGCATATCGGTGCACATACAGATGACTTGAATTGTTCTTCAAATGGCAATCCAGCCTTTTTATATTCAAGGTGTTTTTTACTCCACACGTCAAAAGGGAAACCACCTTTGTTACACTTTGGAATGAGATTGCGATCACAAATAGCATTAGGAATTCCTTTTCCATCCCAAGGAACAATTCTGAAAGTTCCATTTTCAAGGTAAAGGATTCCACTTGCTACAACTTCAGGAACATGATTTTTCAGGGCAGAGCCAGATTTGCATAGCATACTGTAAAACTCAAGCTACAAACAAGTAATATTAAGTTAGAAAAATATGTGAGAAAAGATAGCAAGCAAGGCAAAAGTTAAAAGATACCTCAGTGCCTAAATTATACATTGAGGCTTCAAGCCCTCCTTCAACAAATATTTTAACAGCAAAACCAGCTACGAGATAAACCTGCCATGGAATAGGGAAGTTATAAACGACCACAAACTAAGAATGAGCTTCAAGTTCAACCCAAAGAACTAATAAAAGACTAATTTTTTTAGGCACTGTATTCCACAAAAATACTTTCAATAAATAACTACTGGTTACATCGTAAAAGAGTGACAATCACACACTACCAGCCATCACAGGTTTGTTGCTAGCTAAATGAACACATATCATTGCTATCATGATCTTTCACCATTTTATGTTACACAACTACTACATCTACAGTTGCGTCACACCTTCACTATCAGCTTTTAGGTGTTTCAAAAATGAAGAAAATATCAAACAGTGTAGTAAGTTTGACTTAAGAAGATTCCTAATTTCAAATTTTTCACATGCTATGAAAGAAATGGACAATGCACTTACAGGATTGCTACCCGTTCCAACAGGAAGCCTCTCATCATCACTGGGGCAAGGCAAATTATGGTAGGAACAAATTTCTGTCAGGCAACCCAACCATCTTTCTGCATTCAGTGCAAGGCATGCTCCCTAAAAGAAAATCAAGCAATGTGTTGAAGTTAAGCGTGAACTACAGAACCTAACAAACCAAATATCTACTTCTGTAAATCGGAGGATCAAAATTATGGACTGCACATGTACAACAGCTCTAATCTCCGATAAAGGTATGTTCAAAGTGTGAACAGGATTTCATCCTGAATCTGATAGCACCAAATTTTCTTACTATGAGGGGCTTGTTTATTACATAGAACAAACTGCTTATGGGCAACCATAACTAAGCAATAAAACAAGGGGAGTGGAGATGGGGAGGTACCTTCCATATAAGTTCTCTCATTCCTGGCTTTTCAACCCAAAGCCTGGATAACCATCCTCTCATTTCTCGTGGTCCAATACAGTTGCCTGAGCTCCATGGAGAATTGTAATGATCTCTCTCTTCATCCAATAACATGGATAAAAATTCTATATCATAATAAAAGTCTGGCTTCACCAAATCATAACTCTTAGGTGAATCGTTAGTAGTTGCTTCATGTCCGGAAACTTCTCTAGGGTTTTGCATTTTGATCCTCTTCTCTTTCCTTGTCAGGTCTGGGTAACTTGGAACATCTTCATTGTAGACTTTATTCATCTGAGCATTCTGAAAACTGTCACCATCAAGGGCCAGTAGTCCCGCACGACAAACTCCTTTATGATGATAACCAGGAGCCATATCTAAACATACATATTCAAAGTTTTTTCTATTCACAAAATTTTGTGTCACAGCAACAGTTGGTTCCAAATTCAATACACAGTGCCACCATCCACTAGGAACAAAAATAGTTTCTCCAGGTTGTTGAATACACTCAATTGGCTTATCTTCATCAGCAAGATGGGGATAAAAATCTAGCCACCACTGTAAGACGTAAAAGTGAAAGCAACTAATAAAGCAAAAATTTTCATCAGGACACAATTAATTACCAAGAACTAGGGTGCTGCCAACAAAAACCTGCAATGACGACGGGGTGTCAACATTGACATCGCCGTCTTCATCATTAACGTGTACTGTAACTCCTAAAGGTACTCTTCCAGGAGGATACAAAGCCCACCTAATTGAACAAAGAGGTAATATGGCAAAGGAATCATAGCCAGCACGGATTGGAAGACATGATTAATGAAGGAACTATGACTAACGGAAGAGTAATGGTAAGTTATACCTTTTACGGCCACATAAAAGGGTGTTCCAGGCACTGGTGAGTGCTGGATCAACATGCCAAGATGCACCAGATCTCTCAGGTCCAATGATAAGCCATCTAAAGGGTGGGCGATCATCTCTATCTAAGACCTCAAAGAAATCTTCTTGAAATAGACATGGTATACTAAAATCCTTCAACAAGCTTGGTGCAGTTTCCCCAAACTGAAAATTTTAAAAATTATCATTAAGCCGTAATTTTCACATAGACCAGGGAGAACAAAGAATCCCTAGTTATCACCTTGTCATCAAAAATATACAGGGGATCCTCATCGTGCTGAAGGTTCATGTATGAGACATAATCCTTAAACTTCATTAAAATTTTTTTTGGACTCCTCTGCGAAATCCTAAAAGCTGTATCTCCATATTCTTGTGATAGTTGCTCAATTGTCCATGTCTTTCTTGCTGGCCAAGTATCAGCAAGTCCACTAAGCAAAACCTGATACAAGAATTCCCTATCACCCTATGCACAAAAGGCATAATTCATCGAAAGTGCTATACATGTTTTTCTTAATAAAAGAGAAGCATCGCATCCAGAAGCTAATTATTGTCAACATACAGGTTTTTTGCCATCATACTGACAGTTAAACTCTTCTACAGAGATGTTGGCCTTTCTGTCCACATTCTCACCATCAAAAGCAAAGCCATTTAATGTAGTATGGCACCTGTATAATCTTCTATACAAGAACAAAGAGTTGAATCCTGGACAAACGGTAAATAAGATCCAAGCTCAATAAGAGTCTTTTTAAGTATCTCTTACTCAAAAAGTTAAAACACATTTTCTTAAGAAACTTGCCATCGAATTCAACAGATTTTCCGTGCTGCTCTTGATACTCAGTTGGTGCACTCTCTCTGCAGACCCAAAGCAGAAAATGAACTAGTATTATAATTGAACTTGGAATCAATCAACGAAACTAACGATTTTAAGAATCGAAAATGCAAAATGTTGAATTTCGGGGCATACAAACAAAGCGTTGTTTTCTTCCAGGAGCCTTTATACTTAAGAGGACCATCGAGTCTACGAACGCACAGAATCATCCACAATGGTTCCTCGTTGCAAAGTATGTACATCACGCTGCAAAAAGCAAGCATGTGGACATTAATTGGGAACAGAAATGAAACCTAGTCAATCAAATTCTCTACGAATTGAATCACAAACGCTAATTGAGATTCAATGCATTAAACAACAGAACTGACAATTGCACAAAATACAACATGGCGCAGAAAATAAAAGAAAAGAAGAAACCTGCTAACGCAAGAGAGACGAGCAACGTCGCGAGGGGAGAGATACTCCAAAATAGCACAGATAAGTTCGTCGGGAAGTAGTTTCAGGTCGCCGAGGGCGTCTGGCCGGCGATCTCTAGTTGGAAAAGCGTGAACTGGAGAGTTGTTCATTGGTGAAATCCTAAATTGGCAAAAGTGTGGAGTTTTCGCTTCTCTGAACAGGCAATCTTTGGCACATTGAAGAAGCTTAGGAAGCAAATCTTGTGGGCGTAAGCGTTACGCTACTCGGGTAGCGCGTGGACCGTGTTTCTCGGAAGGTCGTGCCCGCGTTTTAGTTTTTGTCTCCAACTCGAGATTATGGACAAACAAGAGGATCTCTGGGCCGGAAAACAGCAAACTACATGTCGTTCGATAGACAGCAATCCGGAAGATCAAGACGTCATAGAAAGCCTAGTCAATTAAAGAGTATAAGCTTTACATTTACGCGTTGCCACGTTAAAGAGGCTTTTGAACCCAAAATAAGTTGGACTTGAACAATTAGAACCCGCCAAGATAATAAACGCCTCGGAGCATTGGGTGTTTAATTAGTTGAATAGGCTCTGGGCTCAACTTCTGACAAAATCTAAAGTTTAGGAGCGAAAACCGTGGTGCTCAAAATTCCAATTTCGTTTTATTTCAAGTTTTATTTTTTAGTTCGTATGGATTGAACTTCTTCCCTGTTTTTATTAGGTTTTTGATTTTGATATATGTTTAAATGCTGATTTATTTTATCTTTTACACTTAGTGATTAACGTCTTAGAAATGCTTAGAATACTCATTTTAGCTCATTTTTTATCTTAAGTACATTTTGAAAGTAAAAGAGCTAAAGTGACCCGAAAATATATCCGTCAGAAAAATTCATAGCCATGCAAAGCATAAAGAAGACATGTTACGTGAGACAAAAGGGGGCTAGAAATGGAATAACCGAAAGAGACAAAAGGAGGGCTGCTCCAGTTGTATAGTGATTCAGTTAAGAGTGAAGAGGAGTGGAGAAAGCTAGCTGTCTATTTTGCTACATTTTAACCAACATTTCAGATAAAAGAAACGTGTCTTCTTTTTGGGACAGCTGGCAAAGCTATCAGGCTACATCTGTCCAACATGATTACTATTGGAAAAGAAAACTAGCTGATACAAAGGAGTGGGGGGCTGGTAACGAAACAAGAAGAAAAAGAGAGGAGTGTGGAAGAGTTGACAGGGAGAGCTGGTGAGAGGGGAACAAAACTGAGAGTGGAAAAAAAAAGAGCATAGCTACTTCACTATTGTCTCTTCAGTTTTGAAACAAGTGGATAAGCTGGAAAAATCTGTTTACTCTTCGGTGAAGCCTCATCTCCCACGGTTTATTTTAAGATCATAATAAGAGGGGTGTTGCTGGGAAGTGCAAAAACAACAAGGTGTATGAGAAGAGAGGAGTAGCGTGAAATGAAGAATTGAAGTTACACTGAAGAAAACGTGAAAGGAGCTACTTCCTTCGAGTTTCAACTTAGCTAAAGAAAGAAGAGAAAAGAACCAAAGATGGGCGTGAAATAGAGGGCTGGAAATAGCATGGAAGCTGAAAAAGAAAGGAAAAAAGTGAGTGAAAAATAAGGGAAAACTGATAGCTGCATGTAAGTTGCTCAAAGAAAAAGAGTTGCGTGAAGAAAAGAGTAGAGAAGAAGATACATGAACAGTAGGTGTGGACAAACACTCCAACATTAAATTGTCCCATCAAGCTATAGTGACAAAGGAGTGGCAATAGAAACAAAGGAAGAGTGGCTATAGAGAGAAATTAGAAAGGCTTGTGATTTCGGTAGTCACTCTTTTGTTCAATCTTTTTTACATAAATAGAGGCTATTAATGTTGATTGTTGGAGCTTGAAGATGGGAATGAAAGGCTAGCTTCCCGACGCCGATTCAATGGGAATATTGACGCTAATTCACGGTTAAGCTATTTTTATCACTTTAAGGTTGTAATTTCTTTTCGAATTATTGTATTGTTGGTGTTGATTGGATTAGGTTTTCGGATGAATGATATTAATATGTTATTTTGATTGTTTTATTTCGAACCTATTGCTAAACATCAAATGTAATTTGTAATTGTTACTTTTTATGTTTGTGAGTAGCGTCTAATGATAGTTAATTATTAGGAACAACATAACTTAGGTTAGATAACCCGAATGTGCGAGGTTACTACCTACATTGATCATTTTCCAATTTGTAATGCGGCTGCCAAATTGAATTTAGAGATCGTATCCTAGGTTATTCGTAGTTAAGTTTAATTAATGATTGTATCTTGATTAAACACGACCTAAGAGAAAACCGAGATTAGTATAACATTCTATTAGTCTCAGATGAATAGTCTGAAGAGAGTTGTAAAGACGTTAGGATGATGGAATATGCTTGATCGTGTTTAGGTCGAAATTGACCCCAGAACTAGACCTTACTTATATTCAACACTTTTCTCATTTTCGATTGCTTGTTTTAATTTGTTTTGATAGTTTATTTTTTCTTTAATTTCTAAATTGCTTAAAAATCCACCCTTTTTATATTTTCCTTGCATCAATTAGTTTTGTTATAAAAATTAACCGATCATTTCCTGTGAATTCGATCCTGACTTACCATAACTACAAATTTTAGTATGTAGAGTCAGGTAAATTTTACAGTGCATTCGACACGAGCCGTCAATTTTTATTAAAATTTGATCCTTACATGCCATGATTATTGCATGTGCATTTTTTTGTAATGAAATCATTCACTTTTCTACCCTAATTAATAATCATTGCTCTCTTAAATGCTAAATACTTAAGTGATGAGGTTTTGTATGACTTAAAAGGATTATATTTTCTAACTATTTCATTGAAACTAATAGACTATTATAATTCTTATTTGTCTTAGTACCTTATGATAGTTATTGAACCAGTTGATTCTTGTTATGGCATGAATAATTACACTTAAAGAAGTTTGTTTATGAAATGATTCCAAATTCATTTTTTAATAATAATAATAATAATAATAATAATAATAATAATAAAAGGCTGTCCAGGGTATAGATTCTGGATCCATAGCAATCTGATGAAATCCACTCTTCAGATCAAACTTGCTATAGATTTTGCTGTTACCAACTTTCTTAAGAATTGTGTTTATTCCTGGTAAGGAATACTGATCCTTATGTGTATTCTGATTCAATTTTCTGTAGTCAAAGACCATTCTTTCTTTCCCATGTTTAGTCTCTCCTGTTATGGGATCAATAGTTGTTCCAGAATAGACTATCATTGCCATAGTTCTATGTCTGGATACAGATGGTCTTATAACTCCAAGAGTTAATAAAGCTTCTGTATGTTTCTTGAATTGTGATTCCATTAATGGAGTCACATGTTTAAGTGGCTTATCCTGAATAGTTATTTCAGGATTGATAATGTCTAATTTAAAGACAACCTTATTCTTAAGCCAATGTTTCTGTGGATTCTTTCCAATGAATTCCAATGTTTCTAATTCTTTCAAAGCTTCTGAGATTTCTTTACTATATTGGGGAATGCTTTTGCATGTGGTACCTCTTGAACAAACTTAACCGAAAATTGATAGGGGGATACCACCACGCTTTGCTGACACTCTGATTTATCATAAATAGTAAGAGCTATGTTTGAAGCTTTTAATTCTTTCTTGAGTTTTTCTTCATCAAAATTTTCTTGTTGAATATATTGTTCAGACAAGAATCTCTGAGCAATTTCATCTAATTTCTTATTTTGTTGGACTAATTTTTCATTTTCTGTTAATATCTGAGTTATATACTCAGCAGTTTCTTTTATAACCCTATCCTTATCAGAGAGAATAGGTACATATGTACTTGGTTTCTTTTGGATACGTATATCCAGGTGTATTTGTGCACAAAACGCACATGCTGTTAATTTGCACTTTGAACAGTGTATTCTCATTCGATCATTCGTTTTTGATTTGCAAAATTTGCAATTGATATGATCAATATTTTCTATTTCTTGATTATATTGCCATGTATGATTACATGACTCTATTTCTGGACTTAATGAAACTTTTTCTAACCAATTATATTTTGATTTTTCTGTAGCCATAAATAAGGTTTCTGCAGGATCTGTTGTTAATGTATTCAATATAATTGAATGATCCTGATTTTCCCCTTCTGATACTGAACAGATACCATCACTATCTGGTTCATCCATGTCTACTGAGATTACATCCCAATCTTCAGGTAGTGATAATCCATCCACTATTGCTGCTCTAGCAATATTACCTTTCTGTTTTGGACATTCTCTAGCATAATGTCCTTCTTTACCACAGAGGTAACATTTACACTTGTGTGTAGTTGGTTTTCTTCTTTTGAAAACTCTCACATGTGTTTTATGAGGTTTTCCTTTATAACTTTTTGCTTTTCTTAAGCCATATTTTCTTCCTTCTTGATAATACCCTGGTATAGGTATTTTTGAACAGAAGGTTAAATCTTTTAACCCTCTCTGTATGGCAGCTTCTTTACATATTTCTGCTAAATATTGCTGAGTAAAGTGTATTCTAGGCAATACACCTATTTGATTTCCTGGATGTTTCTTTAAAAATTCTTCCTCAACTTTCTTTCCAATTAATGGTGGTAATTTTCTGAAAAAAAATTTCGATAGTTCAGGACTTATAAACATTCGTCCTGATGCTGCTGCCAAGTATTTGTATTCATTCATGAATTGAATGACATTTCTTATTTCTTGACAATTTAATCTTTCTAAATCAGCATAAGCTCTATCTTGAGCTGCTGTTGTTCCTTGGTAAGGATCTTCCAAGGTTATTATTCTTCGTATTTGAGAAAATACGTTCTGTATGTCATCAACTATAGTAACTAATGCCTCATACTCTTCTCTGTAGGCCATTCTCCACTGTTGAAAAGTTCTTTTCTCAACTTCTCCCAACAAATTTTCTACATAGATAACCTTAGCTTGGTTATCCGGCCAATTCATTCTGTTGATCACATTAGTATTTATTGACTCCCATCTTGTGATCACATCTTCATACTTTGTGATGTCATCTGGTAATACCAGTATAACACCTGTTTGTACTTTAGCTGGGGGTAATGTCCATTGATTCCAGTAATCAATAGATTTACCTTTCATTTTTCCCCATTTTTCTCTTATTTCTGGAATATCCATTTTTCTTTCACCAGTAGCAGGTGGGTATTGAGGGGGCCCCATGGTATATTCTTGTGGGGGTCTATATCCAGATGTCACTCCTTCTCCCGAAGTTGATGCTGATTTTATATGTATTGTTTCTGGTTTTAATATTTTCTGTAAATTTGGAGCATTTGAGAAATCAATTTCTGATCTCAATTTTGGGTAGTCCATTTCTTCAGCCATCAAAGCATATTCTTTCTTATTTTCTGTATTTTCTGGGATATTTTGTAAATACCATGGTAATTCTTCTTCTTCATCATCTTCATTTTCCTTTTTATTTTCCTCTTCACAATCCCAACCGGTTACAATTACTGGTTCCTCTTTAGGAATTGTATATTTTACCATGTACTTGCAATCTTCACCAAGATAATCCCAGATTATCTCCTTTTTCCTTTCTTGTTCTATGAAATGTTCTGGCAACATTCTGTTTATTTATCTAATTTCTTGATGACTTATTTCCTCAAATTCTTCATGTAGAAGAACATTTGCCGTTTCTATTTCTTCTTCCAAATTTTCTATATCCTGATCATTTACACTGATAGGCTGGGCTGGGCCTCTATTTCTGTATCCAGTGAACCTAAATTTATTGATCCATCATTATTTTCCCATACACTGGCATTATTAGGAACTCTAGCAATTGAGCCTATAGGAGGTTTTATATTCCACCTTTCTCCTTCCATATGTTGTGTAGAATATGTTTTTCCTGGAATTGCCTTAACTCCATGGCTAGCTAAATATTCCACCAAATCTGTCACATTATATCTAAACGCTGCATAACTTGTATTTGTTAATCTTGCAACTATTGACCTTGTTATCAGCAGATTAGATTCTCCTCCTATCCATGTCTCATATCCCATTGTCTTGACAACGATTTCTATATGATTATAGAAATCCTGTATTGACATCATCTGATCAGGTAGGAAATATATAAGTTCTGTTCCATTAGCCAAATCTATCTCCATTTGGCCAAGGATTCCCCTCATATCTCCCCATCTTGTATCTCTGATGACTACTAGTGTTTTAACACCAGCTTATTTTCTGTGTAACGCATGGATTCTAATCATCACCATTCCTAGATGAATATGTTGTAATCCTTGCTGTTGCAATTTTCTATAAGATTCTTCTGTAATTAATTTCATTTCTTCTTGATCATCAGGATTTATGATCAATTTTCTTTCTTCTGAATAGTGTTGATACACTTTATGACTTGGTTTTGACCAATTTGTTGTATATAGTACTTCAGCAGGTACTATATTGGCTCTTTGTCTATTTGATAACCTTAGATTCAAATCCATTTCTAAGGCTCTAAGCCTATTTTTATTTCTTCTTCTTCCAAATGGAAGTCTTTGTGCTGCATTCGAGATAGCTTGTTGCCATCTTCTGTAATCACGAATTTGATCCTCTGTAGTAGGAATCAATTGATTATTTTCTGAATTTCTTACAGGAATTAATCCTCTGTTTAATTCTGTACTCTGTCTTGGTTCTGTCAAAGTAAACTCTCTACTCATTTTGACTTTGACCTAGAAAGTTTAGCCTTTTCTTTCTCAAAGATTTCTTGCGGATTTTTATAATAATAAACTTTTCTTGTAACCGCAGGTGGTAAAGATTCACTTTTTTCTTATATTTTTATTCTATTTAATCCTTGATTTAACTGTTCAAGGATTTCTTTTAATTTGTTGTCTTCAGATACAACTTCTTTCTTTTTAGCTAGATGAGCTTCTAATTTTTCTAATTTCTGTGATATTTTGATTAACAAATAAATCAAAATATTGTTCTGTTTCACAATTACAGGAGCAGCCTTTGATATTGAAATTCCTTCTTCGATCTTTTTGAACCCTTCAGCTGGTATTCCTAGTAATTATGTTGCTTGTAAAGCTTCTTTATATTCTTCGTCTTGTGATGCCGATAGCCAGGACATCAAATAAGTTTATGATGTAGAGTTTCAATCAACTCTTCCACCTTCTGTTGTTTCCTTTCCAAATCCTTTAGTATTTGGACGACTCCTTTTTCTGGTTTCTTTGGTTAATCACGTAACTCACCAATCATTTCTTCTACTAGTGATATATTTCTAAGTTTTCTGTTAATAACTTATAAAAGTTCTAACTAATTTTCTTGTTTTTCTAGATTTTCTTTAACAATCTGGAAATACTTTAAACAAACTTTTGACAGTAAATTAACACGATCAAACACAACAGTAATATTATGTAAAGCACTTAATTGCAAATCACACAAACAATTCAATTGTTTATCTCCTGTATGATACTGATGATCAAAACCTTCCTTATAACATGCAATTTTTAAGCCTACTTTGTTGATTAGTTTATGCTCAGGCAAACACAGATCTAAATATTCCAACCTTTTCTGATTTTCAAAATAATCACTGATTATGAATTGGAAATTATCTGATATTCCTTTATTAGTCATGCAATCTTATTATCATCTGGTGTTACCTCTAAAGGACTCGGTCTCTTTTTCTCCTCTATCTTTCCTCATATTTTAATGGGTACTTATTCTGTTATCCTTTCGTTCAAAGCATACCTCCAAATAATAACAAAACCTTACGACTAACGCAGAAACAGTCCATGAATATCATCAATTTTGCATGCTATAAGCAAGAATTAAATCACTTTCTCATACAGAAGACAAACTAAATTAGTTACAAGCCATACCTAAACACAGAGCTCTGATACCAAGAGAGGAACGGTGTCCCTACGATCTTGCAAGCTTACTTGTTTAAGAACAGTAAGGGAGTATTGCAATAGGTAGTAACTAACACACTTTTTATTGATCGAAAAATGTTTACAAGAGAGACAAACTTAGAGAGAGAAGTTCCGGAGCGTTGTGCGGTGCTTCAAATGCCTTCTCCTGATATAAACGATGACTTATATACTAACTAGCTTAGGAATAATTGGTAGTGGAATAATTATTCCGGGTGTGCATTGGGCCCCATAGTTAAATAATTCAATTCCCACCGAATTATTCTGTCAGCCATTTGTCTGCCACACACTTAAAATTATTACAAACCGACAAATAAAACACAGTACCTTAGTGGAAAACATCCTTTCCACGTACACATATTTTACAGATGTTAATTTTCTGTAAGTGATGGAAGAATTCCATCTTTTCTTGGTCTGCCAATATCTAAAAGAATTTACTTTCTTTTTAGATACCGTGGATTGCGCCGATCCTCGTGACCCTCTTCTTTTTGACTTGATCCGGCTAAAGTGTCTCCACCATAGACGATCTCTTCATTCTGACTCATTTGTTCTTGACTCAATTTTTCCATTATTATGATTTCCCTTTTATCTGCATCATGTATGACCTTAGCCTCTAGACGCTCTTTCTTCAGATCGTGGATAGTTTCAATCAGTTCTCTAACTTCTTGTGATAATCGTCGGATCTCCTGATCATACTGTTCCACCAGTGGTCCTGCTCTTGGTTCATCCTCAATAAAAATTTCTTCATGTGGATCAGTAACATAATTCCACAAATAATTGAGCGCTTCATTAAAGGAGTAGAATCCTTTAAATTTCGGCTTCACCATTGAACTTATGGTCCTACAAAAAGTTGAATAATAACAGTAGATACCTTTATCAGGTCCATTAGTTAATGCATAATATGAATAACTTTTGCCCTGTGGAGGTTCCATGATTTTGCTAAAATAATATTGAGTCGCACAACATGCGTCATGCTTCTGCTTACTATTGGATGCTCGCCAGATTGCATCTAATAGACATTTCTGTTGCTCATCTATTGGAAGGTTTTCCAATGGACGATATCCAGTTGGATCACCTTTCTTTTCTTTAAGTTTCTCATCAGGAAATTCTGACAATTTCTTGATAATATGGGGTTGCAATTTTAGTTTTCTGTTACCAATAATGGCTCTTAAAAATTCAACTTCAGCAACTCCTACAACCATCTTTTCTTTTGACAACACCAGACCATTTTGTTTACAAATATTAAAGAATATTTGTAAATGTTTCTTATGATCTTTTTCTGTTTCTGAGAAGATTAATATATCATCAATGTAAGCTGCTATATAATCTTCATGACCTTTGAAACAATAATCCATTTTTCTTTGAAAAATTGCTGGAGCATTTTTCAATCCGAATGGCATAACAAGCCATTCATATAGACCATCAGGAACTATAAATGCTGTCCATGGAATAGATTCTAGATCCATAGCAATTTGATGAAAACCACTTTTCAAATCAAATTTGCTATAAATTCTACTATTTCCAACTTTCTTTAGGATTGTATTTATTCCTGGTAAGGAATATTGATCCTTATGTGTATTCTGATTCAACTTTCTATAATCAAAGACCATTCTTTCTTTCCCATGCTTAGTTTCTCCTGTCACTGGGTCAATAGTTGTTCCAGAATAGACTATCATTGCCATAGTCCTATGTCTGGAAGTAGATGGTCTTATGACTCTTAGATTTAATAAAGTTTCTGTATGTTTCTTAAATTGTGACTCCATCAAAGGAGTGACATGTTTAAGTGGCTTATCCTGAATAGTTATTTTAGGATTAATTATATCCAGCTTACATACCACTTTATTCTTAAGCCAATGTTTCTGTGGATTCTTCCTAATATATTCCAATTCTTCTAATTCTTTTAATGCTTCTGAATTTTTTTTACTATATTGTGGAATGCTTTTTTCAATATTATAGTATACCATTTCTTTAATGGCATAGTATTCTTCTGATTCAAGTTCTAATTCTGGTATAGCATATCTTGCCATAATTTCTGTACTGGTTTGTATCATTGACAAATTTTTGTAGAAAGAAACAATTGTTCCTTCTAATCTGACTCCTCCATGTTGAGTCCTTATAAAATTACATCCAATTAACATTTGTATACCTTCATGAGAATCCATTGGTATACAGAATGTAAATGGAATTCTGTAACT
>JAOTAY010000006.1:8419049-8431413 GCA_025629805.1 Erythroxylum baracoense
GTAAAACATGAGGAAGAATTTTGTAGATTTGGTAAAACACAGTTACCAATTCTGGATCCAAATGATCCAAAAGCATACAGACCATTGGAAAATTTACCAATGGACAAACAACAGAAATGTTTACTCGATGCAATCTGGAGAGCCAACAGTAGTAGACAAAAACATCAAGCATGCTGTGCGCTACAATACTACTTCAGTAAGATTATGGCTCCACCAATGGGTAAGAATTATTCTTACTATGCATTGATAAACGGTCCTGATCGTGGAATATATTGTTATTATTCAACACTGCAATGTGTCTCATGACAGTATGTCCATTCTGTGCAGAATTATTATTATTATTATTATTATTATTATTATTATTATTATTATTATTATTAATAAGAGGAAGTGATCAAGAATGGTATAGCTCACCTAGAATTTATCGAGGACATAGCCCGCAATATAAAACTTTGGTATACTGGGATATGGATAAAGGATATCATATAGAGAGGTTTTTCTCATTCTCTTAAGTCTTTTAAAAATTTTCCTTTCAATTTTTCATTTTATAGTTAGCCTTAATATTTTGATTAAGCAATACTTTTCTCCTAATTATTAAGCGTAAGCAGTTTCCTTTGTGATGGCTGGTTTGATTTATTTTTGTATTTTTTCTGGTTTCAGAATTTATTTACTCATTTTATTTTTTATTGTTAATCTTTATTATGTTCTATATGTACTGTATTATACATTGCATTACATATTTTATATTTTTATTTATATGTATTTATTTATATTTTTTATTATCATTATTTTGCATTACATGTGGGTCTATTAGAAATAGCTTCTTTAATCAGTAGGGGTAAGGCCGCATACTACTGAACCTCCCTAAACCCTGCTTATCAGCGGAACTCTCACTAGGTGTTGTTGTTGTTGTTGTATGTTGTTACCATTATCTTTCATATAATTCCTTCCTTACTTCGACCATATGTTTTTAATCAATTTTCTTTGGAAAGTTTACGATGTAATATTGTTTTCTATAACTTTGAAATAATTATTTTCTTTGTTTATGTTCATGATTTATTAGTTTATAGATTAAGGATACATATAGGCGGAAACAAAATGTACCTGAATTTTATTGCTTATGCAACTGATATATATTCCACATGGAGAAATACAAAGTTATGACAAACGACTACAAGAATGATGTTCAATATTGTTCAACATTGCTGCAATATGGCTAGCCAACTTGACAAGCCTGAAGTTAAAAAATCCTCTTTTTACATATCTTAGTTTACTTATAATAACCAAGAGACCAAAATTTAAGGATTGTTTACTACTAATTGAGAGGATTCAGAGAAAAATTGGGAGTTGATATAACATATTTTTACCATTTACTAGTGGAGTTTTAAATCATCAAGTGCATTTCGTTCAATCCTGTCATATCTATTTTCCTAAAAAATAGTCAAATCAATAGAAAAATGTTGAGAAGCTTCTTGTGGTTTGCAGATATCAACAAAAAAGCCATAATTAAGGTCAAATATTTAGATATTTAAATGCTAAAGGAGGAAAGAGGAATTGGTATTGTATCAATCAGAATTATTAATAAGGTTCTAAGATCCAAAAGGTTATGGAGACTATTAATTGATAAAAAGCAATGATATAAAAACTGGACCAAACTAGCCAGTTCCATACTATTTTTCAGTTCAATTTCTACTTTCTAACCTTTGGGAATTAAAACTGGGCGGTTTCCTCTGACCCGTTAATTGGATGCATCATCTTCTCTTACTCCTAAACAACAAATCAGTATAGAAAGATGAGATTTCTGTGCAATTAACACTTGAAAAATCAACCAATTGTAGTGAAAACTAATTTGCAACCAAGATTGAGTAAATGGGTAGCTCAGTTTGGCACTAAAAATTAGAATAAAAACTTGAAATAGATTGAAAGATTTCTTGAAAAACCAAATGCAATCTTCACCCTAAGAGACCATGGAAGAGGGAGAATTGAGTAAGAACAACAACCATAACAACTCGATTTCATCACCATCTTCAACAACTCTCTACCTCTAAAAAATGAGGATTGATGTTAATTAAATCTCGGAATAAAAAGAAGGAAGAATAACTAAATCTCATAACAAAAAGAAAGAACACAAGTATCTTTAATGAAATGAGAGGTATAGTTGGCAGAAGTAGAGAGATTTCTTGGCGGGATTGATAGGTTCAGGGTAGGCACGGCAATCTCAGCTCGGCCCGCCCCATTTTTGGCCCAAGTTAGGTGCCCATTTTTTTTAAAACGACATCATTTTGAATTTTTTAACTTTAAAAAATTAATGGGCAGGCCAGGCTGGCCCATTGACATGCCTAGTTCAAGGTTAAAGTGGAGGCTAGGGTTTGCTACGGGGGAGATGTTTGTAAATGTTTTTAATAAAAGTGTTAACATAGACAGTGGTGCTTGGCTACAGAAAGGAAAAAGAAAGGAGGGCAGAAGTGTTTGTAAATGCTTTTCATAAAAATTGGAACTTTGAACATTGGGAGAAGAAAAAGTTGATGGGACATGTGAGGATAGAAATTAAGATGATGTAGCTTCGCGTTACATCATAAACAATAGTTACTAGTTAGTTTTTGTATTTTGATACCTTTCTTATGTTGTTTTTCTTTTCCTTTTTACATTTACTTATGTTGTCTTGAGAAAAAAATTTATTTTTAATTAAAAGATAACTTTTCTTAAATTTTAGTTACATAATAACAAAAAATTCAATTACATACCATATAAATATTAATAGACTAATAAAATATGACTAAAATGATAATTTAATTTAATTCTTAAATTTGACTTAATTAATTTAATTTAATTAGTTAATAATCTAAAATAATTGTAATAAATTATTAATTTAATTAGTTTGATTTAAATTTAAAAATTGAGTTTGATCATTATATAAGTATATTTGATTAGTTTATATATAATATTTATGTCACATATATTTACTATATTTTTAAGTGCAATCTAAAAAAAGGGGATTGTTCTAAAAAATAAAAATTATTTGATTGCAATAGGAAAAGTTGATGTAATCATGTATATACTTTGGATGAAAGTGTAACTTATAAATCTTTATATAAAATTTGAGAATTTGAAACTTTTAAGAAAAATGAGACATAACTTCCTTTAGAAATATAATTTTAATTTTTATTATTTTTAAGTTTTATATTAGACTCAAATTTAGTTTGAATTATTAAATTTGATTTATTACGAGTACATTATATAATAATAGACATTGGCCTATTTTTTATTTCAATAAAATATTTTATTTTTACTTACTCTTATAATTTTTTATTTATTATATACCAGTTTTATAGCGGTTTAATAACGATTGAATCTTTAAACCTTAAACATTTCCTTTGATCGGTTTAATATCTAGTCAGGTTTTTAAAACATTGATAAAAAGGCCTTATGGGTGAAGTGGATACACATATATTACTTAAATGGTAAAAAATTTTAGAAAATTAATCTAAATATAAAAAATTCATAAACAATTAGGCAATTAATAAAGTTGAGGGAAATTTTATACAATGATTTAATATGTAAAATAGATAATGGTAGCAGCTCTTGGTTTTGTATGATAATTATAGTAAATTGGGACCTTTACACTTGATCAATAGGATGAACAACTTGAGAAACTATTACTAGAGAATGCTAAGGTCAAAGAAGTGATACAATATAATCAATAGCACAACAATATCACTGTCGCATTCATCATTATGGACAATGTAATAGACTATAACGTAAATGAAAGCAAAGAAGACATATTAACATAGATGAAACATTTTTTTGGTTTCTATTACTAATAAATTTTGCAAGGAGCTTTTCACAAACTAAGCACAAAGAATGAATTGGTTTAAAGTAGTTTGAATCAAGCAGGTTCTTCCCACGATCTCCTTTATCCTATGGTTGGTGGTAAAGAAGAGATTGCCAGCCTTAGAAAGGATGCAATGAAACATCTTTAATGCTACAAGTTATGCAAATAACAACCTAGAACACTAAATTACCTATTCTTTCAACGCACCTTCACTTCGGTGTATGAACCAAGGTTTAAAAGTTATGAAGAATAAAATGATATTATATAATGCCTAAGTCATAAAGAAAAATATGCAGAAGGGCGATCTCTTGATATACGTAATAGCATTTGGGAGCATCATTTATATCATTCATAGGGAAAGGAATAAGAGAATATTTAAGATAAGGAGAGGCCTATAAATTAAATAATTCAAGAACTTATCAATTGGATAAGGGAACAACTATTAGTTAATGATATTCAAAATGCTTTATAGCAGGGGAATAACAGAATAATAGGGAATAATGGAATTATATAATGGCTGATTGGCTACTTCTATACCAATATAATTTTACTGGAAGTGCATGACATAACTGTAGCTAGTACCGAAAAATAGAGGTGGATCTCATGAAGACAGTGAATACTAGTAATTACCTTTCTCCTATTATCTAGCCTATGAATTAATTTTGGATTTTAATAAAGGAAATTAAAACTTATACAATTATAATAAAGTAGGCATTAATATTGAATATAGAGATGAAATAAGTTACTTAGAAAACAATCAATATCAAGAATTATTGGCTAGGTTGTGAATCCCTCTCAAACCCCTAAATAATTGACTTTTTATTATGCAGTTGTTTTCTTAACTATTAGATCATGAAAATTCCTATGGTATGCTAATAACTCTCTCTAGTTTATTAGTAACTAATCCTAAGTTTATTAACCAAATTAATTAGGTTAAAATTTATAGAATTGCTTTTTCGATTTGTGAATTCTGCTATTAGGTTTGACCTTAATTTAGAGAATTTATGATGACCTATCTATAGGTTTGCAATTAACTCCTTTCAATTAAGGTAGATTTACTTATACATAGGATTTCACAATCTCTATGTCATGAAATCAGATTATGCACTAATATTCTAGATCTATTAGAACATATATTAAACACATAATTAAATCACAATAAATCAATCAAAACCATCGCATTACATACAAGAATCAAAACATATTGTCATCTCAAATAGGGTTTATCATACCTAGAAACTAAAGATGTTTAGTTACATATGATAGAAAAAGAAATCAAACATAAACTGAAAGAAAAATGAATAGAAAACAAAGAGTTTATAATTCTAAATATCCCTTTCTCTTCTATTGAATGTTCTTACAAATTAGAGGTTTGATGTTGTATTCTATTGGATCTTTTGATGATTTCTTCATATTTTCCACTTCCCTAGATCAATGTCATCCCTTTTGGATGTTCTCCACGTTTGGAATCATCTCCAAAATTTTACTCCCATCTTTTGCCTCTGAATATGTCTTTTTATAGTAATTTTTAAAGTTCTGGGTGATGCATAGTCTAATACATAGTCGTGTACTAGTCCATGTATAACTCAAAATACCCAGAATTTGTGATTTTGCATGGCCTGAGAGAAGTACATGGGCTATTTCATGACCGTGTATCCCTTCTTTACTTCACATCTTCATTTTATGATGCATTTTTATCCAAATTCTTCTCCTTTTAGTCCATGAAGGCAATTATAGCCTATAAAAACACTTGGAACAAATTAAGTACCAAATATACAATAAAAGTATAAAATATCAAGCAAAAATACATTAAATATAGGGTATAAGTATGGTTAATTATGCATCTATATCAATGGAACTAAACAATCATAAATTGTTTGAAAAAGCTTTGATGCAATTAGTAGCTTGATTGTTAACTAGGATTATTGAAGGAGCTTATGATCCTCAACCTTATGTAATAGTTAACTTATTTTCTTTTTATAGTTTCACCTTTTTAGTTTACTTAGTGATATTTATAACTTCAAGTTCAAGATTAAGATTGCTTGTAAACAACTTAATGCATTCTTTCCCTGAATTTTTTTAGAAGAAGATATTATGTGAGCTAATAAAACTAATTATCATTATTGGTTTATGTAATTACGTAATTATGTGAGGTATATTGATTATGTTGGTTATATGGTCATTATATTTTGTTTTCTTTCATATGATATATTTCATACATTGACTATTCTTATTGTAATATCAAATGCTATGCCTAATATTGACCAACATTATTACTTATACCCTAATATAAAAGTGAGTTTTGCAATCCTTGTTTTTATACTTTTTTTCAAAAAAAATAATGTAAACAATTTTATTTCCAAGAAAAAAAAGTTATAAGAATATTTACCTCTCTAGGCATTGTCAATACTCAAATAGCCTTTAGAAACGATCTTTGCTTTAGGCTCTGAGTGATTTTGGTGACTAGTCCTCTTGCCAATAAGTTTAGTCTGCACTGGAATATGATGATTTTGAAGAATTGCTCCTTGGTTTAGCCTCTTAGTAGAATAGTCTATTGTTCCTCTCTTTTTATAGGTTGTAAACCATTACAATTAAGCATATTTTCAGAACCTTGTAATATGTTTTGTTTGCCATTTTGATTGATAAGGACCATTCAACCACTTCATGCCAAGTAGACTGCCATCCTTATGTTTAGGGGCTTGGTATCCTCTTCTAAATTATGTTGGAGTATCTATGGTTAACCATAATATGATCTATGGTTTTAGTATACTTATGACATAGCTCACATTGTTTAAAAGGGTGAAGTTGATGTTGTCCATTATTGCTAGTCTTCCACCTATCCCTAGACAAAGAATAAAAGAATGTGAAAGGCTATTATCATTAACCCATACTAAATTCTTCCACTTCATTTTAATGCTTAGTTCTTACTACAGGAAAACTTTACACGGCTTGGTGTTAAACTCCTTTTCTCTATTAACATTCCAACAAATTTGATCTTGGTTGAAGGCTTAAAAAGGTGAGATCATCCATAATTTTTTCTACTCCTCTTTTGTAGTAGAAAGGTCATCTCCATTGGTTGTTGTTAATGAGATCCTTCATCTTTATGTTTGAAGTGATTACTAACTTTAAGTGATGAATTTCCTCTATTCTGTACAATAGACCCCTAGTATACCAGTTGTTAAACTAAAATAATGTTAATTCACAATTTCCAATTCTATAAGTAACTAGTTTCTACATCCAATGTCTAGTCCTTAGGATTTTGGCTCAATGTCCATGTCATGCTTTGGTTTAGGTTTATGTTCCATACGTTGTTTCCCCTTATATACACATTATGAATCCATTTACCTAAAGCTCCTCCTTATACTTACACAACCACCATAGTTTCATTGTCAAGTAGACCTTATTGAGAGTTTTTACTGAAGAGATGCCTAGGTCCCCATATTTATTTAGTATACAGATTTTGCTCCAACTCACCTTGGGTTTGTAGTGATGGTTATTAGAACCATCCCAAAGAGACTCCCTTGTCTTCCTATCTATCTCCTTTAGTATGCTCTTAGGAAGGACTAAGTGATTTATCCAGTATAGAGCCAAGTTGTTTAAGATAGAAGAGGCAAGTTGAAGTCTTCCTCTATAGCTTAGGAACCTGTTGCACCAGTAGTTAATTCTTCTATTTAAGGAATCCATCAATGGGTTATAGTCTAAGGCACTAATTCTCTTACGAGATATTGGAACTCCCAGATATTTGATAGTAAAACTAGCTTGCTTCAATCCTATTTTTATAATTTTGTGGCTACTTCCTAACTCACATTGGCTGATAAGTAGAAGTTTCTTTTGGTTGGGTTACATCCCAACCTTGACATAACTTTGAATTCCTGCAATATTTCCATTAATAGGTTGATTAAGGTTTTCTCAATCCTAAAAGAACAATAAGATGTCATCTGCAAAGGCTAAATGTGAGATTTGGGTACCTTTACATCTGTAATGATACTTGAATCTTATGCTATTGGAGATGTTCCTTACGAAGGACCTTAATAAGACTTCCATGCTTAGCACAAACGAGTAGGGGGATAGGGTATCTCCTTGTCTTAGTCCTTTCCTTTCCCTTATTAAGTTGGTTGGTTCTCCATATACCAATATAGTAAAGGAAGTAGTGGAAATACATTCTTCAACCCATTCTTTGAATTCCATTGGATAACCTATTGCTTTAAGCTCCGTTGATATGAATCTCCAACTAACTGAGTCATAGTCTTCTGCAAGGTTAATTTTGAGGGTGCAACTTTTCATGGATATATTGGAGTTATATCCTTTGAGTAACTCTTAGTATAAAAATTTATTATTACCTATTGCTCTCCCTTTTCCTTGTTTTATACATTACATGAACATATAATTTATTGGGACAATAACACCAAAATGATGGAGTAACATTTAACGAACTATAAAAATTGTAGGTGTCTTCTAGGATAGTCTTAGTAAATGACTTGAAGTTTTGTAACTATAAAAAGGTAGGCCATACATCTTTCATAGATTCATTGTTGTTTGCAATAGGAGAATTTGTTTACTAACTCATTACATAACTTTTGTTAATTCTAATTTGTAGGTCTTTGATATTTTCTTTGTAAGTCCTATGTGACTAGGATATTTTATACAATTCATGGTGAATCTAGCTTTAATGTTAATATAATTTCAAATGTTAGAAATGAATTTGAATATATTAAACTTAGACCATGTATTATTATAATGATGTATTTGGAATTATGATTTTTGTAATGGATAATGATAAATATACGTAAATCTTATATAGAAAATGGTAATGGTAAGGGTCCATCCCTTTATTTTTTTTACTAGAATAAATTTTGCATATCAATCAATATTGCCACTTTTTCTTAATAGGCATGATTTCAAAACCTTCAAAATCTTACTTATGTATTTTAACTTATCCTCAATGATGCCTACATAGGACAAGTTAAAGGTGACACTAACTGCATTTTATCCATGTCCATCACTTTTTCTAGTCTTGTTCTGAATAATTATGTTAAATTTTTATTATTCTCAAATTTAATTCAAGTCTAATAATTTTTAGTTCAACATTAGGTAATTTTTTATAAATGAACATAGTCTATCTCTTAGTAGCAAACATAATTAACAACTTACGTCAATAAATAATAACCTATCATAAGTGTACAAAAACCATTTTCTAAAATAACAAAATTGAATGTACCCCAAATCTTTTATCCATAAATTATAACTAACATAATAGTACAAGATTGAATATTTAAGCAAATAATGTTCAAGACAAATAGATAGTTATTTTAAGTGTACGATTCATTATCCAAAAGACAATATCAATCACAATTAATTGTTATTGTCATTTAACAAAATAATTATTCATAATTAATTGAAAATTAAGGAATGATATATGTGAGGTAGTTAATTTCATTCCATAAATATTTGATTCGCTATAGATTAGTTTTTATTGGAGTTAAACTTTTGGATCTTACCTTAATTCATTACTTGTTCATGTTTAACCCACTTAAGCTACTTTAAGGCTCGAAAACTTCAAAATGCCTTCTGCCCATCTATTGAGCATTATAAACACAATGCTGGATTTCGGTAATTAAGTAAATCAAAAAACAAATTTGACCAGTATATGAAATTCATTTTCAATTAATCATAGATACAAATAATGAATTCAAATGATAAATCCAAAGTAAATCTTTAAACTAATTTCCAAATATGACTCCATATCCTTGAGCCACTTGGTAGTAGGTTATTTAGTAAAATATTAATATTTCACTCGTGAGTCTCTTTTCCCTCCTCAAGATAGTCAACTCGGTGTTTGACATGTAGATCTTCCTTGTTTATGTCTTCCTCTTTTTTCACTTGGTTGTATCGGTAAATTTTAGTATTAGATGTCTCATCATCTATAGATACGCACTTTTTTTGTGGCCTAACTCTTCCCCTCTGCATAATACAAATAATATTATTTTATGAATAAAGTGATTGTTTATAAATAATAATTTTTTGGTATTAGAAAATGCATATTTATATGCAATAAAGACAATCTGAAAAATTAAAGTACATAATCACCTTGATATTTGGTGGTTATATTGAAGATTGGTCTTCACTTTTATATCTTTTCTTTTTATGGCTTATTTCATAATAGTGTTAACATCTTATAACTACTCTTATCCTACTCATTATAGTTATTTAATTCTTCATCTTTATACCTTCTTCTAGCTTTCTTGGGTCTCACAAACATTTTCTTATCAAAGGTAGTAATTTAGGTTGCATATTGTCATTCTTCGATCAAATTTTAAGATAAATAATGGGCTATATATGAAATTGATATCTTTCCAAATAATAATCTCTCTAATAATTTTGATGTGCATAAGAATTAATATCTTCCATATGAAAGAATATATAAGATATTGCATGCTTTTATGGAATTCTTGTTTAATCCTAACATTGACATTGGCATATTCACTCTTATGAGTCAACAAAGAACTTAACCGCAATATGAGTGACTTTAAACTTCAAATTTCTATTAGTTTAATTGATACAACATCGTACATCATATTAGGTAGCCTCTATCATCTTCCTTACCCTCAAATATATTTCTTTTTTTGACCTAAGCATCACATCCCTTTTATTAACAAATTTGAGTTATTGTAAGGAAATTAATATATCTTTTAGTATATTGGTCAAAATTTTTGTACTTTCTAGATAAATGAAATCATTAAAGGTTTCCAATATATCATTATAACTAATTTCAAAAAATTTTCTTGTGCTCATAACAATTTTATAAATTTTAGAGTCATCATATGGCCTTTTTTGTATATAAATTTCTTAGTTGCTCTAATACATCAAATTCAACTTAGAATATATTATTCATTGCTTACAAAAATAAGGTCTTACATATGTGATTTTTTTATGGTCTACTGACTAATTCGCATAATTATCTTGGGCACCTTTTTTAAGCTTAACTTATAAAATGATATCTTTAAGGCATCCATTAAACCTTGATTACATAATACAATGTTTAACATTATAAACTCAATATGCATAAACATCCAAAGAACATACTAATTGATAAAGTTACAAAACAAACTAAAAACTAATTTATGATGTATTTATTAAAAATTTACACTATGAAATAAGATGAAAAGTTAGTCCTTATCATTGAACATTTGAATTAATCTTGGATATAGAAAACAAAGCCCACATCAAAACATATGAAAAGGTATGATATTTATTCTTTTTGCATTTTAACATATTAAGATAATTAAACATTATAATTGTTAAATAGGTTCCCAATTTTTAGCTCTTTTAATCTATTCCAATTAAACATAAGAAATTATTTAGTAATAACTTTAAGATAAAATATGCAATTTAATTAGATAAACATATAAGAACCAAAAGAAAACAAATAGACATTATAAAGGTAGCAAAACTAATCATTCACACGTAATGTAATTAAAAAAACAAGCAAAAAATGACCTTTGTTGATTACTTACACAAGTTTATAAATTCCTACTTATATTGAGAATTCCATCTAGAAGATTTAAGAACCAATATGAAGATTGTTAATCCTTTTCTTTAATTACAACTTAAGTTATAGGAAATATCTGGTCGTTTCCACAATGACTAGTTATTGCCAACAAGGCACCTCTAAGGAAACTATTAAAAGAACATTCATCTAAACTAAATAATTTCATTCAACCACTTAGAAAATCAAACTTCAATATATGAAAATCCATATAAAACCTCTTGAATATTGGACTTAATGTCTTTTCATCCAATTCTATCTAAATGTTGGATCTCTTATCCTTATCATCCTATCTTAACTAATGTTTATAAGGACATATCTTCAAATAATAGCTTTTTTTAGATCTTATTAAAAACAAAAGATGTTGGACCCCAAAACTTTTCTTGGAAGTTGAACTATTATATGTGAAATGTTGGAAGTGGTGAGCTGGAAAATGTAGATGGAACATATTCACTGAGTACGCTTTGGTGTTTTAGCCATAACTGTTTCTCTAGCTATTCAAATGAGGTTATTCTTAATTTGGATTAAAATAGAGAAATAGGGCTACAAATTATCTTATGAAATTGAGTTCTAAGTCAGTCCCTAAGAATTTTAAATTTTAGATGGAAGTTGAGCACAGAATATTGTTTCAGTATAAGAATAGTTCTGAAGTGTTGGGATATAACTTTCAGATTTCTGAACCAAATTGAATAATTTTGGTGTCATTAGAAAATTAAGACAGTGAGGAACATTTTTTTAGAAGGAAGTATTATCTAATTCCTTCAATTACATGATCAAAAAAAGGTCTTGATTTTTGGAAGAAGTTAGGCAATGATTTAAATAAATTTTAAGGCCTTGATAGATTAATTATTCTATTTTTTGTGGAGTTAATTATTATGTTGAGGTAAGTAAGATTTTATGACATATGTTAATTGAATTAAAGTGTTAAGGTAGTAAGATTGCTTTAAGGGCAATTTTGGCAAGTCACTTAAGCATTTAAGTTACAA
>JAOTAY010000006.1:8435688-8468998 GCA_025629805.1 Erythroxylum baracoense
TTTCCTTAATCTCTCTTTGAGCTCATATGTACTGAAATTTTGGGTCCTAACCCTTAATATGAGAACGGGATGTTACAACAACTCATTACCTTACATACATCAAAACCAAAATAGAATTTTGTCAAGCCATAATTATTTTTCTTGCACTTAATTATCAACATCTTAAAACATATTTAATGTCAATTCAATTATCATAAGACTTGTGTTAATACATGCTATCAAATTAGAATTCCCTTGCATATTTAAATTTAAATTCCTACTCCAAATAACCAACTAATCCAGCCCTTCCAAGCAATTAACACACTTTTAAGATCAAGGTGCAAATTTTAGCACTAACAAGATAGTAGCACCGACAATAGTAGGACCTACTTCTTGATGTAGTAACTTACAAAGATTCCAAGTAAAGATGATCCAAAATTAAACAAATTTCTAAAAATTGAGAGGGAGTGAGAGGTTTTAGTTGAGAGGAGCAAAGGATAGAGATAAGGTTGCCGAAACACCAAACGACCTAGAGTGATTCAGCTCTTACTTTGCAAGGTGTCCTAACTTTAAAGGGACACATGTCCTTTCATGGGGTGACCTACATTGAAAACATACGAGTGAGCCACTTGTCCTCTTATCATGCTGCCAAATGCCAATGCATTAGCCATGCCAAATATCACTTACTTATAGACTTAGCCATCCACATTTCCATATACCAACTTATCTTACCACTTTTTCTATATTTTTTATTTTTTCCTAGTCCAAATGTCCAATTTAATTCATCAATTTTCTAATGGTAACGATTAATTCCAAGTTACTAAGTACGATCCATTAACTGAAATTCAAGAGCAGGCTAAAATTTAAAACATATACAATTCACGATCATATCACAATATCTAATACATATACTTTCATGAATATGTAATATTTCAACTAGGTTATAATTTGGGGCCTTAGATAGACTCTTGAACGTGGCAAGTCAAATGGTTGAGATGGTAGAGAGTTCCAAACGCCTAGAATCACAAATCAAAGAGGAGCAACCATATCAACCTAATGTGTACTCATTGGAATTTGGTGTGAAGACCTTATAAAGTGATGAGAAGTTCGAGAATCTTGAGTGTAAAACTTAAGGAATTGCTTATGACGTAGAAGAAGTAGAGGAAGAGCTCCAAGAAAAAATGATATATCTTTTAGCTAGAAGGTAAATAATGAGTTCCAATTTATTGTTAAGAATGATTCTTTACTTTTACCTAGCAAGTTAGAGAAAGTGAATGAAGAAGAAAAAGGTGAAGAGACATTTAAGGTCTTTCCCGATAGTATGGACTTAGTAGAGATTAGATGTTTGAAGATAGGGCATATGTTGAATATGATAGAATATCAATCGAGACCCTATCCTAAACAACCTCACATGGAAGTGGCTCAAACTGTGACAACAAAAGATCATAATTTCATCACGTGAGGAGAAAACATAGAGTCGAGCCAGTGACATAAAAAAAGGTGCTTCTTGGGAGGTAACCCAAGGGAAGTAAATTTCTTTTCCTTTACTTTTTCGCATTAGTTAGATATGCATGTATGTGTCTAAATTGATTTGTTTCCTGCTTGTTTTAAGTTTTCAATCAAATTGTGAGAGAGAATAAAACAAGCAAACAAACATTTGCTCATTTTCTACTACTTTTAGGACTATATAGTTATGAGTAGAGAATGAATTAACTAGAGAATTTCATGGCAACTTGAGCATAAACTTTTACTTTTGTGATTGGTCGATATGCATTATCTTTAGAAGAGTAGTGACTATTGGTAGACAAAGCTGGTAAGATTTTGAGCTTTATTAGACTGACACATCCATATCAATCTTATTGTCTTTGTTTATGTGTGACCTTCATGACATGTACATCCTAACTTTGTTTTGATTTTCTATTCGAGACCACATTTTTCTCACATACATTAACATGGCGATGATTAGGCATTCTTTGTTTCATAAGCTACATTAGCCAAATAGCCTACCCTATTGACATGATTTTTCCCTTATTAAGCCCCTTTGGGCTTTATTTACCTATTCTTTATGTAGTAACCACATTACATGCTATTAGCTGTAAAGCTAGAGGAGCATGTATGATTGTTGAGATTATAGATGCACAAAAGTATAAGTTTGGGGGTGTACCTATGTATATGGCTATAATGTTAGGAAGCTATTTTATATCATATCATTGAAATTCCCATGATAATGTTTCTTTTAATGTTTATAAAAAATGAAAAAATGAAAAGAAGAAAAAGAAAAAATGTTTAAATAAATGTATTAAGGAGGAAGTGCATATATATTGAAAAGTCATTTCTGATTAATCTTTCCTCCTAAAGTTGTATTGAATCGGTTATTTGAGTATGTTAGATATGAGGTAGATTTTGTCTTGGAAGGTTCACTCATTATAGTTTCAAGGTATTTTTGTCACCAATTGTACAAGTGATTCCTTCTAGTTGGTTATGCTTCATGTGATTTATGGTATGAGAGCTCAAATTGGAGTTGGGAAATATAATTGTTGCATTCATCATAGTTAACGGTACCCAGTTCTAAACGAATTTTAACTTGTGCACTTGATATCACAATGAGTGTTTCTTTTGTTTCACTAGCTTTAATGGCTTTCATGCTACTTAATCCAAATACATCTCACCTTACCTTTGCCCACATTATAACCTTGAAAAATCTTTTGATCCATGATTTTGCATGTGAATTTTAGTTGGGGAGGAACGAAATAATATGAAAAGTTGTGAAATATCTTGAATGTGAATGATATTTAGTGTGCTCATGGATATATTTTAGTTTAAAACATTTTCCAAGTCTACCATTAGATTGCTCAATTTTTAAAGGTATTGAATATTTATTGATCATGAGTAAAAGGCTGGGATGTTAAGTTCTTGCTATGTTTTTGAAAGTCAATCATCTTTCTATGTGTTTGAAAGTTTGCTTATGATTAGATATTCTTGGAACATATGGGAACTGAGAAAATTTTTTAGGTCTATGAGCTTAATTTTGATGTTTTTCCCTAGGACGACCAAAAGCTAAGTGTGGGGAAAATTGACATATGCTTAATTGATTATATAATTATTCCATAACACTTAGCGATTAATGACATGAAATTGCTTAACATACTCAATTTTACTCGTATGTAGTTTTAGGCACAATTTGGAAGTAAATGAGCTAAAGTGAGTCAAAGGCACAATATTTGGGTCATTTTCTGAAGATTAATACTCACTTGTCTTCGTGGAGGAAGAAGAAGAAAATTAAAAGTGATAGTTGTAGACTATATAATGTTTTAGTGCGAAGTTTAGTTTGTGCTTAGTAGTTAAATTGAATTATTAATGCATGTTTAGGTTAGGTTTCAGTTATTTAGTTAGATACTTATGTTTTGAGTGTTTGGTGGGTTAGAGAACACTTTTGAGCTTCAATTTTGTGTATTTGAGATGCCTTGATGAGTTTGCTAGTGTTTCAGGGATAATATCAAAAAACGAAGGAGTTTCGAAGGAGACTTGAACCAAAATAGAGGCCTATGATTATGGTCAGTAAAGCACGGTCGTGATAGAAACAGGTAAAACAAGCCATAGTCGTGGTCCTATTTACCATGATCATCACAGAAGGCTCATTCAGGGGCCATGATTATGGCATTATAGATCGTGGCCCTATTTACCACGATCATGATAGAAGGCTCATTCAAGGGCCATAATCATGGCACTATAGGCCACGATCATGGTTTGTACGATAAAACACATGGACAGCCTTCCCGAATAAAATTTTCGAGGGACTTTTAAAACATTTTGGACTTGAAAAAGGCCCTAAGGTTGCCCAAATTAGAAAAAACCTATAAAAGATATGAAGAAACCCTAAAAAAGCCTCCATTTATGCCATCTTGGGAAAGCTTCAAGGAGAAAGAAAGAAGAGAGAGAGAAAAGGAAGAAGAGGAGAAAGAAGTGAATCTTCATGGCTGTTACTTTCCCGAGGCGTCTTGATCACCTTTCCACGTGTTTCTCCTTCATATTTGTATTCTTTTTCTTTGAATATTAAGATGGATATGAATATGTTTATGGATTTGGGTTTGATCATCATGTTCTAACTTTCCTTTGGGAATTAAACTTAATTCAATGTTAATATAGTCATTTTTTGTGTTATTTTGATTGGGAGTTATGATTAATTGCCAAACTTGCATATTTCGGTAATAAAATGAGAGGGTGAACCAAATAAAAATGATTGGGTTGGATTAATGAGAGTTAAACGATACAATAGACCACGTGATTAATCATATCGGTTATTGTATGGAGAGAGATCTCGTGTGAGATCCGGTAGTTTATTAGAGGACTTAAAATCTAATTAGAGTTATGGTTCGTTTATTAATTAAGAGATTGCAAATTCCATAATTGAATTAGGGTTTATGATATAAAGTTCAATGACTATAACTCGAGAAAGAGTAATTCATCCTACGATAGTCTAGAACCGACACCACAATAACACATAAATGACTAAATTAGCATTGATGATAGGAAAAATCCCCTTTCATAATTTGGAAAATCTTCTTGTTTGATTCCCATTGTCAATTTGGTGCTGCTCAAATTTGATTTCTTTGTTTTAATTTTACCACTTCAATTTTGGCCATTCCATATCCAATTGTTCACTTTTCTATTTGATTTTTATTTTCACATAATTTTCTTTTAGGCCTTAGAAAACTTAGAATTTGATTAGTTCACTAACTCCTCGAGGGATCGACACCTCTTATACTACACTTGCGACCCATGTGCTTGCGATATTTTAATGGTTTAAAATAGATTAAAACTTGCACTCAACAAGTTGTTTGCGTTGTTGCTTGGAAGTTATAGGATTTCTTTAATTCTGTTAGTCTAAGGAGTTGTTACCCTTTCTTATGATTTTGGTACCCAATCACAAGAAATATATATATTAAAAAAAGTGAAGAGAAGGAAGTTTCGGGCTTAAAGTTGAGACACATCAAGGCGCCATAAAGTAAGAATGAGATATATGAAAAGCTAAATGCTAAAAAGAGAAAGAAGGAATGATAATGGAGGATATATATTATAGAGAGCAAGGTACCTTTGCGGAATTCAATGAAGCACAATTTAGTTGGGGAAGTCATCATCCTTATTTGAACACGTACAATCCGAGGTGGCAGAACCACCTAAATTTTTATTGGTATAACAATGTAAGGACTCGTATGGGACATCAAAACGTATTAAGATTTTAGCAAGATGAGTCCAATTAATGGGATTCTAAAGTGGACAAGATCCTAGATAAGCTCGTGAACATAGAAAAGGCCCAGAAGAGATTGGAAGAGAAGTTTAACCTGGTAACGGAAGACCATGCCTCTTCTATTCACAACATATAGGTTTGAATGAGACAAATTTTTAGTAAATTTTGTAAGAGAAGTGTGGAAAACTGTCTACACAATATGAAAGTAAATTCAATAAAGCCACGTAAGATGATCACACTTGGTAGTGGGGAAGAGTTAAGAGAATCAACAGATAGAACAATTGAAACCTGCCTTGTAGAAGGCCAAGAGAAGCATAAAAAGGATGAAGAAAAGAATAAGGACCCTCTATACATTCCTCCTCTACCTTGTACACCAAAAATACCATTTCCACAAAGACTCCAACAGAACAAATTAGATACCCAATTTGCAAGGTCTGGAGAAAAGCTAAAGAAATTAAAAATTACCTTACCTGTTGTGGAAGCTTTGAAGAGCACAACCACGCACGTAAAATTTCTTAGGGACTTATTCTCAAATAAGTGGACTTGGGATGATAATCAGTTGGTAGCCCTAATAGAGCTCCTTAATTACTAACCACATGTCTCTACCATTGACAGATCTAGGGAGTTTTACAATACCCTGTTTATTTGGTAACTTAACGATTTTAAAATGTTTATGTGACTTAGGTACACATATTAACCTTATGCCTTTGTCAATTTTTAAGAAATTAAGGATGGGAGGTATGAAACCAACTTCTGTGCTTATTTAATTGTCAGACCAATCAATTAAGAAATTGTTAGGCTTGGTGGAGGATATACTTGTAAAAGTAGACAAGTGTATTGTCCCCGTGGATTTTGTCGTGTTAGACTTTGAAGATGATCAAAACTGTCTACTAATCCTTGGCTTACCATTTTTTGCCATCAGAAAAGCTTTTATTGATGTCCATGTAGACAACCTCATCCTTCATATTGGAGATGAATAAGTGAAATTTATAATGAACAAGGTATTCAAGAATCCGAAGGAGAGTAACTCATTTAGGAGAATTGATATGTTTGAATCTTCTAAGGAAAAAAGGACGAAGAACAAATGACAACGAACATAAAGCTTGAAGCATATAAGAAAATCTCTATTCATGAAGTGGAAGCTGAAGAGGAGATGAGGGTGACTGAAGAAGAACAAGAAATTATCACCCTCATATAGGGAAAATTGTTGTATCCAATAGCAGATTCAGGGAGTTTTATTATTCCCTATTTTGTTGACAGTTGGTTGCTGTAAAGTACATTACTAAGCTTATTAGGTTTCCTTAATTTGATAGATTATGTCCTTTTCATTATCTCTCAACATGTAGCTTATTTACGAGCTACAAAGCTGAAATTGGGAGACATGAGTGGTAGTAAGCCACTCATAATTGATTTTGGTTAAGTTTTTAAAGGATGCAAGGTCAAGTTAATGACCATAAATTAGCACGTTTAGGAGTTAGATTTAAATTTTTGTGTGAAGTTAGATTTGTTTTGAATTTTAAAAATAAAATTTTAATGATTTGGAATGGTTTGGGATTACTAATTCTCTTACTCTCTTTAAGCAATTATAAGATAGGACAATAATCTCAGGTGTCAAGCAGATTTGGTCTTAACACTATCGTCATCACCACCTCCTTCACCTTGAAGGTTTTATGTTCTAACCCTTTCTGTTTTCAATTTTTTCTTTATGTTTTTCTTATGTTTTTATGTTATGTTTATTCTCACCTTATGTGTTTTTGGTTATTCTTCTCACATTGAGGACAATGTGTTGTCTGACTGTGGGGAGGGTTACGTTGTGTGCATATATACTTTTATTTTGAATGTGAATTTTGCATATTGTTTATTAGTTTGTTTAGGATGCATGATGTGATTTGTGTGAATGTGTCAATGACTAGGACTTAACAGATTTGATTTAACTTTGAACATAGTCTTTTAGGTTGCAAAGATTCATTAGCTCATGAAATTAGTAACCCATATTACTTTAGCAAAATATATATGTTAATTAGGTTATGATGTTAGTTTATTAACCCTAGAAATTTGTCACATTCATTTATAAATTTAGGCCTATCGAATAAGTAGCTTTGTTAGTACCTTTTTATGAGAATTACTAGCTAAAGAAATGAGTTAAATAATAATAGTTAAAAAAGTGTAAATCATAAGAAAATAACTATTTCGCTAGCCTTTGGGTTATAAATAAAACTAGTAGCCAGTTGAGAATGTGATGTAGCTGTGTAACCGGAGCGACATGCATCACAAATGTGTGCCTTCGCATCTAAAGGCTATATGACATTCCAATCAAGCTGTTTAAAAAAATATGTCCTAGTTGAGTAACCAGATCGACATTCATCACAAATGTTTGCCTTCGCATAAAAGGCTAGGTTTATGTCAACCAAAATAAACAAAAACAGTGTTTTGTCAAATAAAATCTACCGATCTTGGTGAACAACTTGAATTTTCATGAAAACATACTTAAGGCATGGTTACATTTTTTATTGACTAAATAATTATCAATGTCTGTTTACAAGTGATAAACTTGAATAAAATTAACATTTAAGGTCTGGATTAGTTGTATATTTAGTCCAAGGTATTTAGATGCAGGTTTCATAAGTTAATAAGTTAGAATAACTTAAGAGATTGTGTTCGAAGTTAAATTAGTTTTGAGAATTTGAATGCCATTGTCTCATTACTGCATTACCTTCTTTTTTTTTATATTGTGTGTTTTACTTACTTTATTTTTGCTTGAGGACAAGCAAACATTTAAGCGTAGGGATGTTGATATTCGTAGACTATATAATGTTTTAGTGGGTAGTTTAGTATGTGTTTAGTAGTTAAATTAAATTATTAATGCATGTTTAGGTTAGGTTTCAGTTATTTATTTAGATAGTTGTGTTTTGAGTGTTTGGTGCGTTAGAGAACACTTTTAAGCTTCAATTTCGTGTGTTTGAGATGCCTTGATGAGTTTGCTACTGTTTCAGGGCTAATCGAAGAACGGAGGAGGCCCAAACTAAAATAAAAGCCCATGATCGTGACCAGTAAGCCATGATCGTGATAGAAGTAGGTGAAACAAGCCACGATCGAGGCTCTATCTGCCACTATCATGACAGAAGGTTCATTCAGGTGCTACGGTCATGGCACCATAGGCCATAATCATGGCCTGCACAATAGAACACGTGGATAGCCTTCCAGAATTAAATTTTTAAGGGACTTATCGAACCTTTAGAACTCAAAAAAAGCCCTAGGGTTGCCAAAATTTAAAAAAAAACCTATAAAAGGGTTGATAAAGAAACCCTAAAAGAGCCTCTATTTCTGCCATCTTAGGAAAGCTTCAAGGAGAGAGAAAGAAGAGAGACATAAGAGGAAGAAAAGGAGAAAGAGGCAGGTCTTCGTGGCTGCTGCTTTCCCGAGGCCTCTCGATCCCCTTTCCATGTGTATCTCTTTCATCTTTGTATTCTTTTTCATTGAATATTATTATGGTTATGAATATGTTTGTGGATTTGGGTTTGATTATGATATTCTAACGTTTCTTCAAGATTTGAACTTGATTCAATATTAGTATAGTCATTTTGTGTTATTTTGATTGAGTGTTGTGATTAATTGCAATACTTGCATATTTTGGTAATAAACTGAGAGAGTGATCCAAATAAAAATGATTGGATTGGGCTAGTAATAGTTAGGCAATCCAATAGACCACATGATTAATCATATCGGTTATTGTGCAGAAAGAGATCTTATACGAGACCTAGTAGTCTATTAGAGGATTAAGATCTAATTAGAGTTGTAGGTCTTTTGTTAATTGAGAGATTGAAAATTCCATAATTCAATTAGGGTTTATGATTTAGGGTTCAATGATTATAACTTAAGAGAAAGTAATCCACCCTATGATAGTCTAGAATTGACATCATAATAACACATAAATGACTAGATTAGCATTAATGATAGGAAAAATCCCCTCTCTCACAATTTGGAAACTTTTCTTATGTGATTCCTATTGTAAATTTGGTATTACTCAAATTTGATTACTTTGTTTTAATTTTACAACTTCAATTTCAATCATTCCATATCCGATTGTTCACTTTTCTGTTTGATTTTTATTTTTATTTAATTTTCTTTTAGGCCTTAGATAACTTAGAACTTGATTAGTTCACCAATTCCTTAAGAGATCAACACCTCTTATACTACACTCATAACCCAATCGGTATTTTGAGGGTTTAAAATAGATTAGAACTTGCACTCAACAAAAAGACAAGAAGGAGACAAGAAAATGAAAACACAAAGAAGAAAGAACCAAGGTATATTGCTCACGGCGAAAGCTATGCATGGATTTGCATGGCCACCACCATCTGTCCATTTAATAATAACTTGGTAATTTATTGTAAGAGAAGTGTGCAGAGTGATGGTTGGATGATGGATGGCTATAACATAGGTGGATAGGCAAGGAGGAGCTAAACGGTAGCATAGTGAGAGCAAAACGTAGAAGAAGAAAACAATGCAACAGGTGGATAAAAAAGGACAAAAACAGGAGTGAATGTAGATAACCAAGGAGGACCAAAATGCAACACCATATGAAGTAGAATGGCAGCATAGCCAAGAGATGGAACATAGACGTGTGGAAAAAGAAAAACGTAGACATTAGGCTAAAAGAAAAATGAAGACGTTGGGCTATAAGAATAAAAATGCAGAAATGGGACAGGGGTTTAAGGGTTGGTTTTAAAAAAATATGGGGGTTTCCTTCGGGGATGTTTTGGGGGCTCAAGTAATTTTTCTTGGGGGATCTTAGTTTTAATGAAGGGAAGGGGCAAAGGTCTCAACTGTGAGAGACTTATGGAGGGGTGGCTTCTCGACACTAGTTCGGAGGCAACATCCATACCGATGACCCGGTTAAATATTCCTTTCATTATTTTTTTGTTTCTTTCTCTCTTTAGAAATTACTTATGTTATCCAATGATTATTGTTTGGGTATTGTGAAATGATGATTTTAATGCGTTCATTGGATAATTTTATTACAAACCCATTGCTAGAATATTCAATGTAATCCGTAATTGTTATTTTGAAATTCATTTGTAGCGACTAATGGTTTGTAATCAGTAGGGATAACATAACCTAGGTTAAATGACGTATCGCATGTTGTTGTTGCCTTGATTAATTGATTTACCTAATTCGTAATGCTATTGTCTAATTAAATATAGAGATCGTATCCTAGGTTATTTAGTAGTTAGGTTTAATTAACGATCGTATCTTAATTAAACAAAACCTAAGGAAAAACTCAGGTTAATAGATTAATCCACTATTAATAGTTTTTAGGAGAGGTTTAAGAACATCAAATCATTTAAATATTTTTAATTGGGCGTAGCTTGAGATTAAACCAAAGAACTGGGTCCCTACTGACTTTCCTACTTTCATCATATTTTATTTTTTTTAATTTGCTTTTTTTAGTTAGTTTAGCTTTATTTTATTTTCTTATTTTTCAAACCAAAATCCCCTAAAACTAAACACTGATTAATTTCATTTCGAAAGCTTTACACACACTCTCTGTGGGATCGACCTAGCCTCACCATTGTTATAGTAATAGTCTAGTTTATTTTATGTAGTGTTACAACGCGCTACCAATTTTTTATAATTTTATGTTTTAAATCTTATTTAAAAGATCAATCCTCCAAAATTATATATTTATGCTTCAAATTGAAATTTTTGTCATTTTGGGCATTTTGATTTTCTTCAATTTTGTGAAGAATTTTATAACATTATGTTAAATTAGTGATTGATTAATGAAATTAAGATTAGTTTTAATATTTTTTACTCTTAATTATACTTAAAGTTGTCCAAATATGCGTTGGTTTCAAATTTTGCAAATAGTCAAAAAATAGGGATTTTGTGATAGTCGTTGAATTTTGTTAAAATCATATTAAACTTCTTATTTTTGTAAAAATGATGTTGAAATTTAACATTTTTGTGATTAAAGTGGCATATTTTCATTTTTCAATTGTTTTAACACTTTTTAGTCAAAATTCTAAATTTTATGAACTTTTTGAATTGTTTTACATAACTTGAGTGGTTTTAACTTACTTTAAAATAAAATTGATAAGGTTTTGACATATTTTGAGACCAACTAAGTCATATTGTAGTTTATTGTAGTTTGGATGATTATATAGAAGCATGTTTTTCTTGTAGGCTGTTGATTAATCATTATCCTACACTCTTTACCCTTTGATACAGAGAATTTAGGATCCAATCGTTTCTTGGAGCTTTAAGATCCTATATCACTTCTCTAATAAAGCTTTAAGATCCTCCTTACAAGTGGGAGCTTTTAGTAGTCTTCATAATATGACCATTTCCCCTTTTGCAAGAGTCTAGAATTTCAGTAGGACTCATAAAGCTAGATCTCGTTCACTACTTCTCCTCTTTTTAATTCTCAATCCATTAAGAAGAATGCTTATTTTAATACTAATTTTCTTGAGTTTCAAGCTTATATTTCTCAAGAACTTCACCTAAATAAGGATATCCATCCCAATTCATTGGAATTTTATAAGGCTTAGGGGCTTGTTTTCCATTTCATTTATTAGAGTTAGGATTCTTTTCTTTTAAATAACTATAAGATCAACCTTACTAATGTGATACTTTTCCACTATAATATTAAAGATGGCAAGTAAGGTACTATAGGAGTTTTTCATTTCCTATGTTCATAACATAAAGATCCTTTTTACTCCATAAGTTCCTATTGACATTTTTGTTATCCCCGTTCTTGAATGAGTTACACAATATGATTTCTTGACCAAGCATTTATCAAATAAGCCTTTTGTCTCATTTCATTTTTTATTCAAGTCAACGTTATTTTTAACAAACCTCCAATCGGTCAAGTTCTTAGAAATTCCAAGGAATTTAGAGACTTTTATACTTCAATTAGGTTTTAACATCTCTTTATTAATTATACCTTTATTTATCTAATGGATATATTATTGATTTAGCATATAATGACTTATGGTTTCTTTCCATGCTTATAATGAGTGAAAGAATCAATCTTGTCCACTTCATCTTTTGCAACATATTCTATTTCATAAATGTCAAGAAGAAGCATTAAAATATGACTTATGCTTTTATCTTTGGTCTCGTCTATAAGCATTTACAAATTCCCTATTATGATTACAAGTATTTTTGTTGTAATTTAATAATTTTTTATCTTAAAACTAATAAACTTTAATTTTTCAATAGATTCATGACTTATATGCTCAAGAAATAGTAGAGACAATAATCAAAATAACATTAAAAGTATGATGATTAACAAGAGGATCCTCCCAATGACGATACTTCATCAAATAAATTAGAGTTATACTATAGAGATGCACTTCAATAACGAGAGTACCGATTAGGTTAATCCATCCAATTGATCTTTCCAAACTTTACATAAATTTATTTTAGCTACAACCTTGTATATTGAATTATTAGACAAGACTTTAGCTCATATACGCTCATAACTCAAGCTACTCTAAGGCTATATTAGGCATGAAAATTTCTATCCATTCCCTTGATGTCAACAGGTCAAGCTTGAATTGAGTGGATTTTAAGCATAAGGGAGTGGCCTAAATGACCTAATCCTAGCCTTAATATGATAATATTTTATAGTAGCCCAAGCAGTTTCTAGCTTAATTAGGCTTCAAGCCCAACTTAGGCTACCTTATGAGGGAGTTAGGCTGCATTAATTGGGGGTAGATCTAGCTTGACCCAACTTATTGTCATGCCTAGGCAAGATCAACTCACTTTAAGATATCGCACTGATTTGTTCAAAGTATTATTTAAATTTCTCCATTCTCCATTACCTTTAACTCTTAAATCAATTATAATTATCTTTTTTGTCATTTTTATGTTATTTAAAAAAAGGGATACATATATATATATGGGATGCATTTATTTAAAGGATGGTGATATTGCTAATCAGGATACATTTTCAAATATGTATTTCATTTATGATTACATAGATTATAGCATACTAATTTTTAACATATTTGTATATGATAGTAATATTTTTGATATACTATTATGTCACTTAAGTTGTGTGTATGCCATTTGATCATGTTAATCTTTCTTTCTTCATTACTTGATTATCATACTTGGCTAAATTATTCCTTGAATGGAAAATTTATTGGTCTTCATATTTAAAAGTGTAGATTTGATCAATTAAAGATGCATAGATTAAGGGTAATTACATATTCATACAGGTAGAAGTTATGTGTAATTAGAATCAATTTCGTTATTTTACCTAAATATCATATTATATCTTGTTATCACTAAAAAGGGTAAGATTATTGAACTAAAGAAGTTCTAATATATGCTTTGATGATAACAAAATATAATTTATCCTATATTTTTTATTCAAAGATATTAATCAATAATTTATACAATCTAATGTGAATTATGGAGATTTATAAGATGAATGATCAAATGGGACACATTGTGAACATTATCGCGAAAGGTGGAATATTAAGAGATAACTAAAGCTAAAATGAAGCAATCAAGATAATTCATGAACTTCAAGATAATAAAATTAAAGAATAATTCAATCAAATTAAGAACAAAGAAGATATAATATATTTTCATTTTATTTATGCCAAGACATAATATTTATGCATTTTACTTATGCATTGTAATAATTAAATAAGAGATGTTTTGATTCTAGAGAGAGAAGCTCCTGCTTCTCTCTTATTTCTTTCGCATGGCCAACTTCCTAATTTTCCAAACTCTTCCTTTTTGTGAACTATTTCATTCTCTACTTTGTATAGGCTCCTTCTTCCCTAATAGCTAATCTCTTAGTCTCCTTTACTTTATTTTTTCTTCTCTCTTCCCTTCTACTTCCTCACTTGACACTTTAGTCTTCTCTCTTAGTCTCCTTGCATTCTATTGATTCCCTTCTTTGTACTCTTAACTATTCTTAGCTTCCTTCCTTTAGCTCAGTTACTTGTCTGTTCTTCGTATTCCTTTCTTTCCATTTTCTTCCCTCCTAGGTTTTTTTTTCAATTTTTTATCCTTTTACTTTTCCTTGGTGCTTTTCCCTTTTTTAGTAATGTCAAATAGTGTGCTTCTTTCCTCATTAGAGAACTTTTCATCATGTTTGCTCTCTATTGTCACTCTAACCCTCTTTAGTCCTTCCTCCTTTAAGGCGCTCAATCCTTCTTTGACCTCTAATGATTCTTGTAAACCCTCTTACCAGTAAACTTGGACTTAAGTAGTAAAGGATTCTTCCCCCTCCTTGAAACCATATTTCTATCCACACCTCAATTGAATACAAAACAATAGTGGCTCCAAGTCTTGATATTTTAAAGGCAGGTATCACCAGGTAGGAGGTCACTATGATTAGCTTCTTCATAGAAAAGATACCTCCTAGAAAAGATACCTCCTTTTATTTCTTTGAATATATGGGCTTAAAAATATTGTAAGGAACTTTATCTTACAAAAGTACTCGTCAATTAGGATAATTTGTTCTTCTTTATGTTTAACACACCTTATCAAGCTCAAAAGGTTATTGGAACAAAACTATAGGTCTTCAACAACAAGCCAGTAGTCATCAAAAAGTGGAGACCTAGAAATAACTTACAAAATTGCAAGCAAAGTTTGATTAATATTAGACTATAAAAGAGATTAATCATCTTACTAGTTGCATTAAAAAAACCCTTGTTCCTAGATGAGGTTGCATCTACTTTGAAGATAGTAAACTATGGTAGGATATATTTCCTCACTAATAGTTATAAGAGTCTCCAAGATTTTACTCCCTTTATAAGAATTGATAATGGAGGAAAATCTCTTTGAGGATGAGGTAAGGGTCTCTTACTCCTAAAGACCATATATCTCCTCTTCAACAAAAGTGATACCCCACTAGAAGGAAGCTTGTAACAGGAAACTTCCCAGAGTTAATGAATATGGAAGCAGAAGCTAGGAGCTCTAAAAAGGAATATGCGAAAACTATGGTGGTAAATATGGGGAATGCCCTATATGGTGAAGTTGCTACTAAGATAAATATACAAAATGCTTCTTCTCAGCCTTAGTTAATTTACAACTTAAATCATATCCAATATAAAGAGGCTACTTTAGCTAGTGAGAAGATTGATGACTAGGTATTAATATGATAATTCAAGCAATTCTAGCTTTTTATAATGATATTCCAGTTGAAACAGTTCCTACAAGTTATTTTAATACTATCTCAATAGGTTTAAAGGTAGTGTATCCTCCTATCCTCTATCTTATCATTCATATCTCTACTAAAAAGACCTTCATCCTTAGATTTCAAACCTCTCATTGAAAGAATTCAAAGAAGAACTTCAAGTTAGTGCAACAAAAATTAAACATTGATTGGAATAGTATAACTAATTAATTTAGTATTAGTTAGCTTGTATGCTTATCAATTAGCACATATTTTCTTCCTCATTAACATAATTAAATACATAGAAAGTATCATGAGAAAGTTTCATAATTCAGTTGATTTAAATAGGCATGTTTTAATAAAAGTTAAATGGAAAGAACTATGCTTAGCAAAAGTTTGCTTTTAGAACCACTAATAAAGTTCTTATGTTTAAGAGAATATAGAGGTTGTTTATAGATAAGTAGCCTTTGGGCTAAATGTCTACATACACACTATCTTAGGAACAAAATCTTATGGTCTATTAAACTAAAACATGTCTTCTTTTAGACCATGTTTAACTAATCAAGCTAATGGAAGTAGTTAAAAATATCTACTCAGCACAGGATTGGCAATGGGTGTTTCTCTTTCTTTTGGCATGACAAATAGTATGTACTTGGGCCTTTGAGCATGATTGATGTACCTAGTTTCTTAAGAGAGACATTCTAGATAAGCCCATATTTAAAAAAGAGCTTAACATAGCTTAATGGTTCTCTTATTTGCCTTCTTCATTACTCACAAACTAAGTTTTGGATATGCCTTTAAATGCTAGAATTGAGGATAATATACTCCAGAACAAGCATAGTTTGAATAAATTTATTAATGCATCTTACAAGACACTTAATAGTGACCATGCTTTTAAAGTAGGATTGAATAAGCTATAGTGGTTCAAATAAGCTTAGGCTAGGCCCTTCTTAATCCTTTAAACAACCATCAAAGGAAAGCTAAGCACATTAGATAGGCTAAGCAAGTTCCTAAGCATCCCAGATGTTTGTATTCTCTACACTTATAACCAATAATCCAACATTAGTTCTTCTACTGTCTTGTCCCTAAATCTATTTGGCATAGAATACAATCCCTCTACAACACCATATCTCCTTCTTTTAACTGACAATAACTAATTCAACGGTTGAGTCAAAAGCAAGGAAAATAATTCTTAATCTATGAAATGTTATTGAGTTTAATAGTCTACTGCTTGTCGAGAGAAAGGAACCTGAACATTTTTTAGGGAAAAATAATTCAAACAAGCTCCCTCTTAACAAATTTACTCAAAGAAATAAGGGAACATATTTTAGTCCATTGAACTCACCTCTAGCTAAACAAATCCACTTTGTAAAAGTGGTCATTACCTTCTAGTGAGTTGGAAGTTATATATGACTTAATGGAGAATGGATTTATGCTTCTAGATTTAGTGACTTAATAACTCATTCAATTTAAATGGGGTTGAGAGAATGGTTTTTATTCCAAATATATATTCTTCTTCCATACTTAGATTGTTGTCCCAAGTTTTAGACTTAATGTCTTATTGTGATTTCTCTACCAAATTTGCCTCTAATAGATGTATGCTTTATAGCAAGCTTCATTTTCCATTACTAATATACATTTTATTTCAGTTTTTAAGAAAATATTGATTCTACCCTTATTTTGGTCATTTTAATGCTTTAGGGGTTTAATATGTATGATCATATTATTGTTTTATCCTAATGCCTACATTTTGAAATTAACCAGAGTAATTTTGGTTTTATTTTTAAAATAAAATCATCTTGGTCCTATAAAATAGTATTTAGGAAACTTATAAAATAGGTTTTGAATTAAGTTTCAGACAAAAAGTTAAGTTCAATTTTAAAAGTAAACATAATATTTGAAACAAAGTTTAAGTGATTTAAGTTGACCAATATGAGAGATAGGCAGACCTATGAAAAGATTTTGAGTCTTTAAATTATTTTTAGAACATAATTATAGAAAAAGGTCTTGAGTCTTTAAATTATTTTAAAAATACAATAGTATAACTAAAAAAAGGTATAAGTCCACTAAACCATTTTATGATAAAAGTTGTAAAAGGTTTCAAAATAGTCTATTTTCTAATTCATAAACATTGATTGTTATATTAGTAGATTGATAGGTCAATCAAAGGGGACGTTAGTTGATCGAATATAAAGTTAGGTCAATTTAGCTTTCCAAAAACTAAAAATTATAATAACTAATTATACATATAATAAATATCTGAGTTTGTTATGGTTATCAATAGTTCAAAATTGGTTTATTGAATATCATTACAATAGGGAGAGTTAATGAGCATTTAAAGCAAATGTGCACTCATGTGATTGACATTGATTAATATAAAAAAAGTAAGCATATGATAATTCATTTGAGTTTTGTCTAAGTTGGGGGATTTTTTAAGCTTTTGTTAGGTAGTAAAGATTGAGATTTTTTCCCCCATCAAGAAGAAGTGTATAAAGATTCCTCTTTTCTTATGATAACAAAATGTGCAAAGATTTTTCTTCACCTTGTTGAAAGAAAAAGATATTGAAAATTCCAAGTTAATCTAATTAAGAAGTGAATATGGGCAAAGATCATTGTCATCTCAAACTATTGTAAAATTATATTTACACACTCTATCGCTCTCTTAACTCTTTACAATTATTATGCTTGTGTGATTGTCATATATTCATTCAAAATAAATTCATCTATTTATACAATTAATCATTTAGTTTCTAAAAATTTTTAAATTTTAAAAAAATGTAATATACCCCTTTTTAAATTCCATCCATATCCAACATTTATATTACATTATAACAAGATTAAAAAGATATTAAATAACCTAAAACATATTTTATTTCAATGTAGGTACAATTACAAGTTGTTCATTACATGAAATATAAGAGATAATATGCAACTATTACTTTCTTAAAAAATATGCAAATATTTAATCAACTATTTTTCATATTATAATTCATAATGGCATATGTATAAATCACAAGAAATAAAAAACTCAATTAATGAAAAATAATCCCAATTCATTATCTTTCACCAATAAATCAATGTTTAGGTTCATTTTCTTAATTTACTCTTAATTTCATTCATCTTCTTATGGCCTTCCTTTTTTTACTTTCTAACTTATTAGCTACATTTACTTCAAGTTTTCTTTTTCCCAATAAAATTATTTCTCTACTTGAATTTTATATTAAAAAAGAAGAAGAAAGTATTTATTTTGTAATATAAAAAAATCACAATTTTTTATTTATAATACTGCACATTTTTCACAATTTTATTGATTGAAGGGCAACATGTGCTTATATAAAATATAGGTATGCATTCTAAGACTCTTCTTTCATCATTTATTATGCAAATAATACTTAGTGTTTATTATGTTCACCCATGTTTATTTATGTTATCTATTAGTTTTGTATTTCCTTTGTAACATTGCTTACTTGTTGTTGTAAATCCACTAATTCTGCTTCCTTTTTATTTAATGAATCCTTCAGGCTTGCTATAGCTGTTTCCATTCTCTCACTAATATATCTGCAAGACTGTTAGCAGAAGAGGATATATAATTGATATGAAAAGAATATTGATTCCTTTAGAGATTTGAATTCCTAGATATTCAATATTTTGTTGTGCTAACTTAATTTTCTTTTTACTTAAAATTAATTCTTTCTATTGACATCGTAGGAGGATATGTTTTACTTTTTGTAAATGATATTCTTTATCTTTATTAGAGAAAATAATAATATCATCTATATATACTAAAGAAAATGCTTCTAATCCTTCAAAATTATTATCCATAAATCGTTGGTATATACCCGGGGCTTGTTTTAATCCAAAAGGTAAGACAATCCATTGATAATGTTTTGTGGGGGACAAGTAAAAGTTGTTAAAGGTTTTGTATTATCATGTAATCGTAATTGCCAATAATCTGATTTTGCATCTAAAGTAGTAAACCAATGATGTCCTTTTAATTGATTTAGAATATAGTCTTTTCGAGGTAATTTATAAGCATCTCCTTTTATTGCTTCATTTAATTTTTTATAGTTAATGACCATTTGCTTTTTACCTCTTTTTTGTTCGTAATGATTATTTACATAAAATGCTAGGGCTGAATGTTTACTGGTACTAGGTGAAATTAATTGTTTTTGTAATAGTTCTCATTCTGTTATGAATTTTTGTACATCATTTGGAGTATAAGGGATATTATTTCGAATATTTATTTCTTATGTAGGATCCTTTAATTTTAGTTCAATTAATTGAATATTTGTATTTTTTAGGGGATCTAATGGGTTTTCACTACAAACATGTTCGATTAATGTTTAAATTTCACTTTGTAAAGAAATATTGTTGAGAAGATAGAAGTGTAGGTAATTGAGTTTTTTTTATTTGTTTTAATGTTTGGTAGTATGTATTATGATAAATTGGTATTTTTAATATTATTGAATTTTGATTTAATGATTTAATACTAAGAGTTCTTATTGTTATATAATGTAAATATTGACAAAAGGGATTATGTAATTTAAGAAAAGTATTACCTAAAATTAATGGTAATCCAGATTCTTGTCGATAAATGAATGGGACGATAAATGCATAATTTTCAATAATAATATTATTATAATAACTAACATACCAAATAAATTTGATACTTCCATCGACAATTTTTATTTGAAGGGGTTTATTTAATTTTTTCCAATTACTAAGCAATGTTTTTGAAGCTATACAAATTGTAGCTCCTGTATCTATATATGCATTTGATTTTTTATTCTGAATTATCACTTAAAAAAAAGTTGTATTTGGATTCAGTTGTTGATTCTGACCTTTGTGATTCACATTGGTAGAGTGAATTAATAGTGGAATTTGTCTCAGACTCTTATTCAATCGGTTCTAATTTTTATTGTTTTGCAAGATTAAGAAATTTAATTTTTTCTTTAAATTTGTTTTGATTTCGTTTTGGGCAATTGTTTTGCATAACGTCCTTCTTCCTTACAGAGCCAACATCGACGTTGTTTTTTATTGAGGGCAAAATTTTTTCTTAGGTTTATATTGTCGATAATTTTTTCGTCAAAAGAATCGTTGAGAGGCGAATTTTTCGAGTATTTTCTCCATTTTGTATAATTTTTCCATTTCGGATATCTTTTCCAATGTGAGATTTTTAATTTTGCTTTTCTAGGTGAATCACATCCATATTGTTGTGGTATTTCAGAATATTTTGAACAACATAATTGAGTTTTTGTATGTCTTAATTTTTTATGTAATTTTGCTTCTAAACATTTTTGAGTTAAGACTTCCTTTGTAATGGTGATAGCACCACCTAGATTATATGTAATTAAATTAATGACTTGGTTTTTTACAAATGTTTCCTTGACTGTTATATTTATGGCATAAGGTCATTTTTAAATAAATATTTGAATATACATTTACTGTTCAGGATGGGTTAATTTATAAGAATATTTTTAAAATTCACAAATATATTCGTCTAGATAACAAATATTACATATACTCATATTGTTTAAATGCCAAAGACCTTTTTTCTTTCTTCATTTTTGATTTCTTGTTTATAAGATGCTATATCTTTACCGATAAATTCTTTATAAGTTTCATTGGTGATTACTTGAAAATCTTTTATAGGTTCTATAGCATTTAAAAATTCTGAAGTATTTTTGATTCGTATTTCATTATCTAAAAGAAAATTAAGTACAATACTGGTAGTTTTATAAGTAATAAAATTCCATAAAGTACTAATATTTGCGAGTCCTTCAAATGGCTTTTCTAATCGAATGATTAAGGCTAAATGATTTGACCATTCTAATAATAATTTTTCAGGTGATGTTACATAGTCTAGATTTAAAATACCATCTGGTCTTAAGGTAATATGTTTTGGTGTATATTCAAAATGAAATCTTCTAATTTTATTATTTTTTCGATAATTTCTAAATTTATTTAATTCGTCAATTTCTATAGGTTTTTGAGTCCAAATGTACTTATCTTTTATTTCTCTTTTTCGTTTTTCATCACTTTGACTAGACTCAAGTTCATCCTGATTCTTTTAATGTTGATCTACATAGAATTCTTGATTAGATTCATAACCATAAATAATTTCATCTAGATTAGTAATAGGATTCGTAATTTCTTTCGAATTGAGGGTTAATGTATTAATTAATTGCGTTATTTCATCAAATGGTATTATAATATCATTTTCTATATTCTTCATGGTTTAATTAAAGTAACATTAGAATTGTTTTTATGAAGTTCTAGCTCTAATACCACTTTATTGTGAGATTAGTTTTTTGTTGTATTTGATTTAATTGTTGTTATATTTTTTTGATTATTATTTATTTTGATTTTCTAACTTATGTATAAAATTTATGATTCGTCTAGATAACAAATATTACATATACTCATATTGTTTAAATGTCAAAGACCAATTTTTTTCTTCATATTTGATTTCTTGTTTATAAGATGCTATATCTTTAGCAATAAATTCTTTATAAGTTTCATTGGTGATTACTTGAAAATCTTTTATAGGTTCTGTAGCGTTTAAAAATTCTGAAGTATTTTTGATTCGTATTTCATTATCTAAAAGAAAGTTAAGTACAATACTAGTAGTTTTATAAGTAATAAAATTCCATAAAGTACTAATATTTGTGAGTCCTTCAAATGGCTTTTCTAATCGAATGATTAAGGCTAAATGATTTGACCATTCTAATAATAATTTTTCAGGTGATGTTACACAGTCTAGATTTAAAATACCATCTGGTCTTAAGGTAATATGTTTTGGTGTATATTCAAAATGAAACCTTCTAATTTTATTATTTTTTTGATAATATCTAAATTTATTTAATTCGTCAATTTTTATAGGTTTTTTAGTCCAAAGGTACTTAACTTTTATTTCTCTTTTTCGTTTTTTGTCACTTTGACCAGACTCAAGTTCATCATGATTCTTTTAATGTTGATCTACATAGAGTTCTTGATCAGATTCATAACCATAAATAATTTCATCTTGATTAGTAATAGGATTCGTAATTTCTTTCGAATTGAGGGTTAATGTATTAATTAATTGCGTTATTTCATCAAATTGTATTATAATATCATTTTCTTTATTCTCCATGGTTTAATTAAAGTAACATTAGAATTGTTTTTATGAAGTTCTAGCTCTAATACCACTTTTATTGCGAGATTAGTTTTTTGTTGTATTTGATTTAATTGTTGTTATATTTTTTCGGTTATTATTTATTTTGATTTTCTAACTTATGTAGAAAATTTATGATTCGTCTAGATAACAAATATTACATATACTCATATTGTTTAAATGTCAAAGACCATTTTTTTTCGTCATATTTGATTTCTTGTTTATAAGATGCTATATCTTTAGCAATAAATTCTTTATAAGTTTCATGAAAAGCTTTTATAGGTTCTATAGAGTTTAAAAATTCTGAAGTATTTTTGAATCTTATTTCATTATCTAAAAGAAAATTAAGTACAATACTAGCAGTTTTATAAGTAATAAAATTTCATAAAGTACTAATATTTGTGAGTCCTTCAAATGGTTTTTCTAATTGAATGATTAAGGCTAAACGATTTGAACATTATAATAATAATTTTTCAGGTGATATTACACAGTTTAGATTTAAAATACCATGTGGTCTTAAGGTAATATGTTTTGGTGTATATTCAAAAGGGAACCTTCTAATTTTATTATTTTTTTGATAATATCCAAATTTATTTAATTCATCAATTTCTATAGGTTTTTGAGTCCAAAGGTATTTATCTTTTATTTCTCTTTTTCGTTTTTCATCATTTTGACTAGACTCAGGTTCATCCTGATTCTTTTGATGTTGATCTACATAGAGTTCTTAATCAGATTCATAACCATAAATAATTTCAACTTGATTAGTAATAGGATTTGTAATTTCTTTCAAATAGAGGGTTAATGTATTAATTAATTGCGTTATTTCATCTAATTGTATTTTAATATCGTTTTCCATATTCTCCATGGTTTAATTAAAGTAACATTAGAATTGTTTTTATGAAGTTCTAGCTCTGATACCACTTTTATTGCAAGATCAGTTTTTTGTTGTATTTGTTCGATTATTATTTTATTTTGATTTTCTAACTTATGTATAAAATTTATGATTCGTCTAGATAACAAATATTACAGATACTCATATTGTTTAAATGCCAAAGGGAGTTTTTTCTTTCTTCATTTTCAATTTCTTGTTTATAAGATGCTATATCTTTACCAATAAATTCTTTATAAATTTCATTGGTGATTACTTGAAAAGCTTTTATAGGTTCTATAGCGTTTAAAAATGTTGAAGTATTTTTGATTCATATTTCATTATCTAAAAGAAAATTAAGTACAATACCAGTAGTTTTATAAGTAATAAAATTCCATAAAGTACTAATATTTGTGAGTCCTTCAAATGGTTTTTCTAATTGAATGATTAAGGCTAAACGATTTGACCATTCTAATAATAATTTTTCAGGTGATATTACACAGTCTAAATTTAAAAGACCATTTGGTCCTCAGTAATATGCTTTGGTGTCTATTCAGAAGGAAACCTTCTAATATTATTATTTTTTTGATAATATCCAAATATATTTAAGTCGTCAATTTCTATAGGTTTTTGAGTCCAAAGGTATTTATCTTTTATTTATCTTTTTTGTTTTTCACCACTTTAACTAGACTCAGGTTCATCCTGATTCTTTTGATGTTGATCTACATAGAGTTCTTGATCAGATTCATAGCCATAAATAGTTTCATCTTGATTAATAATAGGATTTGTAATTTCCTTCGAATTGAGGTTAATGTATTAATTAATTGCGTTATTTCATCTAATTGTATTGTAATATCATTTTCTCTATTCTCCATGGTTTAATTAAAGTAATATTGGAGTTGTTTTTATGAGCTTCTAGCTCTGATACCACTTTTCTTGCAAGAACAGTTTTTGTTGTATTTGATTTAATTATTGTAGTTTTTGTTCGATTATTATTTTATTTTGATTTTCCAACCTTTGTATAAAATTTATGAGAGCTGTATATTTTTGTATTAGATCATTTAATTGTGATTTTGAATTTGTTTTTCTAATATTTCATATACTTGTTTTGTGATACTCATAACATAGTCTTAATATGAGTAGATAATTCATGGAGTTGTGTTTCAATAGTGCTAATATCTTTTCCTATATTTTGTTCTTCAGTTTGTTGTTCATTTTGATTAGTTATTTTAGGATCAGTGATAGGTATAGATTTAGCTAAATTAATTCTTGGTTTAGTGAATCTAATAGGTCTGGTTAATCTAACAGATTGTGCTCGAAGTAAAGGAATTGAAGGTTTATTATATATATTATCTGATAAAGATAATCTAGGTGCATATATGTTAGTATATTGTATAGGATACTTACTTTCAGGTAATTCTCTAAGAGATGTATTTAAATTAATTCCAATTTTAGCTACATCATTAAATAGTTTATCCATATAAATTATGTCAGTATCTTTGAATTCAATGCTATGATGAGAGTTAGTTAAAGCATAACTTGTTTGATAAGTAATAGAAAATGGATATTGTCCATTAGTCATTAACTTATCTCTATAAAATTTACAAGCTATGGTAATTGTTTCATCTAATTTATGTGATTGTAAAGGTATTCCTAATTTAAGCCTAGTATTAAATTTAATTTTTTCAAAAGCTAAATTACCATTTATTATTCCGAGGATTTGTTCTTTTAATTTTGTTAGTTTTCATTGATGATAGCTAGTCTTATAGGTGAATCGATTCCTTCCTAAAATGTTGATTTTAATAAAATTTGAATAGTAAAAAGATGTATATAACCAACTTTAGTTTGTTTAGTTTCAGGGATTTTTTGTAGTTCTCTATAAATTTGTTCTTGATTGATTAGAGGAAGTTGAATATGTCCTTGACACTGATCTATGCAAATGGGAGTCTTATGAATTAACTTTCCATAATAGATAATATTTTGTCTATTTATCAAATTATGAAAAGGTCGATATTTGATATCTTGTCCTGATTTCATATTTAATTGTGCTTTTGTTATTTGTTTTTGTTTTTCTTTAGATAATAGAGTAGTTAAATGAAAAATTCCTGCTAATTCTATTAATTCTAAATTGTACATATCTAATATATTTTGATGTTCATTTTTAGCATTTTCTATAATGATTTCTGACATGATGATTGATGATTTTGGAATTGATCGATTAAAAAAGTTAATTCTTGTTGATAAAAATGATATTGACTTTTAGCTAGATCTAATGATTCTTTTATTGGTTTAAGTCCATCGGGATTACTTATTATAAATTGGACATAGTTATATGGTCTTTCATAATAATCTGTTTCATTTTGACATTGACGAACTAGAGTTTGGATATAATCTATATGTTCTGCTAGCTATATACACAAACCACAATTATTATTCATTGAAAGTAAAAGACATAATACAAAGAGTATACTGATAATTTATGCATTTGAGCAGGAGCTTATTAAGGCTAAATTTTCAGGTTGTGGGTCAAGATGTGTCTGTTGATAATGCTCTCTAAAGCGTTTACGCAATTGATATAGTTCAGTTTTTTCTTGATCATAGATAATTATATTATTTGTAATTCGATCCTTGCAAAGTTGTATTTTAGCATCTAGTTAAGGTGAAGGGTGATAGATGAAGGCTAAATGTTGAAATCGGGTAATGAAATATGAAATTATTTGTTTACTGAGGTGTGCTTTTTTCGTTGTCAATTGGATGAATGTATGCAGAGATTTACAAGTCCAACAATCTGTATTAAGACTCATATTTGTTTCCTGAAAAGATGATTAAAGCAAATTTTGATAATCTATATTAGGATAGAAAAATTTATCAAATAAATATTGTTATAAGACAGGTATAAATCCATAATTTGTTAAATTAGTAACGAAATCAATAATATCAATTGTATTTAAAGATATAAAACTAATAGATAACATAAATAAACAAGGCTGAAAATAATAAAAACTAAGTATTATTTGCATAATAAATGATGAAAGAAGAGTCTTAGAACGCATACCTATATTCCTCGTTTCCTTTTAAACGCCAATCTATAGGCTAAGACAGGAGAGAGAGGTTTACAGAGAGTTTAAGAGCTTTTATTTCATGTTTCGGCAATTGCCGAGAGTTACATTATAGAGAAGAAAAGACAAAAGACAAAAGACTAATAATACAGTTGGTAAGGAATAAAGTAAAGTAAAAAAAGGAATAAAGTGAAGAAAGCTAAAAGCTAAAGGTAGTTGTCCATATGTCGGCCAACTCCTACAATAATTACATAATGCTAAACTAAAAAGGTAAACAAAACTGTATATATGTCGGCCAACTCCTACAATAATTACATAATGCTAAACTAAAAAGGTAAACAAAACTGTATACTATACTTTAATCTTCTTCGTCAGTGCTACTGTCGTCTTTAAGAGGTGCTGTTGTAGATGGGCAGAGAGCATACTCATGTGTTGGATAATTATGCAGTTGCTTGCAGATTGAATTTTTTGAATCGAGAGATAAATCGTCAAAAATGCTTGTTGTATGGGAGAACTGTGCTTCCATTTGTTTAATTAGTTGAAGAGATTCTGTTGCTATTGGTTGACGATAGGTAGAAGTCATGAGTAAATTAGGTCCTCGATAATTGAGTTTGAGGAGTGAGTCAGTGCTAATTTTTAAACACTGATTATAAACTCCTTCAATGCAATTGAGATTAAAATGATTGATTAAATCCCATGAAATTTCATGTTTTGGTGGTTCATCAATTGGTGGGTATAGTCTATTGCTAATTCCGATCTGGATATAAGCAATTTTTGGAATTTGCAATGTAAACTCATGGATATTGTCCGCTTTGGTGAAAATAGGGTAGGTACTGAATATCTTGAGAAAAATTTCTCGGTCCTTGGCAAACCTGTCCTTGTAATTTTTGACTGCTTGGATAAGCCAACAAGGAAATTAGCCAAACTATGTAAATTGGTGAGATAGACATTATCAATCAATCCATTTTGGAAAAAGAGATATGTGGTTAAAGGTTCGACTTCAGGTAGAATAATTGCTTTAGGTCCATATCTCCCGCAGTTCTGTGAATAATATTGGAATTATTTCTGGGCTTCAGTCCAATTCGTTTAATGCTTTGAAACATTCACATTTGGTGTACTCTTTTTCATTTCTTCCTTGATAGCCCGAGTTGGAATAGAATTAATCCGTTCCATATTGATGGGCTTACCTAATTTAATGAATCCTTCAGGCTTGCTATAGCTGTTTCCATTCTCTGGTTAATATATCTGCAAAATTGTTAGCAGAAAATGATATATAATTGATATGAAAATAATATTGATTTAATTCTAATTGCCACCGAATCAATCTCCCTTGATTATAATTGGTTTTTATTTGATATTTCATAAAATTACATAAATATTTCGAATCAATCTGAATATGAAATTCGACTGGTAATAAATCTACTTTCCATTTTCTTAAAGTTTTAATACATGCAAGTGTCTCCTTCTCATAAATTGGATATTTACTTTCAGTGGGAGAAAATGTCCCATTGATATATTTACATAACATATATTTCCTTCAATTGGGAGGTTTAGCTAGAAGGCATCATGCCCATGTATCAATACTTGCATCGATTTGGACAAGTAGTGTATCCTTTATATCATAATTATATAAAGCCGGTAAATTGCTACAAAGTGATTTTAAACGTTTAACATTTTCGGTATCTTCAAGCGTCCATGACCATTGTGTTTAGTACTACATTTTAATTGTAATTGTTTTCGTTCTTTTGCTAAATTTTTAAGAAATCCTTGATCAGATATATAATTTAATAATCCTAAAAGTTTTTGAACTTTGGTTATATTTGTACATGTATCAGGAAAAGTTTGTAGTTTTTTAAGGATATTAGGTTATAATCGGAGAAATCCCTTAGAAATTTGAATTCCTAGATATTCAATATTTTGTTGTGCTAACTTAATTTTTTTTACTTAAAATTAATCCTTTCTGTTGACATCGCAGTAGGATATGTTTAACTTTTTGTACTGATCTTCTTTATCTTTATTAGAGAAAATAATAATATCATCTATATATACTAAAGAAAATGCTTATAATACTTCAAAATTATTATCTATAAATCTTTGATATATACCAGGGGCTTGTTTTAATCCAAAAGGTAAGACATTCTATTGATAATGTTTTTGTGGGGGACAAGTAACAGCTATTAAAAGTTTTATATTATCATGTAATCGTAATTGCCAATAACCGAATTTTGCATCTAAAGTAGTAAACCAATGATGTCCTTTTAATTTATTTAGAATATAGTCTTTTCTTGGTAATTTATAAGCATCTCCTTCGTTTGCTTCATTTAATTTTTTATAGTTAATGACCATTCGTCTTTTACCTCTTTTTTGCTCTGAATTATTATTTACATAGAATGCTGGGGGTGAATGTTTACTTGTACTAGGTGAAATTAATTGTTTTTGTAATAATTCTGTGCATTCTGTTATGAATTCTTATACATCAATTGGAGTATAAGAGATATTATTCCGAATATTTATTTCTTGTGTAGGATCCTTTAATTTTATTTCAATTAATTGATTATTTGTATTTTTTTAAAGGATCTAATGGGTTTTCACTACAAACATGTTTGATTAATGTTTCAATTTCAGTTTGTAAAGAAATATTGTTGAGAAGATAGAAGTGATGGTAATTTAGTTTTTCTGTTATGTGTTTTAATGTTTGGCAATACGTATTATGGTAAATTAGTATTTTTTAATATTATTGAATTCTAATTTATAGATTTAATAATAGGAGTTCTTAATGTTATATAATATAAATACTGACAAAAGGGAATATATAATTTAAGAAAATTATTACCTAAAATTAATAGTAATCTAGATTCTTGTTGATAAATGGATGGGATGATAAATATATATCAGGAATATTTGTCCTATAAATTTCTTAAAACTTTGTCTTCTAGACTTGCATCTCCTGTCGAAGATATGTAGCTTTTTTTAAGTTGTTATTTTTTAGTTTTTAATTTTTTATTCAAAAAATAAAATTTTAATTTATTTTTCATCTTTTTTATTTTCTATATTTTTAAAAAATATCTTCATATCACATTTACCTGTGAGTCTATCAGAAACATCCTCTCTATTTTAGGGGTAAGGTTGTGTATTATCAAATCTCCTTAGACCCTGTGTTAATGCAAGATTTAACTGGGTATTGATGATGATGATGATATAAAATTTTCACTCTTTGATATATACACATTTAGTTGTAAAAATGCAAATAATATTTATAAGTACGAGGAAAGACATGTTAGCCTTACAAAAAAAAGTATAATAATACATATAATTTTGAGAAATATATAAAATTTTTAAAAAATATTATATTATAAACTTAAAAGATCTATTTTTAAAAGTCTAACACAGTTTCTATGATAGATAAATATAAGAGAATGAATGAATGAACCAATGAATGAATGAATGACTTAATTAATAATAATAATAATAATAATAATAATAATAATAATAATAATAATAATAATAATATGATAGTAGTTAAAGTCAATTTCATTTCTTACAAATAGATATTAACTTTTAAATTTTTATGTGAAGTTTTAAGTTTAATGATAAGTTTAATATTTACCAAGATTAAAATCAAAAACACTTTTTATAGTATATACAAGTAATGAATAATTATAGCAATTTCACTATAAGTAAATAAAATTTTAAATAAATTTAATAAATTTCTTATAAAAGCATATTAAAATATTTTTATGATATAATTTAATTTTATAACATGCTATTTTTAATAAAATAATCAATACATTTAGCATAATATACCAAAGACGTTTTTATAATAATAATTACATTTATATTATTTTAAAATATATGTTAAGATTAATAAAGAGAATAAGGCATATATATATGCTAATTTAATATTGTTTATATACATATTTTGTGTATATATATAGTATATAAGATTAAGAAGTTGGAAAAATGGTCATTTTTTACCCTAAGGTTTACATCTATTGACAAATTTAACCCTAAGTCTAATAAAACTCTAACATTTGGAAAATGTTTAAATATAATCCTAAAATAATGAAAAAGCTGATAGCTAGATGACGCCATCAATTTTTTGCCAGATCATCGATGACTTGGTAATTTTTAATATTATTTTATTGCTTAATAAAGATTTAAATATTTTATTAATTATTTACATGTGAGACTCATCGTATTTAATTAACTTTAATTTTGATTAATAAGTTAACCCTAACTTGTATTAACCTAACAATTAAATTAACTAAATAGCTTACTAACTAATTATAATTATTATCTAAGGCATAGTTAACTTCCAATTTCACTAATAAAGTCAAAATTCCTAATTTTTCACCGATCTTTCCCCTCGTTCATCAATGTCTACAATCACCCTATGGTAGTATTTATAGGTCACCTAAAAAGTTGTCACCAATCACCCTATAAAGTCGTCATCAATTGCCCTACGTAGTCGTCACCAATCACTCAACAAAATCGTCACCATTTTCAACTTGACAGCGTGTTGAGTTATTGAGGTAAAAAATTTACGTCTTGAGTTTATTGTTACTTATCTACTATGTTTGTTAGATTTTGTCGCGTGTTTTAATTTCTTTCTTCTTGTGGGCTGCATATGGGAGGTAATCCTATGTTGGAAGATATCTGTGTTGGGTTGCCTCTGATGTGGTCCCATCTTGAGTTTATTGTTTCTACTTTGTTAGATAATGTCGTGTGTTTTGGCTACTTTCTTCTTATGGTCTATACATAGGAGGCAATCCTAAGTGGGGACATATTTGTTTTGGTTGCTTTCCTAATTTATCTTTAGTTTTTATTATCTAGCAATTGATCAAATGTATAAGATGATATTTACTCATATTGATTTCTATTATAATTACATTTTTGGTTAATTCTAAAATTAATACCATCCATATTTAGTAAGGAATTATTTTACATGGACATTAGACTTGTAACTTATCAAATGTGTGCAGATTGTACATTGTTAATTGCAAATAATTTTACTTACACAAAACTTGGATATCATTGATATATATATGTTTTCTTTTTAAATTTTAGCTAACAATCTGATTGAACAATTACTAATAAAGTTAAGGAATTTATAGTACTTGAAAGTTACAACTCTTGTTAGAAATTGAATCACTTCATTTCCTGATAAATGTAGTATTCTTCTCTTAATAGGTAAGATGACTATCTTTATTACTAAAATTATTTCCTTCGCATTCATGATTTGAAGAAGTGCTTTTATGGCTTTATTTGCAAACTTAATTTTGAAATATACAATTCTTGCTTTCTAGTTGGCTAATTGATGCGGCATGAGTAGTTGTCCATCTCAAGAAATATGCTAAAATACTTGCATAAGACTATTAGGAACTTATACAATAAATAATTTAATTAATCATTTTGTCATATACACATAGCATGCGATTTTTTTATAACCTTGTATTTGTATCGCTAGAAATCTTGGTATTATTTAGATGGATTACAAAAAGAAGTGATACTGAATGTAAAGTCTAGCAATTGGTTTATGTATGTGACTTAATAGCTACAAACATGGTTAATAGGATATTTATGTTGTCGATAATGCTTTTTTAAAATTGTTACAGTGATCACGTAGTTCCTTTAGCATAATAAGCTAAAATTATATCACCTATTATGTTTAATATTGCACTTATCTTTAAAACATCTCAAATAATGAGTTGAAGTCATTTCCAAAATAAAATTTATGATATTTTTGTCCAATATTAAGGTTTTTACCTTCTTATTTGTCTATCTTTGTTTTAAAAAAATTTGTATGGTCCATCCAATTTGCTCTGGTCACCTCTATCTTAAAATGCATTAATGTTGGCTTTAACTTTTAGGTAGATGTATCACTTAAGAATGGTTAACTAAAAAATGTTGTTTAAAATTTAAGTGGTGACCCAATGCATATAGTTAGGAGTTTGTAATATAGGTTATATATAATGCTTAGTTTTTAGAATGTAATAATCATTTTATTGCATTTTATTTTAACTTGTGTGTATTCTTATATTTATCTCCTACAATCAATGAGTTCTAACCTTTTTATTTCTAGCAATTTAATGATTTGGCCTAAATTATGTGTTTACACTATTTTAATTAAACTCATATTGTAGTTCTTGCTTGTGAATACATTGTTATGTTCGGGTCTCTAATATTGAAGTTATTTTTTAATGGTTACTTTACAAGTTTTAATGGCTCAATATGGAAGTATAAGGCTTTTTCATGGTGGCTATTTCATATTAGAGCCTGAATTCAAATATGGTGGTGAGGATATTGCTACATATTAGAATGCTGACATTGACTATGTTAGTAATAGACAAATGTATGAGATGGGATTAGAGTTAAGGTATGATCAAATGGATAAGGCATATTATAAAGTATCTAGTTTTAACTTTAAAGAGTCACTAAGAGTTATAGAGTCAAATGAAAGTTATACTAGGCTAGTAAACCTTATGTAAATACATGGGATTGTTGATATATATGTAAGTCATAATGTAAAAAAACCTATCTATGCTTCTGACATATTACATATTAATGGAGGAGAGGCCCATAATGATGATGAACAGGGAGTTAATATGGATGAGTGTAACACCCCACTCCTGCTGGATCCGAACCCGATATCGATGGTGATACCCGAGTCCGTGCCCCGCGAGAATGGTGTGTCACATCACTTCACTAAACAAAAGTCGGTATAAATTTTTTTTAACATTTTGTTTACTTAAACCGAACACGAAACATAGTACATTTTAATTGATGAAACATAAAGAACAGAAAGTTAATAACCAAACATTCACTTTGTTTTGTCATCATTTGATACAAACACAATAAA
>JAOTAY010000006.1:8483471-8501140 GCA_025629805.1 Erythroxylum baracoense
TACATTTTATAAGTCGTGGGTTTATCAATGCTTCTCTATGATTCATTTAGGCTTGAATGGAGCTTGAAATGTGCTTAGTTTGTTGTGGGAAATAAGAGATAAATGGAGTGATATGTTTAGGGTGACAATTGAGGAAATGCGAACATAAGAATAGATTGTCGTTTATCAAGCGCTCAATTATGATTGTCGGGATGTTATAAGAACCTTTTCAGAGTGCTACGCTCACGTTTCATGACTAACTAGTTAGACTCCGAAAACGGGGTCTAACAAAAGAGCTTCTCTTTTAGCCCTATAATTAAGGTTTATTAACATATATACTTTGTGTAAAGGCCATCCAACATCTCACTAATTAACTAATTTAAGTTCCTTTTAAACTTGTGTATAAATTCATTTATTATCCATTTTCTATTAGCTTGCTTATTTGTTACACTTTCTTGCAATTATGTTTGTTTTGTAATATTATATTCAGAAAAATATTTTTAATTTTTGATCAACTACGAACTACCATATAGCTCCTTGAAAAACAAACCATTTCAAATATCCAACCTATTACCCTATAACAAATAACTCAAGCATCTACACCTACTGTACATCAAACACTAAACCAAAAACCATCTTATCCCAAAAACAAGAAGACTTCAAAGAAAATAAAACCTATGTCATATTTAATAGACCCATGGCTGGCATTTCTGATGAATGACATAAAGCTTTAGTTCATATCATTGAAAAACCTTCAATTATCCATAAAGGTTATTCTACTTGATCCGAAGTAGAAAAGGCCCTCATAGAATTCAAAAATCTTGTACTTAAACCTCAATATAAACAAGCCTTGGAAAAACAACCTTCTGAGCTAAGAATGAAAACCTTGGGTAAACCTATAAACATGGAAAGAATCAATGCTATCCCACAAAAGCTCTTAAAGAAGAAATGAAGTGAATCACTCCAGACATTTTTTATGATTGTTTTCAAGCCCTTAATGGATGGACTTAAGAACAAAACTTTTTTCAATATTATCCACGAAACCGAGGAAGGTATGGACCCGTAGCCATTATTTTTCCAAAAGTTGATCCACTCACCACTTATCTCTTTTTTCAGAGTGGATTAGTAGACATAATTTATTTAACCAATTTATATAGCTTGGCCAAATTTTCAGCTAGATTTACTCTTGCAGTACAAAATTACAAGGACAGATTTGCCAAGGAAAGAAAAATCTTTATAAAAGCTTTTAGTACCTATCCTATTTTAAACAAATCAGACAACTTCAAGGATTCAGCTATACAACTCTCTCGGCTGGCCTATGTTCAGATTGGCATTAGTAATTGAATGTACCCACCAATAGACGAACCCCCAAAATATGAAGTCATTTAGGATTTAATCAACCAGTTCAATCTTCACTGCATAGAAGGCGTTTATTAATAGTGTTTGAAAATTAATTCTGAGTCATTAATTAAACTCTATTATCGTGGACCCAATCTTCTTATGACCTCCTCTTATAAGACCTCAATAGTTGTTGACTCTCTGCAGACAATCAAACAAGTTAAAGCTCAATTTTCAAATATTTCTGGTGTCTTCGATGTTTTATCCAACGATTGGAAACAATCCATCTGTAAGCAGTTACAGTACTATCCAACTCATAAGTGTCCTCATTGTCCTTCCGCATCAATTGCCAAGGATGATATCTCATCAGACGATATAATAATTAAAGATTGAAATATTGTTGGTTGTAATTATTAACAATGTAATCATTAAAGTTGTGTACTCATTGTCTCCCATATGGTCTACATTTTTTCATTTTCTTTTTTAAAAGTTGATTCCTTTTCAGAAGGAATCTACTTTTTTTGCTTTTCCTTTTTTTACTTTATCTGGTTTGAACCTTTGCGGTTCTATATAAAGTAAGAAGCACCCAGGCTTTGGGGGTATGAGAAAATAAAACACTCTTATTGCTTATCTTTTGTCTTTACTCTGAAATTTCTCTGTATAGCCTAAGAGATAAATGGCGTTGAGAAAGAGGAAACACAGAGTGACAACACAAAAGGTATGAATAATAATTGTGTTTCAAAATTTTTCATCATTCTACTTTAATCTATCCTATTTATGTTTATGTCTGTTTTAATTCATTTTTCCTTCATCATGCCTGTTTTCACTACCTTTCATAATATTCATTTACTAATAGTTCATACTGAGAAAAAATTATTGTAGACAACTTGTTCAAACATTTACAGATACTTGTATTCAATTCAATGCTTCTGATAATACTCTATCTAAATTTTAAGATATTTTAGCAAGACATACCGAAATATATAATCAAGAAAAGTTAGAAATAAAACAACTATGTCAACAATTTCAAGGACATTATAAAATCCATTATATATAATCAATATATCTTCTCTCTTAACTATTTGTATATATTGTAATCAACTATTAGAAAACATTCTTCATCTAGAACTATTAGTTAACCAATATAAGGTTGAAAAAGAATATAATGACACTCGTTATAATTATCTTCAATTTTTTATTTCCAATAACGGTCTAGCTCCTATTAAAGAAAGAATAGATCTAGCAACTCAAAAGTATAATTTCTATAAACAACAAGCTGTTCATAACCAAAATTAACTTACAGAACAGCTACAAGTCTCACATGGTCGAATTAATTCCAGACTTTGAATCCACCTACAATACAAATAATACTAATATTTTAGACATTGATACTTTAGATCTAACAAAATCTACTAGTATTTTTCATATTAATACTCTTTTATCACAAGAAAAATAAAAACAAATAAAAAAACACAATTAAACCTTAAAGATGGACAAGATATTTCTTTTGTTACTATTCTTACTTGTTACTGGAGGTCTAAGAGTTATACTTCTTTCTTTGTGAGTGAGTCCTTTAGGCTTAATATAGCTGCTTCCATTCTCGAGTCAATGTATCTATAAGACTATTAGTAATAGATTTGATATATTGTATTTGGAAATTATATTAGGCTAATTCTAATTGCCATCTAATTAATCGTTCTTGATTATAATTGGTTTTAATATTGTATTTAGTTAATCCATATAGATATTTTGAATCTATCTGAATTAGAAATTCGAAAGGTAATAAATCCACTTTCCACTTGTGTAAAGTTTTAAGACATGCTAATGTCTCTTTTTCATGAATTGGATATTTCCTTTCAGTGAGATTAAAAGTCCCATTGATATATTTACTTAAAAGATAATTCCTTGATTTGGGTGGTTTTGCCATGAGGCAGTCAACCCATGTATTCATACTTGCATCAATTTGTACTAGCAATGTATCCTTTTTAGGATAATTATACAATTCTGGTAATTTTTTACAAAGATTTTTTAACAATTTTTAAACTTCAGTAATATTTTTTAAAGTATCAGGAAACTGATGTAATTTTTCAAGAATAGTAGGTTGTAATTTTAAAAATCCATTATGGAATTTTATACCTAAATATTCGATATTTTGTTGTGCTAGTTTAATTTTCTTTTTACTTAAAATTAATCCTTCGTGTTGACACCTAGTAAGTACTTCTTTTACTTTTTTCAGATGATCTTTAGTTCTCTTAGTAGACAACTTATTCAAACATTTACAAATACTTGTATTCAATTTAATGCTTCTGATACTACTCTATCTAAATTTCAAGATATTTTAGCAAGACATACCGAAATATATAATCAAGAAAAGTTCATTGCATATCTTCAAATTGTTCTATTTAATTCATTTTGATCCTTGAACTTCATCCTAATTTCAACTTAAACACCCTTCAGATCCACTCCTATATTAAACATTTTTCTTCCTAATAACTATGTAACAACATCCATCGTCATTAGTCATTAGTGATTGAACCCTATTATCATTATCCTTATAATCACTACACAAACCTTGTGAACTCTATTCTTTTCTTTGAGAATTTTTAGAACCACTATAAGCTATCTCATTATAATTTCCCTATGCTTTTGATACGATCCACTACATCATCATATCCAACCCACCAGAAAATCTTTTCATCATATTTCTTCTTCTTAGCTATCGTATTAAATGTATTTTTCATCATTTATTACTCACATTTCTTCTTCTGATGATTCATTTTGAGATGTGGTAATCTTTATAACAAAAATTCCTTTTTCTCATAATGTATCACTTTAACTTAAAATAATCCTTTTCCATTTACACTCATATTCTCACCATTCATATTATGTTTCCCATTATTTAATCATCATTTCCTGTATCAAAATCAAGTTCTTCACCATTTGTCTATCATATTATAAGCTTATCTCTCTCAAGCATCTCTTTTTACTTATCTAGAAATATGTAAAATATTATTGTCATTGGTTGCCATTTGTCTTTTGATACACCTTTCAATGCTAACATACTCAATTCGTCAACCTACATTTCCTTTTCTCTTTTGATCTTACTCCTAACATTTTTGCAAGCACCATTTTTTAATAAACGTTAATAATGAAACTAAAAAATTATTAACATTTATAATGGAAAAAATAGGTACATGTAAATAGATGCAAAAATTTTTATATTGGTCCTTGTATAACATGTAAGAGGGAAGTGAATTGTATATACAATTTTCAACCTATTTGAAAACTAATGACTACATTGACTATGCTAATGAACAGTTATAGAAATTTCAAATGAAACTAAAAAAATAATCATAATAATTGTTAAATATAGTAGGAAAAGCGAGATAAAATTGGTTTATAGTGGTTATAATAAACAACTATTGACCTACTTCCACTCTTCAAACTCTAATTAAGAATCCACTATCATCTTCCTTCAATATGTAAAGAACAACCATTCATATAACATCTTCTTTGCCAAAAAAAAATTATTCACTTAATTAATCTCACTAATATTTAAATACAACTCAAGAACTTCTTTCTTAATCATATAATGCACTAAAGGATCATATTATGAATGTGATGAAACAATCTTGAAATATTCCTAAGACTCCCTCCTGTTCTAATCATTTTTAAAACTCATTTATGGTCTATTTATACCTAAAACAACCAAATATGCCTAATAAGGAATCAAACTAGTTGTTATAACAACTAAGAATTATGATAATGGTCAACCTAGAAATTAGTTTGTTGACCAATGAATAGTAGTTTAATTAACCTATTTATCAATCTCCTAAGATAAAATGTTATGAAACCACTAATTTCCAAATTTGTAAAGCTTGGTCGATTAATATCCCATATACATCGACTGATGTCCAAAAAGCATGATACACACATAAATACTTGTTAGGTCAACTTATATCCCTCATAGGTTGACCTATCTACTTTTTTTATAAAAAAATTAACCTTCAAAATCTTTTAGTTTTTCAAACTTTCCAAGTTCTTTCAAAGATGAAGCCTGAATCTTTAGACAAAAATTGATCAAAAAATATTAAAGGATTTCTTTAGAAGTATTTTAACAAATCATTATCGTTTAAACTCAGACTAAATCTCTTTTAACTATGAAAAGATTTGTAAATTATGCACATAATGAGATCATTATGCAATATTGCTAATGTTTTTTAGATGCCTTTTAAATAGGGATGGAATTAATATTGAATAAATATCAGTGGAGTCACCACTCTACCTTATTAAGGAAAGGTAGATAAAAAATCAAAGGGAAAGGGACTAAAAAAGTCCTAATTATAAAATTGAGTTTCTGGTTAAACTGTAAAATAAGAAAAGTGTTAGCCACCCTATTTCATTACCTAAATGGTTACCAAGGTTATTTTTCAAAAAAACAATGGTGGTTACCAAGGTCAAGAAAAGATTTTTATAAATTTATGAATTTTAAAAAAGAAAATAAAATTGGGTGTGAAGTGATTAAAAGGACGTTGAATAAAGAAAATAAAATATATGGTATAATCCTTAGGGTTACATATGGCTTAAAATAACATACCTAGAATTGATATTTAAAACTTGAAAGGAAATTTATGACATATGGATGAATGCATAAAATATTGTGGTTTGACCTAGAGATTTAAAAGTAAAGTATTTATGATACCTACATTATGTCACTAAGCTTAAAGATAAAGAGAAAATGTAAAATGGTGATCTAAGATTTGAAAATACAATTGTACTCTTTGTGATTTAATTTTTTAAAAAAAGGAATTTGAATGAAATGACTATAAGCTAGCAAAAGGATTTGTTTGGATTTAAAGAGAAAGAAAGAATACAATGGTCTTAAAATAGATGTGCATCTTAAATGAAAATATATATTAGATGAAAAAGGAGTTTTGAGCCTTGAACATGAAATGAACCTATATTAAAAAAACTCAAATAATTTAGATGGATAAATCTAAACTAAGTGGGATTAAAATGGATTTAAAAAGATTTAAAGGCAAAGCACTTAAATTAAATGAGTTTAAAAGTGAATTGAAATTAAAATAACATAAAATTAAAAGAAAACGAGCAAGTATACTATTAGGAGATAAATTAAAATCTCATTAAGTTTTATTGGCTTTAAGATTCAAAAGACTTTAGCAAAACTAAACTAATTCAATGTGCCTAAAGTTGAACAAACTAAAGAAAACATAAATGTAATCCTAATCGGCTTGTATGCCCAACAAACTTTAATTCTTAATGATTTTTAACTAAATTTGATCTTTAAAAAGAAGTATTGATCTTTTTTAATATTAATTTATTAAACTTTGTTTTGTTTTCTCTCTCTCCACCTATACTCCTTATTTGGCCAAGTATTTATAATACTAAAAAAGAATAACAAGCATTTTTTTAAAGTAATTTTAATTTTAGACTTTGATTTGTCCTCTTGAATCACATTACCAAATTTAACTTTAAAAGAAATATTACTTGGGTTATAACCCTCTTGAGTTGAGGTGCAAATGACTATTTTTCCTAATGTGCATTCTAAAGAAAACATGATCTAATTTAATTAAACCTAAATGAAAGCTTATACATATGGTAAAACAAAAGAAAAATTTATATTTCACAAAAATATTAGTTATAGGCCCTAAATGGACCTTCTCTTTTTGGATTCATAGGGTTTCTTAAAATTGTAAATCAAAATATGCTCAATGTGTTACTATAACTGTTATTTTTCCCTCCTAACCCTCTTGTAAATAAGAAACAATCAAAAATGAAAAAACTAAGTTATAAATTTCTTAGTTTATAACTCGTACAAACCAAGGACACGTCAAAATTAAGTCCTACTTAAGTTAAATTAATTTTTTATTTCAACTATTCTTTTATATGTGACCATTAGGTCCTAATATATTGACAAAAATTATAAATTATAACTATAATACATAATTAGAATTATATAAATTAAAGCTCCTTTTAATTGACCTTTAATTTTTAAATTAAACAATTTATAAAAATAGATCAAGATTGATGTCTAGTAATATTTCATGACTAACTATATCTTAGTCGTTTGACTTAATATACTAATGCATGATTATGATATATAATTTATTCTTTTCATCATCTAATATTCTAATTTTAGTTAAAACATGGAATTATTTCTTATTATTTTAAATATAATCATGTTCGTTATTGCTACTTAGTAATTGATTTATAATTGATATTGAAAAAATACCTTTTCATATCTTAATTTATTATGATCAAAGAATTATTTAAATCACTACTAATCAAGAACAATAAAATATTCTCTCCAATTACTTATTATTGCTTATTATTTTAAATATAATCATATTCGTTCTTACTACTTAGTAATTGAATTATAATTGATATTGAAAAAAAACACCTTTTCGTATCTTAATTTACTATAATAAGATAATTTTTTAAATCACTATTGATCAAATATAGTATAATATTCTGCCTAATTGTTTGAGAGTAATAAATTCTTTATTGACTTACTCAATTATATTTATATGTTTCAAGCTATATCCAAATACTACTGATTGAGCTATTATAAATACAAAATATCATAAGTAACATCAAAACATACTACTTCTCACATAAGATACTTTGATAACCTTAAATCTAAGGATCAATTATACAATGATCATTACGAGAAAATACACTCACATATAAATAATATTTTTTTTGGGATCTTCATAATCGAACCAATTCAACAAATTTATTCTCTAATAAAAATCCACACGTTTGTTTACGTATCTATATCCTTTAATTTATGAGAATAATTATTTTCTTTATAAAAAATACAATGTGTGCTAGTTTTACTATTTTATCAATATCCTGTCTTGTTGAAACTATAATTAGGATAATTTAAAATAATACATAAATACAAAATTAAATTTCATAATTATGATCTCGTTTTAATTTCAATTGTACCATTGTTATTCTAAGGATTTTACTTTTGGTATTAAAATATCAAATATAATTAATAAAACATAGAAAAATAAAGACTGTCGTTATTGATTAAAATAATAATGTTATACATAACTAACCGATGGAATATAGGAAAATAATCTAACAAGAATGAGTTTGGATGGAAGGTGAAGACCATTTCACATTGAAAGTTTTGAATGGGTTTGAAAGTTTTAAGTATCTTTTGACTTGGCATTTCTCTCCTCGTGGCTCGTGCCTAGATCAATTTAACTTCAATCTTCCAACTAATAAGCCCGAAAAAACGGACCCTAATTATGTAGTCCCTTCTAATTTGGGCCTTTGGCTATACCCTTGCTTTTCATACAAGTTTGCCCAGGCTGATCTTGGTGGCCCGTATAAAACTCAAAAATTAGGATAAATCAAATATTTACCTTATCATCATCAACACTACTCATCTTTACATGCTCTTGACTATCAGGAAATATATGAGCAGAGTTCATCTCATCTTGACCGATGGGTAAGTTTCATTTTTCTTTTCAATATAACAAAATAATTGCTTTATAAGAGATACAACCATTGCTGTTGTTTTGTGGCAATATTAAATCTTCCGTCAGTAACAGATTACCTTCTAGAGTTCGTAACTGATTGTACTTTTGACACATTATGGCGGTATCAGTTTGAACTTCCAAATAAATGAAGCAGCAGCGAGATAATGGGCCCTCAGTGTTGATGAGTCGAATATCTTCTTCCTAAGATTGTTCAACAGTTCCTATCATAGTCTATCTAATACGTGACACTCTGCCCACTCTAAATTGGAATTTGGAATGGGGTTTTGCTTTCGTCAAAAGAAAACAACAATGAAATTTGTAAGATCACAGGATTTTTCCTGAAGCCCGCATGCTCCTGGCCACCCACTCTGTAGACAACCGGTGAGCCTCGTTTTGCTCAGCCTCATACCAGATATAGATAAGTGTCCATACCACTTTCGTATTTTTCTTTTTCCTTTTGTTCTTGGGAATTTGATGATTACTAATGACTATCACAAGTAATTTGCGTAAAAGGCATAATTATCGAAGCAATTCTTTTGAATTACACTTAATAGAATACATTTGTTCGTTGGAAACAAACAAATGTACAAAGAAGAAAAGGGCAAGCGAATCTTCTGATTGAATGATTGCACCTCGTCTTTAGAACTAGGACCACTGTCTCATAGGCTCAAGATGGACCCTCTTTTATATAGTACAGAAAATCACTAAATTGATACCCATTTCTCCCACTGTAAACACGAAATACCATAAGGAAAGTAGTGAAAAGAGAAACCACGTTAAGTCTATGGTAAATCTCTGTTCACTGCGCATGTACCTGCGTTTTGTTTTTTCTTTTCAATTTGTTAGTACAATACAATAATATATGCTGGTGAATTGGGGGGATAAGAGGGATTGAAATAAAGGGGACCACGGTCTGTTTAAGGTGAAGCATTCCCAGAATATGAAGTTGGTCCACATGCCAATGGACATATTCCTTTAGTTCGGCCTCGGAAAAGGACAAGCACAAAAAATGTTTGAGCTCTTAAAAAGCACCATAGATCGTAGCCCCATTCCAACTCAAAATCTTTAATTGGAGCAGAACTGATCAACATTCACAACCTCATTGTTAGTTGCTACTCTTTTAGGTAGTACCCAGGTGCTCATAACATCTATGAAACCCTTTTCCCTGTTTTAGGTTTTGAATCGATCCTGGGTATTTAATTAAACAAGGTACTAAACCTAAACAGAGTACGAGGGTCTAATATTCATCACCTTAATACTATCATCAAACTCTTATTTTAAGAGAGCTATTAGTTAGAAGTAAAATCAAGTCAAAATGAGTCGTAAGGAATGGGAGTGTAGAAAAGTACAAGAAAAGAGACAAATCACATGTGATCATGTGACAGAATAGGTATCTGCATGGAACCATATTTTATCCTTAACCATTTTCAATAAACGAAATGCAGGTCGAAAATACAAACATCCCTTAAGAAACGATGAATCTAATCCTACATTCAAAGTCTATTGGCAGTAGGCAAGGCCCTCTCTTTCCCTGTGGAATGGTTACTCCGGGAAAATTTTCCTCGCAGGCTTAAGTTCTTCATGTGCCAACAGTATAGTTGTATGCTTACACAAGACTTCACAATGCGACAGCGCAAGGTCGTCAGAAAAACCATAAGTTCCACATCTAGATTGGACAACTGTATACAAGCTCACTTTTATTCTTTGATGCTTTGGCGAACTACACTCGTTTGATGTTTACTGTTCCACATAAACCCCACCTTAAGGACTTACTTTTCATGAGAAACCAAGTGAAAACAGTGCTCAGGTACTCGTCCTTTTTCGGTATCAAGTTTCACGTTCCACTTCTTATGCAATGAGTTTTACATCTGCAGTGACTGTAGAAGTTGCGAAAGTGGGCAAAAGTAAAAGAATAAAGAAAACAAGAGACATGCGTGTGAAGAAAAGCTCTCTGAGAAAAAGAGAGAGCTTTAAAGTCGTGAGTCTTTTTGGATGGGGTAGGAATCAGAAAGTGCCACAGGCGAAACAGACTAAAGAAAAAGGGAAGGCAACACGCTAAGCTTACGGGATATTAATGGCAGCATTGAAATGGAAAGTTTTTGCGAGTCCAAGCTATTCGCTGGGTGGCTAGCAGACAGGGGATAAAGCCATGAATGACTCAGAGCCATCACCATCGTGTAAAATTTGTTTGTGTGGAAATATGGTTGCGTGCAAAAGCTAAAGATATATAAGATATCCAACTAATATCTCCACCTAGTTGGCGTCTGATCATAATTATCAACAAAAAGATGATTTTGAGGGTCATCTCATCCGACCCTGTGAGCACCATTATTTAAATGACAACTTATATAACATCGGAGCGACATGAAAGCACATAGCTTCAAGCCTACTGAAACATATGCATCCATACAGTATTTTTTCCGAGGTTCACGTTAGATGCATTCAGCATTACTAATAGGAAACTGAACATCCTGATAAAAGGAAACAGAAGTACAGAACCTAGGGAGATGGATGCCAACCAAATAATCTATTAAGACAAGCATCTTCCATTTCTTCGTAGAACCTGAGCTCAAGCTCCTCAAGCCTTCGCTCGTCATCCCACAATTCATCAAGACTGTCCTCGTCATCATCGTCATCATCATTATATTCCCCAACATCACCAGTGACAAATTCCCATGGCAAATACTCCGAAGAATCCGAATCCCAGTCCATTTCATAGAAATCCATTACCAAAGGGCCCAGAGTTTTCAACTTTGGGAATTTCTCCATGAGGAAGCTGATATCAAGTTCTACCTCCCAGCATCCTCTCAGATCCAGATACTCGAGTTCAGGGCATCCTGACAGAATTTTCAAGACACCATCTGTGCTGATACGAAGATAAGCTATCTCTAAACGTTTCAACTTAGGCATCGTGGTCGCAATAGCACTAGCTTCATCTTCTTGGGTGCTCTTGTCGCCATCCATTAATGGGTACATGTTACGGCAAAGACCAACTAGTAATTTACAATGTTTTCCGATAGCCTCAAAAGCACGCGCCCCAATTTTGCCACAGTAGCTCAAGTCCAAGAATGTAACTGTTGAAAGCCGTCCAGAAATTTGTTCAACTATTGAATCGCTAATCTCACTCCTAGTCAATCGCAATGTCTGAAGTGATCCAGTACTTGCAAAATGAAGAAAAACAAAAGAGGCTCTTATCAAAAAGTGTCTTTCAAACAAAAGCACCCACTAAGACTATTGATGCTAAAAAATGTGGTGTTTCTTAAGATGAATATGTGAGCAACTGAAAATTGGGAGCATGCAATATAGCAACAAAGCAAATAAGTTTAGATCAGTTTCCCCTTCAAAATCAGCAAAATCTAAATAAGATGCAGAAACATGAAGAAGGTTTTTTCTTAGTGAATTGCAAGCACAACAGAGATTCTCATAACAAGTAAAGCAAATAAGGGAATTGAGGGAAGAAGCATAGTTCAGCTTACTGCTCTGCCAGGAATGTGAAACTAGCATCACTATAAAGACCCGAGACACAAAGTTTACGGAGGGATCCACAGCTTCTCATGATTAACATGCGAAGCATGCGATCAATGTAATCTGGCTTGCAACATTTACTCCATTCATCAATATCAATCTCTTGCCAACAATATGGCCCTGAAACTGCTCTACACCATGATTTGCAAACCCTTGGAACCACAGTAAGCTTCTCCTGTAGTGAAAGATTGGCGAAGATTAGGCCAAGGGCATCAGGTATCAGTTCATCCCATCGTCGATACACACTTTGATCCTCCATGGAACCTGCTTAACCAATGAAATACAAGGTTAGATCGCGCCTCTAAGCAAAAGACATCTTGAATCCATACGATACGTCACGAATCTCAGCTCGTATGGGATCAATTCAACGGAAGTATACATTATTTACTGGTTTAGTAGGATCCGAATGCAAAATCTGCAAAAAAAAAAAAAGAGGTGAATTGATATAACCAATAATTGGCTCTGAGATGTATAACACGTTTATAGTTACTCTTACCGGTATATAAATATCCCTAAGTCTAGCAAATGGATGGAAATATCGATATCTTACAGGGAAAACAAATGTTAATCGGAGTAAGTAGGCAGAAATTAGAAAAGGGTAAATTGAGGGGGAGATGGTGTATAGAATCTACTAAACAAAATGACAGAACCCATAAAAAAGACTAAACAAAACCAAAAGGCACTCCGATTATAACAAGGCAAAGATGGGGCAAATCGAAAGACGACAACGAGCTACTGATATGGACAAGAAAAATCAACCAGTAATCTAAAAATTGAGGCATAAATGAATTCTAAAAAGCAACCTCCCAGATCTATCCGGCTAAAGGAACCCATACCAAGAAATTACTTGAAGAAAAAAAAACAGAAGTGAAGTTAGAAAAAACATGCACAATACTGGGTCTAACGATCAAATATCTACGCAGATACATGCTGAAATTTAGCCAGAAATTTCATTCGGGCTATCGGAAACAACAAGAAAAAGAACGCTGAATGGAGGCCAACACATAACTAACAAAAAAGGAGTTTGCATAATTTCTTTTTAAGCCCGGTTTAGCTTGGTCACTCAAGCACAAACAGGGAGTAAAGCAATCAAAAGAGAAGAACTTTCAGACACCAACTTGGAGGAAGCGAGGACCCTACCTTCTAAACTTCAACTTTCTTTGTTTATAATTTGGGTTTTGAAACACATTATCCGATTTGTTCACCAGAAATACAGGACAAGAAGGAGAAGAGGAAGAAGAAAAAGATAGTGGTAGAGAAAAAGAGAGAAAGGAGAGAAGAAAAAGAGGAGGGAAAGCTAGAAAACTAGAGCCATCAACCCACCTAACTAAACAGGAGCATTGAAAGGAGGCGAAAAGAGAGAGAAACAAAATTTCAAAAAAAAGAGTAAAAAGCAAGAAAGAGGATATGCGTAGAAGAAAATGAGAGAGTGACAAAAAGAAGGGTGTGGGTTCATGTGTAGTGCTTTGTCTGGTACACAGTTAAAAGTGTTAAAAAGCTGTTGGTAATGACGGTGTTTAATTAAATCCCCAAAAAGATATAAGATTAGGTGTGTAGACATGAGATGAGAGAAATAGTTTGGAAGTGATTTTCAGGGAGAAATTTAAGTTTGGTACTTGTCGCCATTTTTTTGAAATATAGATTTGTCAAGTATATGTAACTTAGCCTGACGGCCAGGAAGGGAGGCATTCAGATAGTTGTCCACAGTGGAAGTATAGATGTATCAAGTTACATGCAAACTGGTGCACCGACAAGAGACGGAAGAAGAAAGTGAAAGTGGCTTCAAGGCCCGTGTTAAGTGGGTTGGGTTTTGTTGGATCAGCAAAGGAGTCGAGTTGTATTCCGTGCTGCTGTTGCATACTTCTCTTTCACTAAAATTTTAAAGAAAGACGGAGGATGGTCTTATAATCTACCAATATGTTGTAATTAACTGTTTATGGCATCGATAGCTGCTACGAGGTGGGAATGGACCCCGTAATCTGTGTCAACGTCGTACCTTGACAGATGACAGGTTTCTTAGTCTCCGCGTGATGATGTTAAACTTGAACGGACCTATCTATGCCGCGTGGGTGGCCAAAGCCAAAGCACAGCGCGTTACTACTACTGTCATTTTGGCGTTTCTTCTCTTTGTAGAAGGAAAAAATGAAGCATTTTTTGTTACAGTTGCCAGGTACACGGGAAGTAGCGGGGGAAGTCGATCATTCCTATCGTCCTTTTTCCTAAACATACGTACCAACTCCCAAGCAACCTGATGTGTCTCGTCTAATACTTTTTTTACTAAAATAAATGTAATATTTGATTATAGAGAAGACCGTATAATATCCCAAAGAAAACAATCGTGACATCAAGACGCACCATTTTAAGCGAGGTTACTTGCTTCTGAAACGTTAAAGAGAAAAGGAAATAGACAGGCTAGGCAGAGTAGAAATGAAATCATAAAAAAAGGTCACTGTTTGGGACAGTCTTTTTATTCCACTTGTTTTTTCGCACCTACGGTTCGTTGTAGGCGGTGACACAAGAAAATTATGACCTTTTCTGTTAACCGCTTGGCTAACTCCAATTCTAACCCACCCACTGGTTGGTTTCATCGACTAACCAAAGTCGGATTGGAAGTGTATTCACTACACTGGTGTTCCAGTTATCGTAGTCTTATTGCCCTTCACGCCTTTTTCTCGGCTCATACGGGACTTAGTGCTGTCGCCTCTTAGGAACCCTACTTCACTTACACACTCTTACTCGTCATTCCTCGTTAATGCTTCTGAACAAACAACTAGGCAGCGGAATTAGAAGCAACAGTTCTACAGACTGTCATAGACTTTCTGATACACAAGATCCTTATGCAAGGCAAGTGTAGAGCATACTCATCTCTGCAATCCTTAACAAAGGAATTGAAACGATTTCAGGAATAGAGAAGTATTTAGAAGAGATATGGGAAGAAAGAATTCTTCATTTTCTGATATGATGTACAAACTTCTAACTAGAATTAAGCGTGCTTACAATGAAAGACTAACCTCGCTTATATAGGCAAAGCTGAGGCTGAAATCGTAAATCTATCCTAGAGACATAATAATTGAGCTTTAACAAAAGCTAATCTTATCTCTAAGGAATCTACTTTATAAAAGTAAAGCATCTACTTTAAGAAAAGTAAACAATTTTAACAAAAGTCCTAAAGTAAACAGTAAAAAGCAAACTACTTTTACAAAGATGATAGGAGAGAATCTTTTGTCGGTGATCCTATCATCATGCCTTATCACAATGTTAGAGACAGATCAACACTTTCTATCAATTCCATTTCTCTGTCAACTTGTGCAATTAAATCATCAATATTGGTGAGGGACCAATCTGATGGCCATAATGTTGTGACAGATTCAGAAATCTGGACTGGATCGGTATCTTGGATGGGCTCAGATGAACTGGTGGAAATATATAACCCAAGATGAGTAAAGTCACCAGCTTGGATATGTATTACATTGTCTTCAACATAAGCCCACTGGGATGGAGACGGTGTATGAATAGGTTCCACTAAAGCAGTATCTCCATAATAAGGTCCAAGGGATGTGCACGTATCAGAGTATGAAACATCGTGAGTTTGATTCAATGTATCCAATAATGTATATAACTCTGATAAGATATTGTCCTCATTGGGTGACCAAGAAAGTATCACACGCCATTGTTGAATGTGATTAAAAGTGCACAATTGTCCAGTTGTACTCATCACATAGGGACGATGAAGAATATAAACCACAAAGGTGTTTCGGTGTTGCAAAGTATCTTCCCATAAATGATAATGAGTTAAAATCTGAGACATTTCAATTTGCCATTTGTCCAAAGGTTGATACCATTCAAGAAATGTCCATAAAAGTGAAGAAGACTTCGAAGGATCAAAAAGATGTCTGTATAAGTGAAATGGTGAGAAGGCGAAGGAACAAGCATGCAAAGCTGATAAGGCCCAAAGATGCCATAGAGTATTTATATCAATATCATCAAAGAGATGATATATCATTTTGTATGGTGGCGTTGGGTCAAACAAACTAGGACTGGGAATAATATCTTCTTTCACTAGGATAAGATGAAGATAATAAAAAAGACATTGTGGTAACAAAGGATAAAGATCATCTACACAAGAAGGAGTCCTAGGAAACCAAGGAGGAAACTCCTTTCGATAAAGAGGAAATTCCATTAACCAGAATAATGGAATAGGGAGTCTGAGTGATGAAGAGAAAAATAAGAGAGGTTTCGAAGGTCTAGAGAGATAATCAACAAGAAGATTTTGATGACCTTTCAAATGTTTGACAGTGAATTTATAGGCAGAGAATCACTCTTGCCACCTCAAAAGTTGGAAGCTTGGAATCTTTTTCCCATATTGTTTTAGGATTTTGGGGAATGAGGTGTTATCTATTTCATTGACAAAAAGGTAAGGAGTGAGGTGGATAGAAAACTTTTCAATACCTCTTTTGACTGCGAGAATCTCCTTGTAAGAGATATGATAATGACATTCAGACTGGCTGAAAGAGCCACTAGCATGTCCACAATAATATCGCTGGCCATTGATTTCTTCGAGAAGAATAGCTCCCCAATGTTCATCGCTAGCATCGGTTTGCAAGATTCTTTGTCCTTTTTCAGGAATTTTTAAAGGAGGATTCTTGCAAATCTTTTTCAAATGTTGAATGGCTGTCGTTTGTTCTTTTCCCCATTGTGGTGGATTCTTACGTAATAGCTTAGATAAGGTTGAAGTGTAGGCTGCCACATGTGGTATGAAATCTCTGACATAATTGACAATTCCGAGAAATTGCTGAATTTGTTTCACAGTGAGATTTTCATCCGAAAATTGTAATAGCTCTTCCGCTATATGTGGGCCTGGCTGGTAGAATCCATCTTTAAAATGCATTCCCAGAAATTCAATTTCTGTTGTACCAATAGTACTCTTCTTGACCGAGAGCATGATTCCATGCTGTTGTGTAAGGTCCAAGAACTGTTGTAACAGGGCCTGATGTTCCTCATTGGACTTTGAGAATAGTAAGATGTCATCGATATAGATCAAAGCACTGTAGAGGATAGGCTGGTAGATCTTAGTGATGGCCTTCTGAAACAGTGATGGAGCGACTTTAAGCCCAAATGGCATAACAGTCCATTGGTACTGTGCATTTGGAATGCAAAATGCAGTCTTGTGTCGTTCTTCAGGGTGAATACCCAATTGCCAAAATCCTGCTTTTAGGTCAAACTTTGAAAAGATAGAAGCTTCCTTAAGAAATAATATCTGAGTAGATATTTTAGGCAGAGGAAACTTATCATCTTGCAGGAAAGCATTCA